>CM076573.1:255357954-255583604 GCA_034641835.2 Pinus albicaulis
TCCGAAAAAACCTCATGGACCTGAACAGGTGTTTGAAGCAGACGAGAAGGAACCTGAAAGGAAAAACACTCAAGACAGGTAGACATGGTTTCGAGGCTTGGTAAAAACGAGGAACGATGATGACCATCATCCCACAACAGATCATCGAGAGACAGAGTTTCCACGATAGCCTCATCGGAAGGAAACAATTCTTTCAAAGGATTCACTGAATCAAAATCACCAAGCCAAGGGGATTGAGAATAGATCTCAAGAGGCACGCTCGAAGGAGCAGAATTAGAATCAGAATCCGATGCAGCAATGAGTTCACAATAATTAATTTCAATCGGACTCAAAGGCATCGAATTTCCAAATGAATCGATTTGTTCAGGAGAAGGGATAACCCAGGGGACATCGGTTCGAGAAATCATGTCGACCTAAACAATATTTGGTGGTGGAAGAGGGAAAACACCGATGAGGGCAGGATCCTTGAAAAGGCCTGGCCCTAAACTCTCGTAAGGAGTAGGAATCTTGTCCAGATATGGAACGTTGTTCTCAAAAAAAGAGTGAAAAAAGACAATTGATCAATAGTAATAATCTTTCCTTCGTGCGGGAAATTCAAAACACGAAAGAGAGTGGACGGAATGCACAACATGGCGTGAGTCCAACTGCGTCCGAGGAGAAGATTATAATTGAGTTTTGCATCAACGAATTTGACCTCAACATTGACTGTCCTCCCTTCTAACGTGATCGGTAAACTAGTGAGAACACCAAGAGGTTTAGATTCTCGTCCATCAAATGCTTCAAGGGCATTGGGTGATGAGGTAAGAGCTGGAGAACCAATGGCTTTCCAACAAGTAGATGACATAACACAGGTATATGCACCCTCGTCCACGATGGCCCGGTGAATATTCAAACCATTAATACCAACTTGAATGATGAGCGCAATTTGGTGCAAGAGTCACGGGATGAAATTCTCTAAATCGAAAGCGAGCAAACTAGTATCGGAAATATCAATCCCACCTATCGCAGATAAAAAAGCTTTCCATTGCGAAGGATAACTCTGGAGTACTTCTAATGCAGACATTGCAGACGACGCCTGAGCCAAATATTCAACAATACTGTAATGTTGAGCGGCACGGGCATTGGGATTGTACGAAGACTTACAGAGCACACCTTTGGAAGGTGGTCATACAACGGATTCGGTGCTAGGCCGTTCAATCTCAAGAGGGCCAGAATAGGAGGGGGAGGAGGACCATCAGCGATATCTTTCCCCGCTGCCTGACGCGAACCAGAATAATCTTTCGATCAAGTAGCAATAGAAATGGGTGCAGAACTGTTCATCATAAACACTTGCGAACCAGATAGAGTAGAGGATTGAGGGTGCTCTACCATCTGCGTCTGCTGGGGGAAGGGTTCCTTAAGAATGGCCGGATCTCCTTGGGTGCCTTTGAGAAATTGACTCACTTTAGACCGTCGAGGACATTCCTTGGTGAAGTGCTCATCATCACAAATCAAACAAGGATACTTCGGTTTGCGTTGAGAACTATCAGCAGAACGAGGTTTTGGAGAATCATGTTTCGGGGTATCAGCTTTGGCCTTACCTTTACCCTTCTTCTTACCTTTGGAAGTGTTATCTGTAGGATTGGCCTGAACAACATTCACTTCTGCGAGTGTGCTAGAATTCGAAGTTGACTGAGAAGCTACATTATTGGAAGAAGTGGACTTCTACTTCCCAGAGTTAGATGAAGGAGACTTCTGAGAAGTATACGATATGGAACCAATAATACCATCAATGGATGGAGTCGCTGGTGGTTTAGAAGTTCCAGGTCGAGGAACATCAGGCAAGATATCGTACAATGTGCCAGACTGAGAATACACGAGATCAAGGTACTGGGCGTAAGAAATGGCTTGTTCCTCGGTTACACATGCCCCCATAGCAATGTCTTTGGAAATATGATTGACAAAGGAGGTAGTGAACCAATGAGTCAGAAGCTGATCAGGTATCTCAAATTTGATCATGCGACGATGACGCCGCCACTCATGAATATGATCCAAGATATGAGTAGCTTGGTCCTGTTTCAATGAAGTGAGGAGATGCGTCCTAGTCTCATAGCGGATCGGTAACTGAAAATGTGTAAGGAACGCCATGGCCAAATAATTGAAGTCTTGGAAAACTCCATGAGACATCTCAATGTACCACTTTGCGGCGGCACCAGTAAGATTTCGCTAGAAAAGACAGAGACGAATAGAATCGTCAACCCAAGAATTAGAAGAACACCATAAGTGGTAAGTCATCACATGCGTTTGGGGGTCTTCACCAGGTTTACCCTCAAATTTAGGACAATCACCAGGAATCTTGGTCGGAACCGGAGGCCAATATGGATTATGAAGAATAGGATCATTTGTCAACTTCGACACATCGGGTAATTCCAACGTAGCAAGAAACGATAACTGAGTATTGAAAGTCATCGGAGGTCTTTGATAAGGACCTCTATTTACATTCCACCCAGTCCGAATGGGATTCTGTCCCCATATATTCTGTCCCGAAGGATTCGGATCATAGGGATTAAAAACAGGATAATTCGGTTGATACTGGGATTGAGGACCAAGATATTGAGTCGAAGCAAACCATTGAGGTCCTTGCTGAGTAGCATAAGGATTCTGCTGTGGAATGTAAGTATGACTTTGAAGTTGCTGATACAAAGTTTTATTTTGAGTGTAAGGAATCTGAGGTGCGCTATATAATGAGGGTACGAGATTTAGGGTGCATTATATACCGGTCAATAGGAAACTTGAGGGTAATAAGCGCCTTGTCGCTGCTCAGGTTGACCTTGAGGAGAAGGTTGAGCAGGCTGCTGAGCAGGGTAAACAGGTAAAACCGGCTGCGAAAACGAAGGAATATGTTGGTGGGCAGGTTGCAACGGTTGCTGAGCAGGTTGAACCGGCTATTGAAATGGTCATTGAGGGCCACCAGGTTGACCTTGTGAGAAAGGTTGGCCTTATGGTTGCGACGAACCAGGTTGTCCCTGATGACCAGGTTGACCCGGAGAAGGACCAAAGGGTTGTCCTGGTTGCACAATATTTGGGCCATACTGAACATGCGACTGTGATTGAGGTGCAACAGGTTGTCCCTGTGACGGATAAAATTGCCCCCCAGGACCAATAGATGATCTGGGTTGATTCAGAGGTTGACCCGAGGGACCAGAGGGTTTTCCATGTTGGACCAAAGGCTATCCTTGTAAAGGTTGGCCTTGTGGACCGTATGGTTGTCCCTGTGGACCAGAAGCAGGGCCCTGCTGAGCTAAAGGTTGTCTCTGTGAGGGTTGTCCTTGTGAGCCAGAGGGTTGCATAGGCAGAGTAGGTCCTAGATGAGTAACAGTCTGATAGGGATCATAAATAGCTTGATAAGGATCAATAAGAGGCAAATAGACCAGATTACCATACACATCATAATGGTGCAGATATATATATACGGGATTACCAACAACATCATAGTGATGGAATCGAGGATTAGCTGGAGCCCAAGACTGTTGAGAACCCTGAGAATTCTGCTGCTGAAGAGCCAACATATATTCTTCAAAAGTAAGACCACCAGGAATCACAGGAGTAGTGGAAATTGAACTAGAAGCCACACAAACCATTGGTTGAATTAGAACATATGTGACAACAACTGACGAACTAGGAGTCGAAGGTGATAGCCCCAACGACGGTAAGAGCGAACTAAGAGGAGGAGTTACTACACTGGATTGCACAATGGAAGCAACGCCAAACACAATTTGACTTAGAGATCTATATCCAAGCAGAAGTGAGACCAAAGGCGGTGAAGATTGGGTGGAAGCACGAGAGAGATCTTCGAGAAAGAGTTGATATTCTCCTGTGGAAACAGGAATATCTTCATTGCCAACAGGACTGGAAGAATCCATATCAAAGTCCAAGGTAATATCTTTGAAAATACTACGGGGAATAGGAGGTACCGCAGCAGCAACAAAAGGTGATCCAGACGTAAGAGGAGGAAATTCCCCTTCTTCCCTAAAACCGTACCAAGCACTTGAAGGAAGCCAATTGAATTCAACCGGTTCGTCAGGTGGAGACCAAGTAGAAAGGGGTTGGATAGATGAAAGAATAGGCTGCGAGAACTTGACAGACCTAGTGGATTGAGGGGTTTCGAAAGAAGCACCTGAAAAAGAACCACTACTAGGAGGCAGTGAGGACGACGAAACTGGATGTTCTGCCACTTTTACTGTAAATCGGAACAGGAAGGAAAAAAGATAACCAATCAATGGTACCAAAATCAAGAACCAAGGAAATAAATGAGACCAAGTAACAAACTTTTAATGGGCATGTAATTGTAGGTGATTAATTTTATAACACTGAAACCAAAATTCACTATTTCATGTTTTAAGAGTCGAGAAATAGGAAAAAAATGACTCTAGTCACTTTCAATTTGAAACAAGCGTGAAAGGAAAAATGCTCGATGATCTCTTCTCTTGTTTAAAGAGTCACGAAAGGATCAAAATGACTTCTTAGGAATTCTAAGCAAGAGGGTGTACCAGGTTTCCGTGAATTTCCATATACACCTTGGTGATCAAAAGAAACAGAAATGACCAAGGACTTGACATACATGTAGGTAGTCTCTCCGAATGCTATGTTCGGTGTATCACAGTTACAAGGCAGCAGACTCGACTTCCTATGGATAAAAGGATTGCAACCTAGAGGGGTCTCCCTTTATATACACGATAGTACGGGGAGCACAAGTCCGTACTAGTGATGTCTAAAGCCAAAAGGCGAGCGACAACTACTAGGTTTTAAGACGCCGAAACACGTCTCTAGCCTAGACCACTAGAAATGTTTCGTTAGGTTCCAATGTTGCCTTAGGTTCATTGAGTAAATTTTAAAGTTAATCTTGAATTATGTTTCAATTTCCAGGCCCTATCGAATGTGTAGCTCAAATTCCTAGATGCAAACTATATGCAAATGAATACCATTTCAATTCGATGAATGCTAGTTATAAAAAGGATAGAAATCTTTCAAACAAGTAAACAAAGAAAACATGCTAAGAAAATTCTAATGCCCTTAATGCAATCAATCGAAAACGAAATTCCTTCCTAGATTGAGAAATGCTAGTTATGTAAAGGAATGTTTCCCTTTCGATGCAACAAAAGAATGCAAAGATATATATATATATATATATTTTGTTTGAATTTTCAATGAAATGAAGCACACATTGTACTAATTCAATGGAAAACAAAACAAACACTAGTTTTAGTTTTGTTAATGTAAGGTTTTGAAATTGAATGACTCAACCAAAGCGAAACAGACACAAAAACATGCAAGCTAATGGAGCAAAATTTCAAACGAGAAAGAGAGTTTCCCAAAGTGACCCAATCAAGAAAATTAATCGATGCTCAAAATATTGAAGAAGAAGGGCTAATTGAAAAAATGAAAAGACCGTTCAATCAACAAAACAAAAGGATCAAGAAAACCCACTCTAAAAGCCTGAAACAAGATTGATAACAATCAAAGAGACTTGTTCTTGAATAGAAGGCTCGGTGTGCAAGAACACCTAGAAACCCTAAGGTCTTAACTGACACTGACAAGAAAATGGACAAACGACTGAGGGAAACAAGTCTACAGTAGTCAACACAGTCTGCAAAGGCTTAAACACACTAAAAAATAACCTAGAAGCAAGAACAAATGACCAAAATACGCATTAGGGAGGTCAAACCAAAACCTACAGGGGTTGGTGTGACTGTAAGGCTGTTATCCGTGCCATACAGAGGTTGGCGCGAGTGCTAAAGAGCAACCTGCGCCAATCGGCGCGATTGTCCTGACAAAAAATGGGCCAATCTGGATACCTATGGGAAAAAGAGGAAAAACCCTAACCTAATGAGCAGAGGTCAACCTTGACTCTCTGGAGCTGAACAGAGAATGGAAACTCAACAAACAAACCAGAAAAATATAGCCCTAAACCAATAATTGAAACCGACCCAACGGGATGACACGAAAAACTCGCACTGATCCCCAGTGGAGTCACCAATTTGTTATGAAGGTAAATCCTCTCTGCAGACAGAGACGATCCCTCTAGCCCTAGGGTGGGTCTAGTAACAAAAGGACACGCTAAAGTGTTGCTTCCTAGTTAATGAATGAACAAAATACCATGGTAGACTAACCTACCTTGAATCCAATGCTATCGATGTTGCATAAAGAGTAATGGCCTCTCGCTCCTGCCTTGGCAAATCACGATCCGTTCGCTGTCACGCTCAGATACCTGCAGATAGGAAAAAGAACAAGAACAATATATGACATAATATTTTCACTCACAACTATTAGCTAGTCAAAGAGGGCTAAACATATCGCATCAAATAAACATCATAACACAATAGTGGAATCAAACAGTAGTCATGTATATTAATGAGTAGAAGGAAGAGTACAACTGATGCTTCGACGTTGCAATCTCCTCCAGCGGGGTTCAGATGAAACGCATCTCAAATATTGGTAAGGGAAATCGGACTCAAGCTCTCTTAGAAGTCATCGACTTGAGCTCTCTCAACACAATCTTTCTTACTCTATCTCCTCTAGCAGGTTAGCTATAGTACAATTCTCTTAGTTCAACTATTCAGCCGTTCAGCTAGCTTCTAATAAAGGAGATAGTTTCTTATATAGAGGGAAAAAAGGAGATTAGGATCCCTAAAAAGGTGGGAGGGAGTCCTATCTTTTAGGAGAGTTCCAAGGGAGGTGGAAACTACTAACTAAAGGAAGGAGTCCATGGTTGTTTCAGTTCAACCACTCCCAATGACTCATCCCCGAGGTGGTTGGAATGGAACCTCCGCCTCTATTTTTAAAAAACATTCCATAAATAGCTTGGCGCGGGTGTCTAACTGGCACAGAGTGCCAAGTGGTGTGGGCTCAGTGTTAAATTTCCTGGTCGGCGCGAGGATGTAACGGGCTACTCGCGCCAAGGCAAAAATAGGGATTTTCATAGCTTTGCATAGGGAATTGTCAACAAGAAGAATGTTGCTTTCATAAAAAGGATGCAAGGATGATATTTTCAAATCATGACATTGCTTATTGGTCATAGAAATGACCCTCCAATGTGCGAGTTGGGGATTGTAGGGACAGTGAAAAAATGCGGTGTGACATTCCATCAATATTATTACCTCCGAAACAATGAATGCATTAGGTCTCGAAAAAATTAAGCCAACCCCTACTATCTTGGAATTAGCAGATAGGTCTACAATTAAACTGGTAGGGAAATTGGAAGATGTGACTATTTTCGTGGATTCATGGCATTATCCTGTGGACCTCCTTGTATTACAGAATTGATCCTCAGTTGGTGGTCATCCATTGATCTTGGGAAGACCTTGGCTCGAAAATGCAGACACCCACATAGGGTGTCGATCTAGGCATATGATTATATCAAATGGGATGGTTATAAAGAACCTTACTCTCTACTCCCCTGCGGAACCTAACCCATCTGAAAAACTATTAGCTAGACATAAAACTCTACCAATAGAAGAGCCTGAACTAGTAATTGAATAAGATAGACCAGTCCTCACCATTGGGCAGGCCCTGCAATTCAAAATAGAAACTGAGGATGATACCATTAACACTTTTATTAATGATCTCGGTTCTATTTCCAATTCAACTCGTTAGATTTTAGAATATGCTATGAGTTGTGAGACACATGAAAAATTTGAACCGGAAGATGAAATTGAAGACATTCCTGTAACTACATCCCATGATAGTATTCCGATTGAAATTGAACCAGGGAAAACACTCAATATCAACCCCATATGTCTGAATCCCAAACAAAACAACTTTTAAAAGTCCTTCAGGACCATCAAGAAGCTTTTGCCTGGGATTATACCAACATGAAGGGGATCCTTGCTAACTTATGTACTCATCATATGTATATTAAGGAAGACTGCCACTCTGTGAGACAGCCCCAACGAAGAATTAATCCTACTCTAAAGAACATTTTCAAAGAAGAATTACATAAATTATTGGATGTAGGTTTCATTTATCCCATCTCGGATAGCCAATGGGTATCTCCGCTAGTTATTTTTCCTAAAAAGAATGGTAAATGGCGAATCTGTGTAGATTACAGGGAGCTAAACAAGGCAACTCAAAAACACCATTTCCCTTTTCCATTCATTGACCAAGTCCTGGACACCTTGGATGGGAAGAAGTTCTTTTCCTTCCTAAATGGGTTCAGTGGGTATAATTAGATCCAGATAGATTTGGAAGACTAGGATAGAAAAACTTTCACATGCCCATGGGGGACCTTTGCATACAGGGTCCTCTCATTTGGCCTGTGTAATGCTCCTGCAACCTTCCAGAGGGAAATTCTGGGAATTTTTTCTGATTTTGTCGATGATAGCGTTGAAATCTATATGGAAACTCATTTGAAGAAGGGTTAGAAAACCTAGAAAAATTTCTTAAAAGATGTAAGCAGACCCATGTATCCTTGAGTACAGTCAAATGCCATATGATGAGGGAAGAAGGAATAGTATTGGGACAATTGCTCTTAGCTGTTGGAATTCGAGTTGATCCAGCCAATGTAGAGGTAATATTACACTTCCCGATACCCAAAACACCCACATAGGTACGTAGCTTTATTGGTTGCGTTGTTTATTACAGACGCTTTATAGAATTTTTTTCTAAAATAGCACATCCACTTTTTCAATTGCTAACAAAAGATGCAGAATTCTTGTGGACTGAAGACTGTGAAGCAACTTTCACGAAAATTAAGGGACTGGTTTGCAAGGCTCCAATCCTTCGAGGACCTAATTGGGCATTACCATTTCACATACATGCTGATGCTTCTCAGACAATAGTAGGAGCAATCTTAGGACAACAGGTAGACAAAACACCATATGTAGTTTACTATGTCAGCAAGAATTTAATTCTTGCTGAATTAAATTACATGGTGACAGAAAAAAAATTCCTGGCTGTCATATATGCTATCAACAAGATCTGGCACTACATCACCGGGTATCCTACTTTTGTACATATTGACCATGCAGCAATAAGGTATTTGATGAATAAACCTATCAGTCCTGGCTGCATTACAAGATGGTTGCTATTGCTTCAGCAATTTGATATTACGATAGTAGACAAACCAGGAAAATATAATGTAGTTGCTGATTTTCTGTTTAGAATGGATAATAATGATGAATGCACACCTATAGAAGATAGTTTTCCCGATGAGAATATTTTTTCAATTTCTACTAATCCTCTGTGGTATGCAGATATTGCTAACTATATTGCTACAGGGAAGGTGCCTCATCATTTGTTATATAGGGAACGATGAAAAATTATTCATCACAGTGCCCGATATTCTTGGATGGCAAGGTACCTCTTCCATACAGGAGCCGATAAGCAGATTTGGTGATGTGTATATGAGGATGATATTTATGAAGTATTGAAGGCTACCCACGATGGCCCTTATGGAGGGAATTTTGCAGATAAAAGAACAGGCCATAAGGTGCTGCAAATGGGATATTACCAGCCTTCTAGCTTTCGGGATGCTCAAAATTATGTCAGGAGGTGTGATAGTTGCCAGCGCATGGGGCAACCTGGTCGAGCTGATGAAATGCCTTTGCAGACACAGGTAGTCCTCGAACCTTTTGAGAAATGGGCTAGCGACTTCTTTGGACCCTTCATCCCATCCTCCCAGCAAAAGGTTCACATTTTGGTCTGCACTGTTTACATGACTAAGTGGGTAGAAGCCAAAGTTGTTGCGAAAGAAACATAGCAGGTGGTTTCAGATTTTCTATTCGAAGCAATTTTTGCTCGGTACTCCAAGGGAGATTGTTTCAAATGGAGGAGCACAATTTACATCACACATGATAGCAAAGCTGATGCAAAAATATGGGGTCAAGCACAGGGTGACATCTCCATACCACCCCCAGGCGAATCGGCATATGGAAAACACAAAATAGACATTGGAAAATATCTTGAAAAAAAATGTGGCATACCATCGTTAGGATTGGGCTCAGAAGTTTCCTGAAGCTCTCTGGGCATACAGAAAAACACGACAGAACACAACTGGGTTTTCACCATTTGAGTTGGTTTATGGGAAATCCTCGTTATTTCCAGTAGAATTTGAAATTAGTAGGATAAGAACAACTCTTGAAGTTGGTTTGGTCCAGTCAGATGCCCAGAAACACCGACTTGTCTAGCTTAATGAACTGGATGAAATTCGTTCAATGGATATCCAGAGGGCTACTGCTATTTAGCAGCAAAGGAAGAAATGGCATGATAAGTTTATAAAAAACAAGGTGTTTCATAAGGGAGACTGGGCATTACTTTATGACTCCCGTTTTAAGGATTTTAAAGGAAAGCTTTGTACTCGCTGGATGAGACCTTATGAGGTGGATGTTGTATTTGATAATGGAACAGTCAGGCTAGTCCCAATTGATGATACACGTGCTTCATTCATAGCAAATGGACATTGCCTGAGATTATACCACCGCCCAACCTCTAAGGACGCTTTTATCAAACATCTCTCTGAGAATCTGGTTTGAATATTATCAACGCAGAGAACTCTTCCTCTGCATCCTCGCTCTCTCTCTCTCTATATATATATATATATATATATATATAATATTTTTAATAAATACTGTTACTATTTATTTTGTTGTCTTTTTGCAGGAGTTACTACTAAGGATTAATGTTTTAAAGCTCATTTTTTTTTCTAAGTATCGATGCTGTTACTCCTTGGATGCGGCTACTCATGATGCTGTTACTCGGTTGCTACTACTCATGATGCTGTTACTCAGTTGCTGGTACTCATGTTGCTGTTATTCTGTGCTTGCTGCTACTCGATGCTGTTACTCCTTGGTTGCTGCTATTCACGATGCTGTTACTCCGGATGCTGCTATTCGCACTGTTGTTACTCCAGATGCTGCTACTGCAGATGCTGCTACTCGTCATGCTGTTACTCCAGATGCTACTACTCGCACTACTATTACTCTGGATGCTGCTACTCGCACTGTTGTTACTCCAGATGCTGTTACTATGGATGCTACTAATCGCACTGCTGTTACTCCAGATGTTGTTACTCCGGACACTGTTACTCGCACTGCTATTACTCCGTCTGCATCATTACTACGCCGTCATTCTACCAATCGTCACTTCCTCTAGGTAGGACTCCAGGTATGTCTCCACTTGACTTGTATGGATTTAATTAAATATTCCATGCCAAGACATTATTGCCGTGGACGACAAATTTTAATTTTAGGGGGGGGGGGTGCCGTCATAACTAAACGACGACGTAATGATGATTCCAAAAGGCATTATTACAACTTCATGTGATGGTACACCCCACGGTCCTTCTGTATATTCATTAAAGATGCATTGCGATCCACAATACACATACGATACAAATCAATCAGTCCTTTCCACCTCATATGAATTAATGAGTATTCCATTCATCGCACTTACCATACTTTTTTCATGATTTTTCCCATTTCTTGAGAATTACTATCCGTATTTACCGTTATTACTCCTCATTTTTCACCATGCTGTTTTCCCAAATTTGGTACCCACCACTCTGTCAAACGGTCTACTGTTCCAGAGTGCTGTTATAGTCTCCACAGGATGGGCGGACTTGCTGTGCGACATGAACCTGAAAATACAGTCTTAGTCTACAGCAATCCAGATGTGTGGCAAGTTTTTGTCAATGCAGGATGGGATACCTACTTCGATAGATTGCAGGGGTTTGAAAGAGGAATCACAATGGAGTTTGTGCTTACTTTGGACAATAATCGCTCGCGGGTCAGAGGATTAGAAATTCCTATCACAGAAGAAGTAATTGCAGAAGTTAGCAGGCTGAGATGACAAGGGCAGAAGTGGTTTGCTCAAAGAATTCCTCTCCCAGAGTTTCCCAAACTATTTTTACAGGCCGGAGAAAGCATCGTTCAATTGGGTAGAGGATATGAGCACAAGTTTGTACCGTATCCATGGAACGAAGTAACAGGTTTTGTAATGAAATACATAACTTGCGAGGTTCGGGCCACAACTTTGTTCAAATATAATTTTAAAATCTTAGCTCACCTTCGATTTCTGTAGGCTCAGGTGCATTCCTTAAACATGCCCTTCATTCTATTAAAAAAATTACAGCATATGGCATAGTTTTCTCAGCTTTCGTGCTGGATGCCGGAAATTCTCTCCAATCATGGATTGGTTCGCTTATTGGTCATGCATGCAATAGTTCGATTTTGAGTTTCTCTGGAAGAACACTACAAGTCATCGGAAGAAGAGATATCAACTATCATTATTGCTAGGGAGGAAGAACCAGTATCTCTGACTGGTTTAGGTGAAGAAGAACAAATAGAAGAAATGGAAATAGACCAGGAAGAACTAGAAGAAATGGAGATGGAGGTTGATCAGGAAGAACCGGAAGAAATGGGAATGGAGGAGACAATTGGTGATACAGTTGAGGGTGTCACACAAGAGCCAGCCTCGCATGAAGAACCTACAGATGAAGGAATTATGGATATAGTGCATGAAGTTGAGACTGTCTTACAGTCATCAACTTCCATTAATGAAGAACAGAAAGGAGGAACATCAGACAGAGGGATGGAAAGTGATGCTGTTTCGAAAGAAACAACATCACCTGCCCAAGCAGATATAAATATCGAAATAAGTAGGGGTGTTACACAAGAACCACCCCCGATTAAGCTAAAATAGGGAAACATAGGAGAAATGACCCGCGAAGTCAACACTATCCCACAAGAACCAATATCGACCGCAGGTGAGGAAGTAGTGCATGCAGTACAAGAGGACAGAAAGGAAACAACCTTTAGAATCGACATTTTTCCACAGAAACCAACGTCGACCCCGACTGAAGTAGAAGTGCATGAAAGTTTTGCCCAAATTGGAAACAAGGACGATGAAGCTGTTCCCCGTTCTCCTTTTCAGTTTATGATGCCTAGAGGGGTGAGGGGGTTTTGCTCGTCCCAACGATTAATGGAGGAAATAGCTGTTCCAATAGTGCTAAAGTTAGTCGATCCAGGGAAGGACATGGCCAATATCAGCCCAGTAATTGCTAAATCTCAGAAGGAGCACCCAGAGGCTCACAAGGGAGACAAAATTTCTATGGAAACACTAGAACACAAGATGGTCGATGGAAGAGCTAAACAAGCAACAAAATTCCCTAAGGTAATTCAAAAGAGAACTCCCCTGAAGACAGGGAGCCCAACCATAAAGACCTAGCAGAAAAACCAGTTGATGACATCAACAACATTCCACTACCTCCTAAACCTATTACAGGCCTAGGAGATGAATTTATTGTTAAACATGAATGGATTGAATAGTGTGAGAAAAGGAGATTACCTCTCAAGGAAAGGTATCAGCTTCAGTTCAATGAAACCATGCGATTGAAGAAGGAAGTTCAGAAACTAAAGCGGCAAGTTTCCCAGTTGAAGAAGAAGGTAAAATTTTATAAGTGGAAGGAAGTAAAACCAAAAATTGAGGTATCCTTTGCAGCTACATAGACTGGTCCAATCGAATAGATATTTGAGGGTCGGGAATTCTTCCTGGCTGCTGAAATCCAGAGATGGCAGTCCACTGCGAATGGACATAAGAAGGAGATAATGTGGGTTTGAGAGCAGGCTGCCGAGATCATTATAGGGTACGTAGACCAGTTGGATAAAGCGTGACCGAAGCAAGCGAAACAAAAGGCCAAGATAGAAGAGTTGGAAGAACAAGTGAAGTTGCTGCAATCAGAGAAGGGGAAGATGTTTTCCTTGGTGCAACAGGTAATAGCCTGTAGACCTCCTGCACATATCTATGCCTTATTCCATCATGAACAATTTATTTTCTTTTGTATTGAGAGTATATATAAATAAAATTTTCACGAGACTGAGGATCCCATCCAGTTTCTTCGTATCTTGAAAAGTCATGATATCATAGGAAAACACTTAATGTGCGAACTCTACATGCATGGTTACTTCTTAAGGCATGATCAGGCCTTCAAACCCATTCCATTCATGGGGGATATTCATTTAAGAGCCTTCGCCCCCTACACTATCAATCATATTAAATGGAGAAAGGCCTATGATACGTTTGAAGAAAACCAAGTCACAAGGCCACTAATGATGAGGAGGGAGCATGTCTAGGCAACAAATATTTATAACGAGAATTTTACATTTTTACAGATTGAGGGGAATAGAGGACACATGTTGACAACCCAGAAATGGTGTGTCGACCTTTGTGTCAGATAGATAATAACTTTCCGGAAGGAAGCGCTAGACAGTTGTCAAAGGAGGTGGATGTTGTCATCTTCAACGGTCAGAGGTCGAGAACCTTTTGGAGCACCTAAATTTGCATGGGAACTAGAAAGGGTGCCACATTTTGCAGCATGCATTTAGACTTGTGGGGTTAGGTGGATGGGGCTGAGGTTTCAGTTTCCCCTTATTTGGTTTCCAGTTGAGCAATATACACCTGCATACAACATTGACCCAGACTGGTGGAATGATGTTGTTCTGACGGAAGGTTATAAACCCCCTGGGAAAGAGATGGCTAAAGAATATGATCTCACACAGCTTCATGCCGACCACAGTCAGTCTAATCCAGATATGAGGAGACGACAAGTTGCATGAGGACATGCAGATAGACTAGTTGGGGGGAGATGTTGGGTACCAAATCTATATACTTTTCTCTCCCATTTTCACCCACCTTTCTATCTCTTTGCATCATTAATTGTTCTAAAACACATGAGGTAAACCCCTTCCCATTATCTTACATGGAATATTTTATTAATGAAGTAATAATCATGGAGGTTTTACCTTTGCAAGAATTACCTTCAGTATTTTTAAAGATTTGGTAAAAGTAAAGGGATTACAACTGTGAGCCACAAATTAACTCCTAATTTCTAGCGTTATCTCAACCTGCTGCTACAGCGCAACAGACTCCGTTTTACCCCAACGCTATTTTAGGCTTTTCATGGTTTCCTTTTGGCAACTAGGTTGCTGTTGTAACAGATGTATAATTGTAGATATTTAGTTGTTAGAGGAAATCTACGATTTCCTGAACATTTATATAAAGAGGGCCTTCGGGCTGTGAATCGGGGTTAAGCAAGAAGAGACAGATTTTGTAACAGAAGCGTTTTTCAATTAATTGAATGCACAATGTTTTTCTATCCCACTTGTAAGCTGTGAGTTTGCTGCTACCCTAATCAGAGAGTTGGGCCCACTCTTCTGATCAGGTGCTGTGTTATCTTTCCTTTGTTGATTTCATATTTCGGTTTGATTTTGTAACTGCTGTTCCAGTGTAATTATGTAATTACTGTGAATACCTTTTTAATTATGCAATTAGTCTTAATTGTTGTTATAGTAGTTTCTTGTTTTTCATTAATTAAAGCCCGTGATTCAATAGCAGATTATTTCATTGCTCTTGCATATACTGTGCGCGTTAGTCTTGAAATAGCTAATGCACCCGGGTTGATAATTTATATGGAAAAAGGGTTTGAATATTGTTCACATCTGGACACCAACACTCATCTAGAAGGAATGTTGATTTGGTCTTAGAGGGGTCTTTATCTTGGGTCTAAGGGTCTTGGAATTCATCATTTGAAGATTCTATAAGAAGAGAAGAATTTCTTGTGGATTTTCCTCTCTAGGGGAGGCTTTGGACCTGGCTAGCATCCTACATATTGTGTCCATTTGTTTTATTGATCTTCATGTTTTAGTATCTGTTTGATGATAAGAACACCATAATAATTAATATAAGAAGAAGAAAATTATAAGTACATCAAGTTAGAGTAAAAGAACATCACAAGTAGTTATCAAGTTTAGAGAAATCACACCTATTTAATAATTAAGATAAGAAAAATAAAATTATAAGTACATCAAGATAGAGTAAAGGACATCACAAGAAACTATCATGTTTAGAGAAATCACACATATTCTAGCTACCATAGATTTCTCAACATGGTATCAGAGCTAAGGTGACAAGGAAAGGCAGTTTGAAGATCAGTCAATTGAAAAAGGATATATAAGGGACTAATATAAGAGGAAGAGCATTAAGGAGATCTAGTCATCACATCACGAAGACCCTATCATCTTGAAGGAAGAACTGTTGGAAGAAGAAAAGAGACCTCAAAGACCCTACCTCCATCTCAAAGAAAGAAAGACTTTACACATTTGAAGCATCTTGGGAAGCCTCTCACATTCTACATCATCATCCAAAGGAAGCAAAATCATCAAAGGAATCAAAGTTATTTTTAGGTCGCTATATTACTAGTATATTCCCTTATTGTTGTTAGTGTAAGCCCCTTATTGTTATTTTTGTACCCCTGTAACCCTCATATTGTTATTATTGTGCCCTTACATTATTATTGTTAGGTCGGCTAGGATTACATTGTGGCCCCATGGATTCAAATATATAGAAAGGAGGTTTTGTCATTTGTATCATCCAAGAATTGTTCATTCATGTAATGTATTGGAGGTTGCCCCCTCGAAGTGGCTTATTTCTAAGGCGTTGATATCTCTTTTCTTCTATTTTTGGAGCTGGTTTCACAACAATGATCTCCCTCATATTGGAGAAAAGAGCAGACCTCGATCATTTTTTGAAGGAAGAACAACTCTCCTCATATTGAAGAAGAAGCATTGTCATTTTAAAGAAGGAAGATCATCCATCCCTCATTCTAAATCTCACACTCTAGTGGAAGAAATCATCTTCAAGGAGGCATCTTAATTCATCAAGTATGCACTTTATATCTGTGTCTCAACCTACAAATCAAATGAAAACTTTCTACAAGTAGAACAATAAACTTTTTTGGACATCAAACTACCTTGCATGGAAGAAAAAAATATATTTGATTCTCAAAAAAATGAAATCTTTTATTACATCAAAGGCTCCATCACAAAGCCTCCTCAAGATTCAAGATAAATCTTAAGCATTATCAAAATATATGAAAGGATAAATAAGAGCTCAAAGAATCCTCATTGAATCTATCAATGATTCTCTCATTCCCTTTGTAGAAAAGTTGAAGACATGAAAAGAGATCTATGACAAATTGGTAGAGTTATACTTTGTAAGTACAACTGGGGAAATAATATCCTTAAGAACCGAATTATACAAAATGAAAGTATCAAAGGAAGAAGGGGTAGCTTCATATCTCATGAAGGTAACTCAAATTAAATATCAACTGCAAGAGCTAGGAGAAACAATGTCAAATCCATAAATGACCACTTATGTATTCAATGCACTTCCAGATGAATGGTGCAACTTTGTATCAAGCATCTATGCAAAGAAGGAAGTTGCACCATTAAGTGATCTATGGGAATTATGTAAGATTGAAGAAATAAAATTAAAATCAAAGAATGACGTTGAATCCAATGATAAGTCTTAAGCATTTGCAACTATGTCAAGGAATAAAGGAAAGTTTGGAGAGTTTGAGCCTCGAAAGAAATTTCAAAAGGAAGTTGACATGTATAAGATTCATTGTTACGAATGTAGTGAATATGGCCACTACAAGAGGAATTGTCCTAAACTCAAGAAGGGAAACAAGAAAAGGAAATAAAGAAGTGAAGCCCATGTGACTGAAGAAGTATAAGAACCAGACGAGAAGAAAACAAAGAAGGAAGAAGTGAAATACCTCTACTATTAAAGGTCTTTCATACATTTATTTCATTTTTAGTTTATAGAAGATAGCGAGTCATGGCAGAAAGCATTGTAGTTGTGATAGGGTGGATTGTAGCAGTTTTGAGATGGCATCATATTAGAAGCAAAAAATAATAGCAGAAGTAGTAGTTTGTATGGTTGAAGTAAGTCATCTAGCAAGATTGGAAGATGAGAGCTCATCACACCTCACCATCATTAGAATGAAGTATTTGAGGAAAAGGATCATCAAGATCCTCCACAAAAATATTTGTTGAAAAAGGTTCATCTCTACTTAAAGAAAATAGTGCTAAATAGATAGTATACATTCCACGTAGTGTGGGATCCACGGTTGGAAGGATGAAGGTATGATGACATAAATGTGCAGCATGATAATTTAGTTGAAGTATTTTTCCATCTTCGAGAAAGTGAAAGGAATATGCTAAATAAATTCTAGATTACCACATGAAGGAAGAGGTATGTACATATTTGGTAATTTTTTAATAGACAGATAAAATCATGTCATCACTTAGTTGCAGATATAATGGTTAGAATACTCTATCTCATGAGCATGATTGAAGAGGAAGGAATTATTCCTCATGAATGACAGATGAAGGCATAAAAAAAATATGCCTTGAACTCTTATACATTATGAAATGATAGAATCAACATCATATGACCTCATGAAGAATATGAGATGGTGAGAAAAAATTGTACCTATGCAAGAGGAACTATGTATAGAGATTCCTAGAAAGCAGTATGCGAAGAAATTGAAAGAAGAGTTTCTGAAGATATGTCTACAACTACTTATATAAGATGATTAATCAACATCTAATAACAATTAGAAGGATTAGCTATGACATCTCCATGAAGAAACTATGAAGACTCTGATAAGTATAGTAGGAGAAACTTGGTAATAAATGCCTTGGAGATGGATTCGTATTTTCTACAAAAAGATGTCGATGTTGCAGAAGAAGATGTTATGACGAAAGGCCATCATGAAGACGTAATTCTATTTTTTTAAAGTTCGCTTTTGGTTTTTGAAAACAAGCATCTGGTTCGATTGGAACAGGGCTACCGATAGAAAATTGTAGAAATACACCTACAACTAGTACACATAAAATTTGATGGACGATTATGAAAGGAACATGACTCAGAAAAGGAAGCAGTACGAAGGATATTCAGACGATGACAAAGAAGGTCACTTTACGATGATAAGAAGGATGACATGATTAAAATTAATTGATTCACCACTATGAAGGAAAGAGACAAGAAAGATGGTCGAAGCCCTACAAAGAAGCTATTGAAGAAAATGGTTCCATGAGGTAGAAGTTGAAATTTATTCATAACATGATAATGTAGAAAGAGGAGCCCTACAAGCAGTTGATAGTACCATGGTATCCAGGAAAGAATAGATAGTTGTTGTTAGGAAAAAGTCCCTACTTAAGAGGGAGCTTGGATATATTCCTATTATGTAAAGGAATGGGTAGATCCTCCCTAGTTAAGAGGGAGAGATAGACACATCATTCTTGTCTTCACATCATGAAGAAAGAATGGAGGATTAGTTAAGCATTTGAGACCAATACTTCTTGAGGATAGAATTAGTCTCAAGAACTGATACTCTTTGAGGACGAGGTAGGGCATCCAATAGGAAAGAGTAGTCGAAGAGGAGATTCCTTGAGGATGTGTAAATGTAAGAAGGGAATGGTCCTAAAAGGACATACCTTGTGAACATCTGGATGATGTATATGCCTTGAGAGACAATGATGAAGGTGTCTATAAATCATTGTCTCCCCAGAATTGTGCTCTAATCTAGTGGACAAATAGAGTTTTTAGTCAAGGCCTTGATATATGAGAATGTTGATTAATAGCTTATGAGATGGCTTACCAATCCAACACTTCTTATGATAATTATTCAGTATGAGAATTTCCATGTACTATCAATGTATTATGAATACCTCCCTAGTTAAGAGAAAGAGTTGAAATGTAACTAGGTTCGGTCTTCATAATATCTTATGTACTCTTGATTTTATATTTGATGTAAAAAGATAAATAAAATTATTATTATAATTTTTTAAAGCATGGGGTTTCATGGTAAAGGTCAATTTGTTTTAGGTTAAAGCACCCAATGTGTGCTTATAGGTTTTTTTATAGAGTCAAGAAGTCAAAAAGAGTCATTGTCATATATAATAGACCCTATTGGCCATCTTGTATCAAGTCAAAAGAATTATTTTTGAGTCAAATATGTCAAAAATATCCCTCTAATACCAAGTCGCCCTGTAGAGAAGAAGTCAACCCTATTTAGGGTTATTCATACTCCAATGAAGTCTATATATAAGAAGCATTTGACCTCATTTAAATGATATCATCCAAGAAAGTTCGATAAGGCTCTAAGAAGAAGGAAGAAAAAAAGTATAAACTCCGAATTTTTGTCTCTATTACCTCACACGTGTGAATTGAAGCTAGGGTTTCTACAACTACAAGGACAAAAAATTTAAAAAAAAGTATACAATTCGAATTTCTGACTCTAGTACATCACATGTGCGAATTGAAGCTAGGGTTTTTGCAGCTACAAGGACGAAAATTCTTGATCTCTCAAAGGGACCGAAATTTGAAGTAAGGAAGCTCATTTGATGGCCTACTAGTCTAGAAGGAAGAAGCAAGGAAAGCAAAGAAGAAAATAGGCAAAAATTAGCCTCCACACGTGCAAAGTAGCAAGAGATCTTGTTGACCACTTCGTGTCAACTACCCTATAGCAGTATACATTTTTGCAAAGGAATTCCATCATGTTTGAATAGTCAGATATCCACAATTCACCATCGTCATTCACCAGTTTATCAGAGTTGTAACTCCAATTCCTACAGCTCGATGGGCCATTATAAAAATGATTCTAGTATATTTATAAATCCATGTAAAACACCTAGGTAAGCTTAATAATTTTTGCTAACGAGTTTCATCCTAGGGATTTTTTTGACCTCGTTAATTATTTTGTACACAAAATAATTAATAGAGTTTCCCCCCCAAATATACCCCCAAAGCTAGGGTGGGATTCGATAATGATGTCTTAAGTAAGTCTTAGTGCATCGAGTCTATGTATTTTCGTCATTCTAGATCATGTCTTGAGTCTCGCAGAATTTGGTTGAGTCTAAGTGTCTATTTTTAATTATTAAATTTTCCAACTAGTCGAAAATTTAATAATTTGGATGTAAATTGTAAAATCAAATGTTTTTAAAAGTTGAATGAGGTAGAGTACTCATAGTTAGAACATCTACACCTCAACTTTGTGTTCAGACACCTTTTTAGGGTTGAAATTATATTTATCCCCTCAAAATATTTGTATTTTATTTTTCTGGCAAAAAAGTGGCTAAATAATTAGTCAGAAATTGGTCAAAAAATAAAAATGAGAGAAAAATAAATTCTCTCCATATGAAAAATATTAAAAAAGGAAGGTGCACTTTTCAAGAAGGGAATATCCACAAATCAGGCAAGCAAAAAATCAAGAAAATATTTTTGGTCCATAAAAGAGGAATTAATTCCCAGAAAATCGATTTTTTAATGAAAATTGAATTTATGGTCCAAGTTGGTTAAGTGAATGGGGATTTTTAGAGGAGAAAAAGTCAGAAAAAATGTTTATTGGACAAAGAAAAAAGGTATCATCAAGGAATTCCAATTTTTTCTCAAGTGTTAATTTTTGGAAACTAGGTCCAAACTCCATGTTGCATTCCTCATATGATGATGATTATATTTTTGTTGGATTTCTCTTTCGGAGAGGTGCAAGATTGATCTAAAGGTCATCTTGTTTGGATGAGCATAACTTATATTTTGATTTTATTTTCTCCACATGTGCAAGGTCGGTCAGATTTGTAATGTAGGCTCGCAAACCCAACAGATGTGTCACACACCCTCATTCATGGATATAAATTGGAGAGATATGATGCTCATTTCATCATCACCTCATCACACATTCTTATTGTGATCTGATTGGTTTGTACAACCTAGGAGAGGCTTCCTTTCCCTCACACATGTGAATCTAAACCTGAAGAATCTATTGAAAATTTCAGACTATTTTTTAGGGCTTTCTGGACATCGTTGACCAGAATTGACTTTGGGTCGACTCTTGTGTTTTGACTTTGATTTTTGCATATAAATTTAAATTTCTTGAGGCCGCATTGGAGGGCACAAAAATCGAGGAAGAGAATTGATTTTTTTTTCCATCTGTTGACTGCAGCTTTGACTGCATCGCTGACTTTTGCGTTAACCATTTGGGGTTGAATTGCATTGAATTTTTGGAGTTGTCTTTGAGGGGTGTGTGTGACACTTGGAGAAAGGATGATTTGGTTGTTGGAGAAGTTGGTTTGACCAACTCAAGACTTTGATGGCTAGGGCATCCTGTTGATTGTTGTGACAAACATTCATCTCTATATTTGTTGGACAAGAATAATTACAAATTCTGATATATTATTTGGCTTGTCTTCCGTTGATCTATTATTATGTTCTATCAACATTTTACTTTAATGTTTATGTGATTGCTAAATTGAATGGGGCCTATAAGAAAGATTGAAGTAAAATTAAATTTAAGCATAGAACATACCATGGTTAACTAAATTTAACATGGTATCAGAGCTGAGGTGAAGACAAAGCCCAAGATAGTGTGAAAATCGATCACCGAAGAAGTCTTATCAAGGATTAATGGCCTCCTCAACTTGCAACGGTTTCAAGTATGATGATAAGTTTACTGACAAGTCTGATTATTATGCCTAGAAGATGTCTTTTGATTTGGTATTAGAAGATCAAGATGTCATGGGAAGATTCATGAGCCTCCATCAAATGCACCGACTGCCAAAAATATGAAGTATAGAAAAGGGGAAATCAAAATAAAGATGATTATCAAGGATTCAATACATAAGCACTTGGTTGCTTATATCTCTGAGTTGGGCACATCTAAAGAGATGTATGACAAGTTGGTTAGCATGTTCAGGGCTAGCAATTCTAATCAAGTTCTTTCTTCAAGAACAAGTTGAAGAATATCATGAAGGGCAAAGATGAATCCATCCAATCATATTTTATGAGGGTCGCAGAAATCAGGAATGATCTCCTTGCCATAGGAGAAGACGTTGTCGACTGAGAGCTCGTCCTCATTGCTCTTGGAGGACTTCCTCAAGACTGATATGTATTTAATACTACGATTCTTAATAATAATGTGATTCCTGATTTTGATGAATTGTTGATGAGATGCACTCAAGAGGAGACAAGAATGATGGGGAGGGACCATCCCTCTAATGGGAATGGAGGTGACCCTACTGCCTTTACCGCTCATGCAAAGAAGAGAAACAATGGTGGTCCGAGAAATCAAAACTATGGAAGAGCGGGGCCCAAAGGAAGGAAAGGAAGATGTTACACTTGTAACAAGTTTGGTCACTATGCAAAAGAGTGCCCCAATAGAAGGGACTCTCCCAGGGATGATGACAACAACAACTTCAGGGGGAATGATAATAAAAGGAACAACATGTTTAAAGGAAAGAGGAAGGCCCCCTCTGATCGAAGTGGAAATGGAAAACCTTTCAAGAGGTCAAGGAATTCAAGGTATGATAAATAAAATGTTGTTGATAATAAGAAAAATGAATATATTCTTGTGTCTTCCCTCTTTGTTGCATATCCTCCCGACACCCTAGATGTTTGGTTGATTGATAGTGGTGCTTCAAGGCACCTCATTGGATATAAATAAGCCCACTCTAATTTGATTGAGAAGGATACTAATTTAGAAATTATCCTTGGAGACAATTCCACCTATCCCGTGAAAGGGACAGGGATTGTCACGACCCTTCATCTATGTCAAGGTCAAGTCTTCCACTTACAATATGTGTTGTACGTACCTAATTTAAAGAAGAACCTTGTGTCCATTTTGGCAATGGAAGACAAAGGATTCAAGGTGGAATTCGTTGATGGAAATATACGCATCTAGAAGAAGAAATTAAAAGAATCTCTTACTATTGGTTTTAGAGTTGATACACTCTATCAGGTCGGAAGAAGTCCTTTGGGGGCCATGCCATGTGACACAACTCTTCAAACCGAGTTATGGCACCAGAGTTTTACACACCTTCATTATAAAGCCCTTCTCGAAGAAAGGAAGGCGGTGACATGGATGTCCGAGTTTAAATATGATCATGAAGGTATATGTCAGGGTTGTGCCGAAGGGAAGTATACAAGGGGGCCATTCCCCTCAAGCGTCACAAAGACATCTGATATCTTGAAATTGATACATTCTGATATATTTGGTATGCTACCCGTAACATCCTTGGGAGGATGTTCCTATTACATGACTTTTATATATGACTTCTCTCGCAAGACCTTGATATCTTGAAAAAAAAAATAGAAGAAAGCTCGATGCTTATGGGAAGAAAGGAATGTTTGTGGGTTATAGTGAAACTTAAAAGGCATATAGGATCTATGTGCCTAGTTAAAGAGAAGTGGAGATATGCCACGATATCACCTTCGATGAAAATGTCACCCTCAAGAAAGTTAGGAATCTTCCTAGCAAAAAGGAAGACAAAGAAGAAGAAGAAGAAGCTGAAAGGCAGGAAGAATTGAAGGATGAACCTATGCCTGATGTTGAAGGACCAATGGATTCTATTGATCCATCTCCTTAAAATAAAAGGAGACCCTCATGGCTCAGGGACACTCTCGAAGATGCCAGGATACATATTCCCCCAAGGGGGACATTCCGTGAAAGCAAGAAGACGAATAGGTACCAAGGGTACCTAGAAACCATGAGTACAATTGTACAATATTGTTGGAAATGTTGTCATTGATGGCAAAGGAGCACAAAGGAGGAACACCTGAAACAACAACAAAGCAAAGAAGAAGCAGAGGCAGCAAAGAGAGTAACAGAGATAGCAAAGAAGCAGAGAGAAGCAAGAAGCGCAAAGGAGACAGGAGGAAGAAGAATGTCGAAATGTAACAGTCAAACAGCAGAGCGGAAGCAACGATAGAGACAGAGAAAGAAGCACAGCTAAGGCAGAGGCAGAGGCAGTGAATATAGAGGCAGAGCCATTATCAGAGGCAGAGGCAGAGTCGTTATCACAACAGAGGCAGAGGCAGAGGCAGAACAATTTTTCTACATAAAATTTCGAGAATCATTACCCCAGCCGAAGGATACACTAAACATAAATTCTGGGAACCGTTACCCAAGCCGGAGGATATATATATATAATTCCAAGAATCGTGAACCAAGTGGCAAAGTATATATATATATAAACCTCATTCCAGGAATCGTAGCCCAGGCGGGAGGATACATAAACATAATTCCGAGAATCTTAACCCAAGCAGCAAAGTATATATATATATAAACCTCATTCCGGGAATCGTAACCTAGGCGGGAGGATACATAAACATAATTCTGGGAATCTTAACCCAAGCGGCAATGTATATATATATAAATCTTATTCCGAGAAACATTACCCCAGTCGGAGGATATATATAAGGTTCTGCGCAAGATTAAACGACTAAAGGTCCAAAGCATATATATTAATTTATATAAGTGGAGTGCTTTATGATCGAAAGAACCAAAGTACCATAAGGTGGGACCCTTTCCCAATCGCATCGGAGAAAAACTGTGCAGTGGAACATGTAAACAAAGAGTTGCGATTGCGATGAAAGTCCGGACCCGATGGATCAATGAACCATAATTGATATGTGTTTGAATTCCGGCCTAATCGCTTCTGAGAATCGGAGCATCAGAGTATAAATATATCAGAACATGCAACTGGGAGTTGCGATTGCGATCAATTGCAATCGGAAGCAGTCGAGGGATAATACATCAATCGCATCAAGAGTATTCAAGTTGCGATTAATCACATCGGAGTGAAAGCAGGGCAGCGGGACTTGCAACTAAAAGTTGCGATTGCGATTAATCGCAATCGGAGTAATCGCATCGCATCAGAGTAATCGCAATCAGAGCAGGATCAGAGTAATCGCAATCGGAACAAGCCGACATAGCAGAACAAGTTATGAAGTTTGCGATTGCGATCAATCACAATCGGAAATCTTTGGAGGAGACTCATTGCATCGGAGAAACAAACATTAGATTCAAATGATCGCTGTGGGGCCCGATCCTTTCAAATATTAGAGTTTGTGATTCGATTTATTGTGGATTGGATCGTAAAATAAGACCAAAGGCTTATCTAAGGTTTTACAACATTTGATCGCAAAATATGAATATAAAGCGGCCAATACATAATGCGATTTATTATAATGGATGGCGGAGATGATTTGACTGACTATATGGTGGGCCTTTTCTAATCGCATCGGCAGAAATCAAAAGATAAAATCACAGGGATATTGTGAATGTTGCGATTGCGATTGAAATACACGAGTGGAGTATAGCTGGCATGTGGGGTCCATCCAAAGATAAGACTAAGAACAGGTTTGCTCCAAGTAAATTAATCCAAAGCTAAAGAGGAAAGGAAAGCACCGAGGCACATATATATGATACATACATATTTCTAGTATGTGGACAGTAATGCATCGCATCGGAAGACAGAACAAGTACAGCAAGTGGGCCCGTAATGGCATTCTAAGTATTAAATTTTTTTATTATGTGTATAACGCCGAGAGTTGAATTTCACAGTTACACGTATGCAGTGGTTGCACCACGGCAGAGAACAGGAGAGCTAGCAGAGAGAAAAAAGAAGAAGACACAGTAAAATAAAATACAAGTGCGCAGCAATCCAAAAGGATGAATGAGTTGAGCTGGAGTTTTCATTGTAATTAAATGCAAATGTTTTAATTGATTTATATTGTTTGTGATGCATTGGCAAGTCTCCTGAAGAGAACAAATATCCCACTGTAATGTTAAATTGGTACCTACAGTTATATTTTCTGAATGAGCGGATAAAAGAGATGAGAAGGCAGAAGGCAAAGATAAATGGCTGTCCATTTTGAATTCCCAGTAGAATAAAAACAACCACGAAGCTATTTTGTATAAAACAGGGTAATATCCAAGGGGAGAAGGTTAACGAAAAAAAATAGGTGAGAAAAGAAGAGAGTGTGCAGCAAAATTGAAGAGAGTTGAAGAAAATAAGAAAGCTGCAAGAGGTGAGAGAGAGTGAGCATAGAGAATGCTAAGTATGGAATTGAGGTAGAGAAGAAAAGAAGAAGGAGGAGCTGAACAAGAGGTTGTGAAAAGTTAGAGAATGCAGAAATGAAGCAGTGAGGCAGAGAAGAAGGAGGAGCTGAGAAGAGAAGGAGGAGCTGATAGTGAATCTGAGAAGATGCAGAAATGATATAAGGTAGATATGAAGACTGATGCACAGTAGTGAAGATGATAAAGAACATAGCTGATATCCAAGGTAAATCAGCAAGTGTTTTCCTTTTGAAAGAGTAAGGAAGTTGGAGCTTCCCTATCAAGTTGTAGCTTGATAGATGTCAGTTGTAGCTAACTGAGGTTGGAGCCTCCTATAGGTTGGTGCCTGCAGAAAATAGATGGGAGTTGGTGCTTCCACATCAAGTTGTAGCTTGATAAAATGTCAGTTGTAGCTGACTGAGGTTGGAGCCTCCTGTAGGTTGGTGCCTGCAGAAAATTGATGGGAGTTGAAGCTTCCTTGCAAGTTGTAGCTTGCAGAATTGAGGTAGGAGCCTCCTGTAGGTTGGTGCCTACAGAAAATCAGTGGTGAGAGGGAGTTGGAGCTTGCCTTTGCATCACAACAATAATAAGATGTGGTTTTCTCCCTTTATGGGTTTCCACTTATATCTAGTGTCTTTGTGCATGATGTCTATGTGTTGATGTGGTTTATCTAATCTGCTTAATACATGTTGCTTACATATTAAGACTGTTGTTACATAAACAAATCTTCTTGATACTTGCTGCTCACAAATTAAGATTGCTCACATATTAAGTTGATCATGAAATGAAGGTGTAAATAAGTTTTAAGGGAAAAGTTTTAAAAGTCCATGTATGTGTTAAACTGATTCACCCCCCCCCTCTCAGTTTAACTAAGGGTTCAACAATTGGTATCAGAGCAGGTTCCTTTGGTGCAAGCCTAATAGCTTGAAGGAGATCTAGTTAAGTCATGGACTATCAAAATGTACCTGTGTTAAATACAACAAACTTTCCTGAATGGAGACATAAGGTTAAAACATGATTATTGGCTTATGAACCTGAAGTATGGAAGCTTGTATGTGATGGTTACTGCACAGAATCCCCCACGGTGAAAGAACAACAGAGGAATGCCAAGGCAAAATGTGTAATATATAACAGTCTTCATAACAAGGACCTTGAGTTGATAATGGATTTAACCTCTGCAAAAGAAATCTTGGATAGATTGCACTTCATGCATGGAGTAAACACTAAGGACGGCACTGACAAGAAGGATAAGAGAATTAAGAAGAAGAAAAATTCATGTCAACAGGAAAATATTCAATCAAATGAAGTACCTGCTAGTGTGAATGGAGATAAGAACCATGAAGAAATTACAGCTGAAGAAAGAGCCAAGCTTGACACTGCTTTGACTGAAATAGAAAAATTGAAAAATGAAAACAAAGACCTTAAGACAGTGGTGCAAATATGTGCTGAGAGAGAATATGAAGATAGGAAAGAAATTATTGACTTGAAGACACAGCTTGAAGAGGCAAAGAAAGTAGAAGACACTCTGCTGCAACAAATGAGAGAGAAAAGTCAGGAATGTGAAAGATTGGAAGAAGAAGTAGTGAGCCTAAGAAAGAACGTAGAAAAATCCCAAAGCGAACTATTAATGAATACACCTCTAATGAAAGGCTCTGGAAAGTTGGACCAGATTCTAAATGCACAAAGGTCACCTCTCATAAAGACTGAGTTAGGATATGAAGGAGAAACTAGTAAGTCCAAGGCAGAAGATAACAAGAAAATAATCTTTGTAAAAGCTGTAAAGGAAAATGAAGTAGCTCAGAAGATTCCTCCAGAAGAGGAAGCCAGAAAGAACAAGATTTGTAAAGAAACAAACAGAATCAAGCAGCAACATGAAAGAACAGAGAATGAGAGGATGAAACAATCAACTGCTAAAGGCTCATATGCTCCTAAGGATGAATTGAATAAATTTGGAAGATGTCAAAGAAGGTTCTTTCCTCCTATGGGAAGCATCACTTGTTTTTCCTGCCACAGACAAGGACACACTGTAGCATATTGTAAGGCAAAGCAAACCCAGTCCAACCAGCAAAGGATGCAGCAAAAGAGAAGAACCCCTCAAGCAAGCAAATGGAAAGGACAATCTTCCACCAGGTACACAAATCATTTCCTTGGCTACTGTTATACATGAAATGATTTTGGACATAAATATGTTGATTGTAAATTATGTTCAAAAGGGGGAATGAAATATTATACATCAGCTCAAATATACTTTGATACAATAAGATGTTATATATGCCTCAAGCTTGGCCACAAAGCAAAGGAGTGTAAACTGCCATATATATTAAATAACTCTAGACATATGGGAAACAAAGCAAATCAAACAAAACTATGAATTTAAAAGAAGTACAGACATTATGAAAAACCCCAATAAAGTATGGAAGGAAAAGAGAAAGGGAGAGCCTATTATCTCCATAACATAATGAATACATCCTAGTCTCAGGGGGAGCTGCTCTAGGAAACAAAGCTAATATCCAACCAGTGATAAATATGAAGCAACATCCCAGGGGTAGAGCAGTTCATATATAGACCCCATGAAAGTAGTCCAAGAAGAGCTCCATGAAATGAGAACAACTATGAGAACAGGAAGGGAAAGGAACATTCCTCTAACAGAGAACTATTGAGGAAGAAGATAGTCTGAGGCATTCAATAGCTGACAAAATGATGGAATAAGAGAAGACAACAAGAAGCCATGGTAATAGAAAGAAGACATCAGCACCTTAAATGATGATCACATTGTGCATCATACTGCTAGAATTGACAATGAATCACATTAAGAAGAATGAGTAAGAAAAGTGCCTGTCATCATTAATATCATTACATCACTCATCTATGAAAAGTCCCCTTGGAGGAGTACAGTTAAGTAAGTGACAAATCTCTGAGTGATCTGCCCATGAAGAGTCCTAGGAAAGAAATTGAAGATGTCTTCCCTAAGATCACTATGTTAGAACAATTGAGTTTAAGCAGCAATGATTCCGGAGCAGTCCTAGAAAGGAACATGCAATGGCTTTCCTTTGAACAAAATGACAGGAAAGAGGAGAATGGTTAATGATGCCAAGATCAAATTCAGAAGATTGATGATTGTTGGTGTGAATAGTGGAAAGATCAATAGTAGAAACTATGGGTTCATGTGCAAGCTAAAGTGAAATCTTTGCATAATTTATCAAGGTAGTATCAATTGGAACTTGGTACAGCAGCATGCCTATCTACAGAATATCAAGTATCGTCATGGAGCAGTGGTATGATACAGGTCCTCAGGATCAAAGAGTTATGGAAAAAGTACATCAAGGTAGTATTCCCAACATTATCTGGATTCTGCATTCAGCATGAAAAGGTCAGTAGCAGAGCTAAAGGATTAGTATTTTGTTTACACTTGAAGCATTATATTGAACTTTGAAGCAGTATATTTCTCTATATATAATTGCATGCCTTCCTGAAGTCAGTACATATATCTTCAAGGCCTCTTTCTGAAGATTATTCATAAACTGGGTGAAGTTTGTTAGCTGAGATATAAATTAAACAACTTGAAGATGTTTTTGTTGGAAATAATCATGACAGAATAGTTAAAATTTCTGAATAATGAAGGAATAATTGTGATTACCTTTGAAGCTCAAAAGTCTTTTATTAGTTTATCCAAGCATACTTCAGCAGAAAGGAATTGCTGGTATTACACCATTTAAAGAAAGAATGATCATTGACATACACACCCCTTATGTCGTAAATAAATTGCATGGTTGATAAGTGAGATTGACTAATACACCGAATGTATCTAGCCTCAAGGGTTTGTTTTGAAAATACATTGAACAAGCCAGAAAGTTATTTGGTCTTTCATATTGAAAGATATTGCCTATTCTCACAATAAACTGTAGGCTCTGGTTTGATTCATTAATTCACTTCAGCAACAAGGATTATTCAGTCATTAAGTGTAATATCATCACCAATAGGCAAGAAAGGTGTACCACAACAATAAAAGATATATTGGCTTCATCACAATTGAACAAATGCTGTACTATAGATGAATATTGCAGAAGAAGACATATTCCATCCACAATCTTCCTCAATAGAAATTTATTGGCGCACTACATCAAATAGAGACTGAAGTATATTTGAAGCATTCTCAGTATTTTAGGTTTAATCCAGTAATGCATCCCTAATTAGATAAAGCTGGTACAATGTGTTCTATGAAGTGTCATTATCCTCACTTTCAGCTTTATACAAGTGAAAGGATTTAGTGCTTTGGGATTGTATCAACTTGCAGTGTACATTCAAGATCAATAATCCTCAAAGTGTTCTCTCAACAAGTCTTGTACACCAGTCTGAAGCAGCAGGGTACAAAGTCAGAAGAAGGTGGTCTAAAGACAAATCAGAGAGAGGAAATGCAAACACACAATCTACATTGAGCAATGTGCAACCCTTTGCCATTGATGTCAAAGGGGGGAGGAAAAGAAGGAAATAGTAGAAAGGGCCTTCTAAAAGAATCTAGGCAGAGGAAAACTTGGAAAAAGCATTGGATTATTTGTGGATGAGTTGCCATCAATGCAAAAGGGGGAGACTGTTGGAAATGTTGTCATTGATGGCAAAGGAGCACAAAGGAGGAACACCTGAAACAAAAACAAAGCAAAGAAGAAGCAGAGGCAGCAAAGAGAGTAATAGAGATAGCAAAGAAGCAGAGAGAAGCAAGAAGCGCAAAGGATACAGGCGGAAGAAGAATGTCGAAATGTAACAATCAAACAGCAGAGCAGAAGCAACGATAGAGACAGAGAAAGAAGCACAACTAAGGCAGAGGCAGAGGCAGTGAATATAGAGGCAGAGCCGTTATCAGAGGCAGACGCAGAGCCGTTATCACAGTAGAGGCAGAGGCAGAGGCAGAGAAATTTTTATACATAAAATTCCGAGAATCATTACCCCAGCCGGAGGATACACTAAACATAAATTTCGAGAACCGTTACCCAAGCCGGAGGATATATGTATAAAATTCTGAGAATCGTGAACCAAGCGGCAAAGTATATATATATATATAAACCTCATTCCGGGAATCGTAACCCAGGCGGGAGGATACATAAACATAATTCTAGGAATCTTAACCCGTTAAGAAAGTATATATATATATATATATATATAAACCTCATTCCTGGAATCGTAACCTAGGCGGGAGGATACATAAACATAATTCCAGGAATCTTAACCCAAGCGGCAATGTATATATATATATATATAAATCTTATTCCGAGAAACATTACCCCAGCCGAAGGATATGTATAAGATTCTGTGCAAGATTAAACGACTAAAGGTCCAAAGCATATATATTAATTTATATAAGTGGAGCGCTTTATGATCGAAAGAACCAAAGTACCATAAGGTGGGACCCTTTCCCAATCGCATCGAAGAAAAACTGTGCAGCGGAACATGTAAACAAAGAGTTGCGATTGCGATGAAAGTCCAGACCGATGGATCAATGAACCATAATTGATATGTGTTTGAATTCTGGCCTAATCGCATCGGAGAATTGGAGCATCGGAGTATAAATATATCGGAACATGCAACTGGGAGTTGCGATTGCGATCAATCGCAATTGGAAGCAGTCGAGGGATAATACATCAATCGCATCGGGAGTATTCAAGTTGCGATTAATCACATTGCATCAGAGTAATTGCATTTGGAGCAGGATCGGAGTAATCGCAATCGGAACAAGCCGACATAGCGGAACAGGTTATGAACTTTGCGATTGCGATCAATCACAATCGGAAATCTCTGGAGGAGACTCATCGCATCGGAGAAACAAACATTAGATTCAAATGATCGCTGTGGGGCCCGATCCTTTCAAATATTAGAGTTTGTGATTCGATTTATTGTGGATTGGATCGTAATATAAGACCAAGAGATTATCTAAGGTTTTACAACATTTGATCGCAAAATATGAATATAAAGCGGCCAATACATAATGCGATTTATTATAATGGACGGTGGAGATGATTCGACTGACTATATGGTGGGCCTTTTCTAATCGCATCGACAAAAATCAAAAGAGAAAATCACAAGGGTATTGTGAATGTTGTGATTGTGATTGAAATACACGAGTGGAGTATAGCTGGCATGTGGGGTCCATCCAAAGATAATACCAAGAACAGGTTTTCTCCAAGTAAATTAATCCAAAGCTAAAGAGGAAAGGAAAGCATCGAGGCACATATATATGATACATACATATTTCCAGTATGTGGACAGTAATGCATCGCATCGGAAGACATAACAAGTACGGCAAGTGGGCCCGTAAGGGCATTCTAACTATTAAAACGTTTTATTATGTGTATAACGCCGAGAGTTGAATTGTACAGTTACACGTATGCAGTGGTTGCACCACGGCAGAGAACAGGAAAGCTAGCAGAGTGAAAAAAAAACAGACACAGTCAAAGAAAAGACAAGTGCGCAGCAATCCAAAAGGCTGAATGAGTTGAGCTGGAGTTTTCATTGTAATTAAATGAAAATGTTTTAATTGATTTATATTGTTTGTGATGCATTGGCAAGTATCCGGAAGAGAACAAATATCCCACTGTAATGTTAAATTGGTACCTACAATTATATTTTCTGAATGAGCGGATAAAAGAGATGAGAAGGCAGAAGGCAAAGAGACATGGCTGTCCATTTCGAATTCCCAGTAGAATACAAACAACCACGAAGATATTTTGTATAAAACAGGGTAATATCCAAGGGGAGAAGGTTAACGAAAAAAAAATAGGTGAGAAAAGAAGAGAGTGTGCAGCAGAATTGAAGAGAGTTGAAGAAAATAAGAAAGCTGCAAGAGGTGAGAGAGAGTGAGCATAGAGAATGCTAAGTATGGAATTGAGGCAGAGAAGAAAAGAAGAAGGAGGAGCAGAACAAGAGGTTGTGAAAGGTTAGAGAATGCAGAAATGAAGCAGTGAGGCAGAGAAGAAGGAGGAGCTTAGAAGAGAAGGAGGAGCTGATAGTGAATCTGAGAAGATGCAGAAATGATATAAGGCAAAAATGAAGACTGATGCACAACAGTGAAGATGATAAAGAACAGAGCTGATATCCAAGGTAAATCAGCAAGTGTTTTCCTTTTGAAAGAGTAAGGAAGTTGGAGCTTCCCTATCAAGTTGTAGCTTGATAGGTGTCAGTTGTAGCTGACTGAGGTTGGAGCTTCCTGTAGGTTGGTGCCTGCAGAAAATAGATGGGAGTGGGTGCTTCCACATCAAGTTGTAGCTTGATAAAATGTCAGTTGTAGCTGACTGAGGTTGGAGCCTCATGTAGGTTGGTGCCTGTAGAAAATTGATGGGAGTTGGAGCTTTTTTGCAAGTTGTAGCTTGCAGAATTGAGGTAGGAGCCACCTGTAGGTTGGTTCCTATATAAAATCAGTGGTGAGAGGGAGTTGGATCTTGCCTTTGCATCACAACAATAATAAGATGTGGTTTTCTCCCTTTATGGGTTTCCACTTATATTTGGTGTCTCTGTGCATGATGTCTATGTGTTGATGTGGTTTATCTAATCTGCGTAATACATGTTGCTTACATATTAAGACTGCTGTTACATAAACAAATCTGCATGATACTTTTTGCTCACAAATTAAGATTGCTCACATAGTAAGTTGATCATGAAATGAAGGTGTAAATAATTTTTAAGGGAAAAGTTTTAAAAGTCCATGTATGTGTTAAACTAATTCACCCCCCCCTCTCAGTTTAACTAAGGTTTCAACAAATATGAGCTTGGATGAATTTGAAGAATCCATAAAGCATCAATTTTGGAAGGATGTTATGCACGAAGAATATGAATCGATCATGAAGAATGATGTATGAGACGTGATCCCGAGACCGGAGGACAAATCTGTTGTCACCTCAAAATGGCTCTACAAGATCAAGCATGGAGCCGATGGAAGTGCTGAAAATTACAAGGCAAGATTTGTTGCACTAGGCTTCTCTCAAAAGGAAGGCGTAGATTATGACGATATATTTGCACCTATCACCAGCTATACCACAATCCGATCTATCATTTTCCTTGTTGCAATGCAAATATGGAGTCTCCATCACATGGATGTGAAGACTGCCTTTCTACATGGTTCAATACAGGAAGAGGTTTATGTGGAGCAACCTCTGGGGTTTGAAGTCCGAGATAGAGACACATATGTATGCAGGTTGAAGAAATTCCTCTATGGGTTGAAGCAAGCCCCCAGGGCTTGGTATGAGAGGATCGATAGCTACTTGATGAAGTTGGGCTTCACTCGAAGTGATGCTGATCCAAACCTCTATTTCAAGGTTGATAAAGAAAGGCCTCTCATTCTAGATCTCTATGTGGAATATCTCTTCCTGGCAGGTGCTGACATCATTCATCAATGTAAGAGGGAGCTAGCTTCCGAGTTTGAGATGAAAGACCTAGGACCGATGCACTATTTCCTAGGCTCCGAGGTCTGGCAAAGGGTAGGCGGGATTTTCCTTTCCCAAGGAAAATATGTTGTGAACCTGTTGGACAGATATGGAATGGTGGACTGTAAGTCTGTGTCGACACCAATAGAACTCAACTTTAAGAAGTTGAATGGAAGCACTATTGGGCCTGTTGTACCTTAAGAGACAATCCCTTAGCTATGATAAGGAATCAGTGCTTAAGACATTTTATGATTATGTCACAAATTTTTATGTCTCTGTTTTATTAACCCTCAAGTATTTATAATCAAACTCATAAATGCCAAATAATATGAATGCTTCACAATGCTACCATCTATTGATGTTGAATGAAGTGACTAGAAGAAAATGTAAGGAGAAGTCCAAACTGATATGCTGATTTATACAGAAAATACCATTCCAAACCCCAGAAGAAAAATGTGAAGAAAATAGTTAAAACAAAGGAGCACCAATTAAGGTTGTTTAACTCTTATACACATAAATTAAAATAAACCTGCTGCTCATAACCTTGTTTTATTCATAGATGGAAATACATAATGAAAGCTGGAATACACTTCAACATAAACAAAATGCCAGAAACTTGCTTACTCATTCATTAATCTTTAAATCTTTGAGTACAAAAATATTTGTCTTGAGGTCCAAAACTCCGAACCTTTCTCTCTCTTGAAAATTACATTAAATATAGTAAAAAGCAGTTTAGAACTGCTGTAAACAATCCTAACTACCAAACTACTTCAAGACTTCGAAGGCTATCTATTACATGCCTTGAAAATGTCTTATTACAATTACATTGTCTTGAGAAAATAACATAAAATAAATATCCTAATCTATAGGAATTGCTGATGAAGTGGCTTCTTTTCCTTGATGAACTGATTTGTCTTTCTTTGTTGCTGATCCTTTTGGCAGGTTAATTGTCCAAGCTCTGCACTTTTTCTATATTTCTACCTTTGTCCTGGATGAATGTGTTAGATTGTGATATTCCAATCTGAATGTAGTAATTCAGTCATAAGAAGGCCTTTCAGAGAAAAGAGTTTTCACCATCCACAAAAGTTGAAAATGTATCTGTAAGAAGTTGACCATTGTCTCTCCTTTAAGCACCTGTGTCTTTTCATGCCTGTTATCAATCTTGTTTTTTGTCATCACCAATAAATTCTCATAACATGGAAAAAGATTTCCTTCAGCTCCCCAACATGATGGCAAGGCTACCCTTGTCATTTTATCAAAAGATTCATCAAATTGACTTACTGTTTCTTTGATTTCCATGAGTTTCTTTTCTGCAGCTTTTCTGAGATCATTCCTGATAATCATTTTATTAATTTCCACTGCATATAACATTCTATCTTGCATATCATTATCCTCTAATTCCTGATCTGATTTGGAATTGATAAAATCTATAAACCTTCTGGCCCAAATGGCTCTGTTAATCCCTTTTTGCTTATCAAACATAATTGGTTCTTCACACTCCACAATAAGACTTTTTTCTTTTGCAATTATCATCAGGAATCACCAATTGGACTTCATTTTTGAAATGATATCAGTCCAAATGATATCTTTAGCTTGTATTAATGACATATTACCTTTCATTCTTTCTTTGAGATTCTTAATCTCAGCTTCAGCATTTTGAAAATCCATTTTGTATTTATCTACTTCATTTTCCATGACCTTCATCAATTTTGTTGCAGTCTCCAGATCTGTTTGAGCCTTCTTTCTCTCTCTTTCAGCCATTTGCAACTCAATATTTAATTGAATAATTTGTGTTTGAGGATATTCATCACCTTTAGGAAAAACAAAAGTATAGTTATGATTATCAATGTGATTTTGTAATGAAATTGCAATCTGCTTTACTTTGGAAAGTTCTTCATCCTTCTGCATTAGTTGCTGAAATAAATTTTCCTTTTCCTTTTCTACCTCTGCAACTTCAGTAGCCATTGAATGTTCTCCAGTAGGTAACTTCAATTTATTCCTTAATGTAGATATTTCTACCTCAGCACTTTGCATGAATTTCTGCACAACAGTCTTGTCACTAGGGTCTACTCCAATCTTTATAATAACCTTCTTCAATTCTTCATTTTGAACTGTTAAGGCTCTTGAGTTAGCCTTTTCTAGCTTCAACTGTTTAATTACTTTTCCCAACATATTATCTGCCTTTATTTCCATGGCATTAGTCTTTGTGAGGTCATTTACAATCAATTGACCTGTTTGCATATGCAAGTTCATTTGATCAATAAGAGGAATCTTCTTGACATCCACAGTCACATTACCAATGTTGAAATTGCTGGAAGGACCAATTGACATATCTGTAGGATGTGAGAGGGAAATTCTAAACTGATATTTTTCAATATCCATCACAGTTAACAACCTTGTTTGTTCATTAGTAACTTGATGTTCAGATTGGGCCTCCATGCTGGCCTTCATCCTCTGATTTCTTTCTTCAATTTGAGAAAACACTTGTTTAATCAAGGGTACCTGTTCATCAGAAGCTTCATGACTCCTGGGTGAGGCAAGATCATTTTGTTCTTCTCCCAAATGCAAGGAGAAACTAGGATCAGTAGATGCAGGATCTTCAGTAATTTTTGTTCTCTTCATGGCTCCCTGCTCCTCATCATCTAGATCAATCACCATTTCCTTGGTTCTTTTAACTGTTTTCTCTGCTATAATAGAAGTCTAAATATTAGCATCTACTGAGTTCTTCACATCTTTACATGCTAAATTCTCTTGTTCTGGCATTCTTTCGAGAATAAAAGTATAAGTTCACCATTGCCCGTCATCATGGCCTTCTTTCAATCCTTTTATTTTAAATAACACTATGTCGGTCATAAAGCCCAACTTTCTCCTAATAACATCTGCATGTCATCTAACATTTTTGTCACTTCATCAAATTCCTGTCTCATATTTACTACGAAAGGGCCTACAACCATGGGTAACTTGTACATGTGACCTTTTTTTATAGGCACAAAATGAACGTGGTCAACATTTAGACTCTTTCTAATGAATTCTAAAGAAAAAATCCTCTTGGGCACAAAATTCTGGAGTCTGTAAGGCTCAACACTTGCTCCATATAGCCTTATTTCAGAATATTCCTAAAAAACAAACCAATATCCATATTTACAATTGTTTCCTAAATGCATAAAATCCTAAGCTTTAGGTAGGAAATAGGGAGGAGGACTTCCATTCAATATTTTGCATGCAGTGGGCATGAAATAACTAGAAAAATTAAATAACCCAGCCTCATTTTGTTCCCTTTTAACCACATCTGTCCAGAAAATCATTGACTATCTTCTTTTTTTTTGCATCCATAATATTTAGCCCTAAATGCATGAACTCTTCCACATTTTGGTATAAGAACAAATATACAATTAATGAGGGAAATTTAAAAGAACCTATTAATGAGAGGCTCATCAGCTGTGATTTGACTGCTTCCTGCCAATAAGATGGAATATCTAGCACCATTCTTGGCTTCATCATCATGGCAAACATTCCTAGAACTGATTTGTCCACTGCATTATCATCATCCTTACCCAGAATTTTTGCAATATGACTCAAAACTGGACGAGTGTCAGCATAAAAAACCCCCATTTCAAACTTCTTACAATCTGGATGAAATTTATTCATGTCAGGCTTCAATTGAAACATGAACTCATTGAATTATTCCCTGCAAGATTGTCATAATACTGAACTAGTGAATCGTCAGAAAATTGAATGCAGGACTTCACTCAGGATAGCATAAGGCTTGGCAGATTAATAGAGTAGACACCTGTAAAACATTTTATCCTTGGGAATTCATGAAAAAAAATTTCCATTGATACATAACCAATACTAGCCAATAAATGAATTCAGGGAAAAGGTGAGTTTTAGGGATGCATGCAGATAAGACTCCGGACTTGATCATGGAAGAATATACAGGAGAGGCATTAGCATTCAAGACAACTTGTTGGTAAAAGGGGAGATGAATAATGAACAAAGGGTATCTTGGATATCCCTCTCAGTATCCATGAGAGGGATATGGCTGGTGGAACCTGACAGGGATGACCTTTTAGCCATGGTTAAAATCTTACGTGGAAAACTGTTTACAGGGTGATCAGATTTTGAAGGTGGCGGAGAGTTCAAACGAGGTGCAGCACAGCAATTCACAAGTAAATTTGAAAAATACACCAAAAATCCTTTAAATAGGTGGCGCGGGTTTTGAATTGAATGCTGACAAGACATGCCAACAACCGTTAATTCTGCTTAACGTGGAAGACAACTGGGACCAACTCAGTGTCCTACGTCACTGCGGGGCTCTCGGAGTACAGAGGAAAAATATGGATGATCCCCCCGCATTAGATCTTCGTCGTTGATCTCTGTTGTCCCCGCAGTCAACCCAGTCAACCGCGGAGGCACTCCCTGTGATATCTATGATGCTAGTTGTGCCCGCGGGTTGGGATTTTTGATAGAGATTTTAACAATCAACGCTTTCCGCCCAACAAACCAATCGTTATTTAACCTTTAATGCGGAGCCAAATTATAAAGTTTAAATATATAAACTTAAACTTTAAAGAACATCAATCTTTTTTATGCTAAAGTATAAGAGTTCAATACTTTAACATATTTTCCCACATTTTATATTTTTATTTTTTCAAATATTTGTAAAATAAAAGGACACGACTGTGATCCACAACATCTGGCTCCACCAGGGGATAATGTTTTTTGCCACGAAACACTAAGAACCCGCAGATCAGTGCCTTCACTTTGGGCATGGAGTCAAAAATTACTTGATGAGAAATGTACAGTGAGGAAATTAAATATGTACAAATAGTAATCTAATTGATTTTAGTGCTGGAAATAATGTTTTAGGTACTGCCCATTTACAGGCAATTCTACTACTTCTCCATCAATATTTTCCAGCATGAAAGTGTTGTTTGATCTGACTTCAAAGATTTTTTATGGAGCATACCATAAAGGATCAAATTTTCCATGTTTCCCTTTTTCTTCCCTCCTGGTATCCCATCTTAATACCAGATCTCCATTTTGAAACGTGATTTCTTTTACCTTTCTGTCAAAAATAGATTTCATTTTCTCCTGATAAATGATCAAATTATCTCTGACTTTATTTCTGCTTTCATTTAATTCCATCACCTGGTTCAGTCTTCTGATCAAGGCATTAGGTTCATCTTGAGAGTCTTGAAGAAAATAAATTACAGGTCTTGCTAGCTGAGTAGGAAACATAGCCTGAGCACCATATACCAATTCATATGGGGACTTACCAGTGGATCTTTTAGTAGTCATCCTTACTGCCCATATGGAAAAAATTAAGTTTGAATCCCAATCCTTTTGATTCTCATTGATTGTTTTCTTCAATATCTTCACCAATGTTTTATTATATGATTCTGCTAATCCATTCCCTTGAGGATGATATTCCTTGGAGTGTGATAATATTACATTATAAGTCTAGCAAAAATTTATGAATCTGACTGAATTGAAGACCTGAGCATTATCTGTTACAATTTTTACTGAACATCCGAATCTACTAAAAATATTCTCCTCCAAAAACTTCATCACAACCAAATCACTTGCCTTTCTAGTAGGAAATACCTCTACCCATTTTGTAAAATAATCATTAGCAGTTAAAATCCACTTAAACAACCCACTTGATGGTGGATTAATCTCTCCAATGAAATCCCATCCCCATTGTCTGAAAGGTTCTTCAATAAATACAGGAAGAAGTGGTAAAGGAGCTAATATTTTCTTTTCTGTAAACAATTGGCATTTCTGGCAACTTCTTACAGTTCTATATACATCAGAAAATAAAGAGGGCCAATAAAAACCTGATTTAAGAATCTTATGAGTTGTTACCTTCCAACTGTAGTGACCTCCACATAAGCATTCATGATATTCTTTGATCACCTCCATGGTTTCCTCTTCTGTCAAACATAACAAAAATATACTATCAGGATCTTTCCAATACAACTTAGCTTCAATTATAACATAAGGTTGAGCTTTGAGTTTCAGAGCTCTATACTTAGCTCTGTTTATTGAAGGAGGAAAAGAAAATAAACAAAGATAATGAACGATATCCTTATACCAGCCTGAACAGAGAAAATTGTACTTAATTACTGACTTTATCTTTATTTGATCTGTTTCTTCAGTTACTTCATCTACAGGTGCAAGTAAACTAATTCCCAAAGCTTGGAAATTAGATTCTGTCAGCAATTTGGCTAGTCCTTGGCCTTTGACTAACTTTCTTGGTTTGATATCCAAGTCATATTCCTGGATTTTGGCAATCCATTTTCCTCTTTTTCCTTCCACATCACTCTGTACTAGCACATCTTTTACAACAGAATTAGGCATATATGCTACTATTTGAGAATGAAGTACATAAGTTCTAAAAGCCTTTAATGATTTTACTAAAGCATATACCTATTTCTCCAAAATATTATACTCCAGTTTTGCATCTCTGAGGAATTTGCTGAAAAAGGCTATAGGTTGTTCACTACCTTCTTCATTTTTTTGTAATAATACAACAAAAATAGTAGAAGATGATGCAAATGAGAAGACCTAGAAAGGTTTTAAGTAATCTGGGCTGATTAGGACATGAGCTTCTTGGAGAGCTTCTTTTATTCTACTGAATGATTCTCTTGCATATTTATCCCATTTTACTTCAGCATTTTTCTTTAACATATCTGTTATTCTCCTGACAATTTCAACATAATTTGGTAAAAATATTCTCAGAAAATTGATTTTTCCCAGAAACCTTTGGATATCCTTTTACTTCTAGGCAGTGGAATTGTCTGTATAGCTTCAACCCTTGCAGGGTCAATATTTACTCCTTCTTTTGAAACTATATGACCCAACAACTTACCTTCTTCTAAAGAAAACAAAGATTTATTAGGATTTAATGATAATCCAAATTTTCTGCATTTCAAGAAAGCTTTCTTCAAGTGTTCTAAGTGTTCCTCATCAGACCCTGAAAAAATAGTAACATCATCAAGATAAATAACTACAAATTTATCACCCACAAAAGCAATATCCATTGCTCTTTGGAAAGTTGCTCCTGCATTCATGAGGCCAAATGGCATTCTGGCATACATGAATGTTCCCCAAGGTGTAGTAAAGGAAATCTTATTTTGATCTTCCTTCTCCACAACCACCTGATTATACCCAGAAAAACCATCAACCATAGATAACCTGAATGCTCCAGTTACTTTCTGCAGAACAAAATCCATCTTGGGTAAAGGATAGTTATCTTTTAAAGAAGCTCTATTCAAATTTATGAAATCCACACATAATCTTATCTCTCCATTTTTCTTCCTGAGTGGTACCAGATTTGAAACCCATTCTGAATATCTTAGTGGAACTATGATTTTGGCTTGCAAACGTTTTTTCATCTCCTTTTCAATTGGAGCCAGCAATAGTGGGTTGATTTGTCTGAGCTTCTACTTGCGTGGCTTAACCCCATCTTTCAGTGGTATTTTACGTTGAATAATATTCAAATCATAAGTTTTCAAATCTTCGTATGACCATGCAAATACATCCATGAATTGTTTAAAAATGTTTACATACCTTTCTTTGTACTCCTTGGGAACTCCTCTAAACAATTTTTCTAATTTAGGCTCATGTTGAGTCCCTAAATTTCAGTCCTCCATTTCTCCATCTTGGGATACTTTTTCCTGGTTCATTGACACTTCATTAGCATCAAACAATCTTTCAAGAGGTACCAGGCCTCTGGGCAAAATATTATCTTTCAACTGAATTATCTTCTGATCACCAATTGAATTTTTCAGTTTTTTAGACATATCACTTTGACCATTTTCATCAATTTCTAAATCAATTTGACTATCTTCAAAACTTCCAATCATTGTTAAAAACTAATTGATCAGTTCATCATCCTCAAAAACTTGCCAATGTTTTACATTTTCAGGGATTGAAGGCCCGTGTCTTAATTCAATTTCATATCTCAATTTGGGATTAATTGGTGGTTTAAATGTGATAGTTGCAACTGCCAATGAATCTGCCATTCTGTTCTCTTCTCTTGGAATAAACTGTAAATTAAAAGCATCAAAATAATTCTCAACTAAATCCCACACCTCATTTCTATAAGATCTCAACCTGGGATGTTTAGTCTGGCACCAATTCTTAATTTGTCTTATGATTAAATCAGAGTCACCAAAAATAGATAAATACTGAATTCCCATTTGTTTAGCTGTCTGCAGACTTAGAATTAATGCTTCATATTCAGCCACATTGTTAGTAGATTCAAACTCCAATTTGAAGGAAAAAGGCAAAAAGTTACCTTCAGGAGATATAAATATGAATCTAGCTCCAGTGCCGTCCTTAGAGAATGCACCATCAAAATAACACTTCCAAATTTTATTTGAACACAACTCATTATGTACATTGGCTGAAGTGAGCTGCTTTTGTGAGTATTTAGCAAATTATGCATCTTCATGCAACATGAAACAAGAGAGATCCTCTTTCTCTTGGCCAGAAATGGGGGAATTACCTGCATCTTTCTTGGTAGTAGTTTTCAAGAATCTAGTTTCTCTGTATAACCTCATTTCCTCCCAATTAAAAACAACAATGATAGCATATGTGAAATCCAACTTCAAAACTCCTCCAAGCTTTGCCCCCCAAGATCTAGACAACAACATACCAAATCTGGCTGGGATATCTGCTACTACCACATCCATCATAATACTCTTAGCTGGAATTTGAGCTAGGGAAACAACTATATCCTTGATAAGACCCACACACTTCACCATTTTTGAATCAAAGGAATAAAGGTCTCTATATGGTTGGTTGATTTGTAAATTCAATTCTTTCATCACAGACAATGGCATTGGATTATGTGATGCTCCAGAATCCAACATACAATTATGTAAAATGAAATCATGCAACAGAATTGATATATAAAAAGGTGGAACAAAAGAATCTACCTCTTCAACATGAGGTCCAAAAGTAACCACTGGTTTCTCTTCTTGCAGATTTACTATATCACCCACTTCATTAGACTGAGATAAATTAATAAATTCTGTAATTTCTTTCTTATAACCAGGAGTTTTGACCAACTCAAGAAGTGGCACTTGAATCTTTGCTTTTTATAATTCTTTAGACAAGCTGAAAGTTTGATTTTGTTTTGTTAACTTTTCAGGTTCTTCTTGATTTTTAATTGAATTTGCATGTTGATCAGGAATAGTAACAATTTTCTCCAAAATATTTGGGTAATTAGATTTTATTTGGGGAGATTTAGCTTGCTACTTCTCTTTCTCTTTTTCTTGATTCATGGGTTGTTTCCCTTTATCTGATTTTTTAATAGGATTATTTTGTAGTGTAGTCGCCATTGAAGTAGGTACTGATTCTGATTCCTCTCCTTCATCATTTTGAATCCTCAACCTCTTTTTTGACCTCAATTCATATTTCTTATGCAACTCTGCTTGCATAAAATCAGTAAATTGTTTGCAATAATCATCCATTTCTTCCTGATCAAATGAAATATCAACTTCTTTATATTCTTCTGCATATTATTTCTCACTCTCTTCTTCTGTTTCATCATCTTGCATATATACAACAGAAATTTGGTCTTCATCTTCTTTCTGATCATTATCAGCAGAATGTGATGGGGCTGCCTCTATATATAAAGGTGCTTGGACTTGATCTTGATATTTTCTTTCTCTCTGTAGAATCTGTAGGGGCTGTTTTCTGAATTGGGGATTAAAAACCCCTCTATTTTGTTGTGCAGGTTTCTTGTTATCTAATTCCAACTTGACTAATTTATTTGACAAATTTTTAATGACCTTTGTCATATAATCTATCCTTTGATCTTGTGATGAATCTTCTTCTTTAGCTTTTCTCTTGTCTTGAACCTTTCCAGCAACAGTCATGTTTGCCTCAATTTCTAAGGCATCAGTTTGAATTTGTTCAAGAGTAGTGGCTCTTCTCTCTCTCAAGGTAAAGCTGAAATCTGATGCAAATGCACTAGCAAAAACAACCCTTGCTCCAATAGGAGGAGGTTTCATTTCCACAGGAAAACTATTGTACAACTTATTAAATCTTTTTACAAAATCACTCATACTTTCATTTGATTTTTTCTTTATAGCATTAAATTATGTTAAAGAATAACCATGGTCTCTTTTTTCACCCCATCTCTAGATGAATTGTATTTCTAATTCATCCGAGTCATTAATTGAACCATTAGGTAATCCTTTAAACCATTTCTTGCCTCTTCGCTTAGAGACTATACAAAAAGTCTCATTACAACATCAAGATTTTCTACATTAAAGTTTTCAGCAAAAGTGCAAAACAAAGGCAAGTGTTGTTCTGCAGTTATTTCATCATCACCAGTAAATCTAGGGGGAAACTTAAGATACTACGAAGGCATTGCATTCATTGGTTGGGGTAGATTTAATGGTGCATATCTATTCATCAAGAAAGCAGGGGCTGCCATGTTTATGCCCTGGTTGACTGCTCCTTGAGCCGGGGTAAAATGAATACCAATTGCAGGTGGGGATAAAAGGGGTGGAAAAACTGATATGGGAAGCGGTATATGAATGATAGAAGAAGAACTGGAAACTAAATTAGGTTGAGATTCTGTGAATGGAAATGATACAGACTCAAAAGATAGTTCTTCTAAAGTTGGTTCTTGGAAGTGAATGGGTGAATACAAGGATTCTTTTTCAGGGAAAGTGAGTTTCCGGGAAATTTCCATGGATGGAAAAATATGAGAACTGCTGCCTGGAGCAAGCAGTGTGGAATCAGGTGTAGAAAATATTTTTGATTTCTGGCTCTTCTTTGAAACTAACTTTTATGGATCTGACAAAATAGGGACTTTTTTCTGAGAGGTATCTGACCTCGTGTGAGGCCTCTTAGGGGCCAGAATTATTTAAAATAAAACACAGCTTAGTATTTCCTCCTCTCTGAACAACCAGAGGAAATATGAAAAAAACCTAGTGAAAACCTTCGAATCTTCGGTCCCTGGCAACGGCGCCAATTAATGTTGTACCTTAAGAGACAATCCCTTAGTTGTGATAAGGAATCTGTGCTTAAGATATTTTATGATTATCTCACAATTTTTTATGTCTCTGTTTTATTAACCCTCAAGTATTTATAATCAAACTCAAAAATGCCAAATATGATGAATGCTTCACAATGCTACCATCTGTTGATGTTGAGTGAAGTGACTAGAAGAAAATGTAAGGAGAAGTCCAAACTGACATGCTGCTTTATACAGAAAATACCATTTTAAACCCCAAAAGAAGAATGTGAAGAAAATAGTTAAAACAAAGGAGCGCCAATTAAGGTTGTTTAACTCTTATCCACAGAAATTAAAAGAAACCTATTGCTCATAACCTTGTTTTATTCATAGATGGAAATAGATAATGAAAACTGCAATACACTTCAACATAAACAAAATGCCAGAAACTTTCTTACTCATTCATAAATCTTTGAATTTTTGAGTACAAAAAATATTTGTCTAGAGGTCCAAAACTCCGAACCTTTCTCTCTCTTTAAAATTACATTAAATACAGTAAAAAGTAGTTTAGAACTGCTGTAACCAATCCTAACTACCAAACTACTTCAAGACTTCGAAGGCTGTCTATTACATGCCTTGAAAATGTCTTATTACAATTACATTGTCTTGAGAAAATAACATAAAATAAATATCCTAATCTATAGGAATTGCTGATGAAGTGGCTTCCTTTCCTTGATGAACTGATTTGTCTTTCTTTGCTGCTGATCCTTTTAGCAAGTCAATTGTCTAAAGCTCTACACTTTTTCCATATTTCTACCTTTGTCCTAGATGAATGTATCAGATTGTGATATTCCAATCTGAATGTCGTAATTCAGTCATAAGAAGGCCTTTCAGAGAAAAGATTTTTCACCATCCACAAAAGTTGAAAATGTCTCTGCAATAAGTTGACCATTGTCTCTCCTTTAAGCACCTGAGTCTTTTCATGCCTGTTATCAATCTTGCTTTTTTTCATCACTAGTAAATTCTCATAAGAGCTCCATGACAAAATATTTCCTTCAGCTCCCCAACATGATGGCAGGCCTACCCTTGTCATTTTATCAAAAGATTTATCAAATTGACTTACTCCTTCTTTGATTTCCATGAGTTTCTTTTCTGCAGCTTTTCTGAGATCATTCCTGATAATCATTTTATTAATTTCCACTCCATATAACATTCTCTCCTGCATATCATTCTCCTCTAACTCCTAATCTGATTTGGAATTGATAAAATCAATAAACCTTTTGGCCCAAATGTCTCTGTTAATCCCTTTTTCCTTATCAAATATAATTGGTTCTTGAAACTCCACAATAAGACTTTTTTTCTTTTGCAATTATCACCAGGAAGCACCAATTGGACTTCATTTATGAAATGATATCAATCCAAATGATATATTTAGCTTGTATTAATGACAGATTACCTTTCATTTTTTCTTTTAGATTCTTAATCTCAACTACAACATTTCAAAAATCCATTTTGTATTTATCTGCTTCATTTTACAGAACCTTCATCAATTTTGTTGCAGTCTCCAGATCTGTTTGAGCCTTCTTTATATCTCTTTTAGCCATCTGCAACTCAGTATTTAATTGAATAATTTGTGTTTGAGGATCTTCATCACCTTTAGGAAAAACAAAAGTATAGTTATGATTATCAATGTGATTTTGTAATGAAATTGCAATCTGCTTTACTTTGGAAAGTTCTTCATCCTTCTGCATTAGTTGCTGAAATAACTTTTCCTTTTCCTTTTGTACCTCTGCAACATCAGTAGCCATTGAATGTTCACCAGTAGGTAACTTCAATTTCTTCCTTAATGTAGATATTTATACCTCAGCACTTTGCATGAATTTCTGAACAACAGTCTTGTCACTAGGGTCTACTCCAATCTTTATAATAATCTTCTTCAATTCTTCGTTTTGAACTGTTAAGGCTCTTGAGTTAGCCTCTTATAGCTTCAACTGTTTAATTACTTTTCCCAACATATTCTCTGCCTTTATTGCCATGGAATTAGTCTTTGTGAGGTCATTTACAATTAATTGACCTATTTGCATATGCAAGTTCATTTTATCAATAAGAGGAATCTTCTTTACATCCACAGTCACATTAACAATGTTGAAATTGCTAGAAGGACCAATTGACATATCTGTAGGATGTGAGAGGGCAATTCTAAACTAATCTTTTTCAATATCCATCACATTTAACAACCTTGTTTGTTCATTAGTAACTTGATGTTCAGCTTGGGCCTCCATGCTGGCCTTCATCCTCTGATTTCTTTCTTCAATTTGAGAAAACACTTGTTTAATCAGGGGTACTTGTTCATGAGAAGCTTCATGATTCCTGGGTGAGGCAGGGGCATTTTGTTCTTCTCCCAAATGCAAGGAAAAACCAGGAGCAGTAGATGCAGGCTCTTCAGTAATTTTTGTTCTCTTCATGGCTCCCTGCTCCTCATCATCATCAATCACCATTTCCTTGGTTCTTTTAATTGTTTTCTCTGGTATAATAGGAGTCTGAATATTAGCATCTACTGAGTTCTTCACATCTTTAAATTCTAACTTCTCTTGTTCTGGCCTTCTTTCATGAACAAAAGTAGAATATCCATTTTCAATCCTTCTATTGATATAACACTGTATGGGTCATAAGCCCAACTTTCTCCTAATAACATCTGCATGTCATCTAACATTTTTTCTACTTCATCAAATGCCTGTCTCATATTTACTATGAAAAGGCCTACAACCATGGGCAACTTGTACATGTGACCTTTTTTCATAGGAACAAAATGAACTTGGTCAACATTTAGACTTTTTCTAATGAATTCTAAAGCAAAAAGCCTCATGGGCACAAAAATTCAGGAGTCTGTAAGGCTCAACACTTGCTCCATACAACCTTATTTTAGAATATTCCTAAAAAACAAACCAATCTCCATATTTAAAATTGTTTCCTAAATTCAAAAACTCCTGAGCTTTAGGTAGGAAACAGGGAGGAGGACTTCCATTCAATATTTTGTATGCAGTGGGCATGAAATAACTAGTAAAATCAAATAACCCAGCCTCATTTTGTTCCCTTCTAACCACATCCGTCGAGAAAATCACTGACTGTCTTATTTTTTTTGCATTTATAATATTTAGCCCTAGATGCATGAACTCTTCCACATTTTGGTATAAGAACAAATATACAATTAATCAGGGAAATTTAAAAGATCATGTTAATGAGAGGCTCATCAGCTTTGATTTGACTGCTTCCTGCCAATAATATGGAATATTCAGCACCATTCCTGGCTTCATCATCATGGCAAACATTCCTAGAACTGTTTTGTCCACTGCATTATCATCATCCTTACCTAGAATTTTTGCAACATGGCTAAAAAATGGACGAGTGTCAGCATCAAAAACCCCCATATCAAACTTCCTACAATCTGGCTGAAACTACTTCATGTCAGGCTTCAAATGAAACATGAATAGATTGAATTCTTCCCTTGCAAGATTGTCATAATACTGAACCAATGAATCATCAGAAAATTGAATGCAGGACTCCGACTCAGGATAGCATAGGGCTTGGCGGATTAATAGAGTAGACATCTGTAAAACATTTTCTCCTTGGGAATTCATGACAAAGCATTTCCCTGGATACATAACCGATACTAGCCAATAAATGAATTTAGAGAAAAGGTGAGTTTTAGGGATGCTTGCAGACAAGACTCCGGACTTGATCATGGCAGAATATATAGGAGAGGCATTAACATTCAAGACAAACTGTTGGTAAAAGGGGAGATTAATTACCGAATAGAGGGTATCTTGGATATCCCTCTCAGTATCCATGAGAGGGATATGGCTGGTGGAAGCTGACAAGGATGACCTTTTAGCCATGGTTAAAAGCTTACGTGGAAAACTGTTTACAGGGTGGTCAGATTTTGAAGGTGGCGGAGAGTTCAAACGAGGTGCAGTGCAACAATTCACAAGTAAATTTGAAAAATAGACCAAAAATCCTTTAAATAGGTGGCACGGGTTTTGAATTGAATGCTGACAAGACGTGCCAGCAACTGTTAATTCTGCTTGATGTGGAAGACAGTTGGGACCAACTCAGTGTCCTACTTCAGTGTGGGGGCTCTCAGAGTATGGAGGAAAAATATGGCTGGTCCCCCCACATTAGATCTCCACCGTTGATCTCTGTTGTCCTTGCAGTCAATCCAGTCAACTGCGGAGGCACTCCTTATGATATCTATCACGCTAGTTGTGCTCGTGGGTTGGGATTTTTGATAGAGATTTTAACGATCGGCACTTTCCGCCCAACAAACCAATCATTATTTAACCTTTAATGCGGAACCACATTATAAAGTTTAAATATTTAAACTTAAACTTTAATGAACATCAATATTTTTTATGCTAAAGTATAAGAGTTCAATACTTTAACATATTTTCCCACATTTTATATTTTTATTTTTTTAAATATTTGTAAAATAAAAGGATACGACTGTGATCCACAACATCTGGCTCCACCTGGGGATAATGTTTTTTGCCACAAAACACTAAGAACCCGCAGATCAGTGCCTTCACTTCGGGCATGGAGTCAAAAATTACTTGATGAGAAATGTATAGTGAGGAAATTGAATATGTACAAATAGTAATCTAACTGCTTTTAGTGTTGGAAATAATGTTTCAGATACTGCCCATTTACAGGCAGTTCTACTACTTCTCCATCAAGATTTTCCAGCATGAAAGTGTTGTTTGATCTGACTTCAGAGATTTTGTATGGACCATACCATAAAGGATCAAATTTTCCATGTTTCCCTTTTCCTTCCCTCCTGGTATCCCATCTTAATACCAGATCTCCAGTTTGAAACATGATTTCTTTTACCTTTCTGTCAAAAATAGATTTCATTTTCTCCTAATAAATGATCAAATTGTCTCTAACTTTATTTCTGCTTTCATTTAATTCCTTCACTTGGTTCAGTCTTCTGATCAAGGCATTAGGTTCCTCTTGAGAGTCTTGAAGAAAAGAAATTACAGGTCTTGCTAGTTGAGTAGGAAACAGATCCTAAGCACCATATACCAATTGATATGGGGACTTACCAGTGGATCTTTTAGTAGTCATCCTTACTGCCCACAAAGAAAAAAATAACTTTGAATCCCAATCCTTTTGATTCTCATTGATTGTTTTCTTCAATATCTTCACCAATGTTTTATTAGATGATTCTGCTAATCCATTCCCTTGAGGATGATATGTTGTGGAGTGTGATAATATTACATTGTAAGTCTGACAAAAATTTATGAATCTAACTGAATTGAAGACCTGAGCATTATCTGTTACAATTTTTATTGGACATCCGAATCTACTGAAAATATTCTCCTCCAAAAACTTCATCACAACCAAATCATTTTCCTTTCTAGTAGGAAATGCCTCTACCCATTTTGTAAAATAATCAGTAGCAGTTAAAATCCACTTAAAAAACCCACTTGATGGTGGATTAATCTCTCCAATGAAATCCAATCCCCATTGTCTGAAAGGTTCTTCAATAAATACAGGAAGAAGTGGTAAAGGAGCCAATATTTTCTTTTCTGCAAACAATTGGCATTTCTCGCAACTTCCTACAGTTCTATATACATTAGCAAATAAAGAGGGCCAATAAAACCCTGATTTAAGAATCTGACGAGCTGTTACCTTCCAGATGTAGTGACCTCCACATAAGCATTCATGATATTTTTTCATCACCTCCATGGTTTCCTCTTCTGTCAAACATAACAACAATACACTAGGAGGATCTTTCCAATACAACTTAGCTTCAATTATAACATAAGGTTGAGCTTTGAGTTTTAGAGCTCTGTACTTAGCTCTGTTTATTAAAGGAGGACAAGAAAAGAAACAAAGATAATGAATGGTATCCTTATACCAGCCTAAACAGAAAAATTTGTACTTAATTGCTGACTTTGTCTTAATATGATTTGTTTCTTTAGTTACTTCATCTACAGGTGCAAGTAAACTAATTCCCAAAGTTTGGAAATTAGATTCTGTCAGCAATTTGGCTAGTCCCTTTCCTTTGACTAACTTTGTTGGTTTGATATCCAAGTCTTACTCCTGGATTTTGGCAATCCATTTTCCTCTTTTTCCTTCCACATCACTTTGTACTAGCACATATTTTACAGCATAATTAGGCACATATGCTACTATTTGAGAATGAAGTACATAAGTTCTGAAAGCCTTTAATGATTTTACTAAAAAATATACCTATTTCTCCAAAATATTATACTTCAGTTTTGCATCTCTGAGGACTTTGCTGAAAAATGCTATAGGTTGTTCACTACCTTCTTCATTTTTTTGTAATAATACATCATCAATAGTAGAAGATGATGCAAATGAGAAGACCTGGAAAGGTTTTAAGTAATCTGGACTGATTAAGACAGGAGCTTCTTGGAGAGCTTATTTTATTCTACTGAATGATTCTCTTGCATATTTATCCCATTTTACTTCAACATTTTTCTTTAACATATCTGTTATTCTCCTGAAAATTTTAGCATAATTTGGTACAAATCTTCTCAGAAAATTGATTTTTCCCAGAAACCTTTGGATATCATTTTTACTTCTAGGCAATGGAAATGTCTGTATAGCTTCAACCCCTTCAGGGTCAATCTTTACTCCTTGTTTTGAAACTATATGACCCAACAAATTACCTTTTTCTAAAGAAAATAGAGATTTCTTAGGATTTAATGATAATCCAAATTTTCTGCATTTCAAGAAAGATTTCTTCAAGTATTCTAAGTGTTCCTCATCAGACCCTGAAAAAATAGTAACATCATCGAGATAAATAACTACAAATTTATCACCCACAAAAGCAATATCCATTTCTCTTTGGAAAGTTGTTCCTGCATTCATGAGGCCAAATGGAATCCTGGCATACATGAATGTTTCCTAAGGTGTAGTAAAGGAAGTCTTCTTTTGATCCTCCTACTCCACAACCACCTGATTATACCCAGAAAAACCATCAACCATAGATAACCTGAATTCTCAAGTTACTTTCTGCAGAGAAAAATCCATCTTGGGTAAAGGATAGTTATCTTTTAAAGAAGACCTGTTCAAATTTTTGAAATCCACACATAATCTTATCTCTCCATTTTTCTTCCTGAATATTACCAAATTTGAAACCAAATCTGAATATCTTAGTGGAACTATGATTTTGGCTTGCAAAATTTTTTTCACCTCCTTTTCAATTAGATCCAGCAATAGTGGGTTGATTTGTCTGAGCTTCTTCTTGTGTGGCTTAACCCCATCTTTCAGTGGTATTTTATGTTGAATAATATTCAAATCATAAGTTTTCAAATCTTCATATGACCATGCAAATACATCCATGAATTGTTTAAAAAGGTTTACATACCTTTCTTTGTACTCCTTGGGAACTCCTCTAAACAATTTTACTAATTTAGGCTCATGTTGAGTCCCTAAATTGCAGTCCTCCATTTCTCCATCTTGGGATAATTTTTCCTGGTTCATTGACACGTCATTAGCATCAAACAATCTTTCAAGAGGTACCAGGCCTATGGGAAAAATATTATGTTTCAATTGAATTATCTTCTGATCACCAATTTAATTTTTTAGTTTTTTAGACATATCACTTTCACCACATTCATAAATTTCTAAATCAATTTGACTATCTTCAAAAGTTCCAGTCATTGTTAAAAACTGATTAATCTGTTCATCATCCTCAAAAGCCTACCAATGTTTTACATTATCAGGGATTGAAGGCCCGTGTCTTAATTCAATTTCATATCTCAATCTGGGATTAATTGGTGGTTTAAATGTGCTAGCTACAACTGCTAATGAATCTGCCATTCTGTTCTCTTCTCTTGGAACAAACTGTAAATTAAAAGCCTCAAAATACTTCTCAACTAAATCCCACACCTCATTTCTATAAGATCTCAACCTAGGATGTTTATTCTGGCACCAATTCTTAATTTGTCTTATGATTAATTCGGAGTCACCAAAAACAGATAAAGACTGAATTCCCATTTGTTTAGTTGTCTGCAGACTTAGAATTAATGCTTCATATTCAACCACATTATTAGTAGATTCAAACTCCAATTTGAAGGAAAAAGGCAAAAATTTACCTTCAGGAGACATAAATGTGAATCCAGCTTTAGTGCCCTCCTTAGAGAATGCACCATCAAAATAAACTTCCAAATTTTATTATTTGAACACAACTCATTATGTACATTGGCTGAAGTGAGCTTCTTTTGTGAATCTTCAGCAAATTCTACATCTTCATGCAACATGAAACAAGAGAGATCCTCCTTCTCTTGGCCATAAATGGGGGAATTACCTGCATCTTTCTTGGTAGTAGTTTTCAAGAATCTAGTTTCTCTGTATAACCTCCTTTCCTCCCCATTAAAAACATGAATGATAGCATATGTGAAATCCAATTTCAAAACTCCTCCAAGCTTTGCCCCCCAAGATCTAGATAACAACATACAAAATCTGGCTGGGATATCTGCTACTACCACATCCATCATAATACTCTTAGCTGGAATTTGAGCCAGAGAAATAACCATATCCTTGATAAGACCCATACACTTCACCCTTTTTGAATCAAAGGAATAAAGGTCTCTATATGGTTTGGTGATTTGTAAATTCAATTATTTCATCACAGACAGTGGCATTAGATTATGTGATGCTCCAGAATCCAACATACAATTATGTAAAATGAAATCATGCAACAGAACTGATATATAAAAAGGTGGAACAGAAGAATCTACCTCTTCAAAATGAGGTCCAAAAGTAACCACTGGTTTCTCTTCTTGCAGATTCACTATATCACCCACTTCATCAGATTGAGATAAATTAATAAATTCTGCAATTTCTTTCTTATAACCAGGAGTTTTGACCAACTCAAGAAGTGACACTTGAATCTTTACTTTTTCTAATTCTTTAGACAAGCTGAAAGTTGGATTTTGTTTGGTTAACTTTTCAGGTCTTCTTGATTTTTAATTGAATTTGCATGTTGATCAGGAATAGTAACAATTTTCTCCAAGATATTTGGGTCATTAGATTTTATTTGGGGAGCTTCAGCTTGTTGCTTCTCTTTCTCTTTTTCTTGATTCATGGGTTGTTTCGCTTTATCTGATTTTTTAATAGGATTATTTTGTAGTGTAGTCGCCATTGAAGTAGGTACTGATTCTGATTCCTCTCCTTCATCATTCTGAGTCCTCAACCTCTTTTTTGACCTCAAATCATATTTCTTATGCAACTCTGCTCGCATAAAATCAGTAAATTGTTTGCAATAATCATCCATTTCTTCTTGATCAAATGAAATATCAGCTTCTCTATATTCTTCTACATATTATTTCTCACTCTCTTCTTCTGTTTCATCATCTTGCATATATACAGCAGAAATTTGGTCTTCATCTTCTTGCTGATCATTATCAGCAGAATGTGATGGGGCTTCCTCTATATATAAAGGTGCTTGGACTTGATCTTGATCTTTTCTTTCTCTCTGTAGAATCTGTAAGGGCTGTTTTTTGAATTGGGGATTAAAAACCCCTCTGTTTTGTTGTGCATGTTTCTTGTTGTCTAATTCCAACTTTACTAATTTATTTGAAATTTTTTTAATGACCTTTGTCATATCATCTATCCTTTGATCTTGTGATGAATCTTCTTCTTTAGCTTTTCCCTTGTCTTGAACCTTTCCAGTAGCAGTCATGTTTGCCTCAATTTCTAAGGCATCAGTTTGAATTTGTTCAAGAGTAGTGGCTCTTCTCTCTCTTAGGTAATGCTGAAATCTGATGCAAATGCACCAGCAAAAACAACCCTTGCTCTAATAGGAGGAGGTTTCATTTCCATAGGCAAACTATTGTACAATTTTTTAAATATTTTTAAAAAGTCACTCATACTTTCATTTGATTTTTTCTTTATAGCATTAAATTCTGTTAAAGAATAACCATGGTCTCTTTTTTCACCCCATATCTGGATGAATTTTCTTTCTAATTCATCCCAACCATTAATTGAACCATTAGGTAATACTTTAAACCATTTCTTGCCTCTTCGTTAGAGACTATACAAAAAGTCTCATTACAACATCAAGATGTTCTACATTAAAGTTTTTAGCAAAAGTGCAAAACAAAGGCAAGTGTCGTTCTACAGTTTTTTTATCTTCGGCAGTAAATCTAGGGAGCAAATTAAGATACTCCTGAGGCATTGCATTCATTAGTTGAGGTAGATTTAATGGTTCGTATATATTCATCAAGAAAGCAGGGGCTTCCATGTTTATGCCCTGATTGACTACTCCTTGAGCGGGGGTAAAATGAATACCAGTTGCAGGTGGGGATAAAAGGGGTGGAACAACTGATATGGGAAGGGGTATATGAACGATAGCAGAAGAGCTGGCAGCTAAATTAATGGAAATGATACAGACTCGAAAGATAGTTCTTCTAAAGTTGGTTCTTGGAAGTGAATGGGTGAAGAAAAGGATTATTTTTTCGGGAAAGCGAGTTTCCGGGAAATTTCCTTGAATGGAAAAATATGAGAACTGTTGCCTGGTGCAAGCAGTGTGGCATCAGGTGTAGAAAATATTTTTGATTTCTGGCCCTTCTTTGAAACTAAATTTTCTGGATCTGACAGAATAGGGACTTTTTGCTGAGAGGTATCTGACCTTGTGTGAGGCCTCTTAGGAACCATAATTATTTAAAATAAAACACAGCTTAGTATTTCCTCCTCTCTGAACAACCAGAGGAAATATGAACAAAACCCAGGGAAAACCTTCGAATCTTCGGTCCCCGACAACGACGCCAATTAATGTTGTACCTTAAGAGATAATCCCTTAGCTGTGATAAGGAATCAGTGCTTAAGATATTTTATGATTATGTCACAAATTTTTATGTCTCTGTTTTATTAACCCTTAAGTATTTATAATCAAACTCATAAATGAAAAATATTATGAATGCTTCACAATGCTACCATCTGTTGATGTTGAATGAAGTGACTAGAAGAAAATGTAAGGAGAAGTCCAAACTAATATGCTGCTTTATACAAAAAATACCATTCCAAACCCTAGAAGAAAAATGTGAAGAAAATAGTTAAAACAAAGAAGTGAGAATTAAGGTTCTTTAACTCTTATACCCAAAAATTAAAAGAAACCTGCTGCTCATAACCTTGTTTTATTCATAGATGGAAATACATAATGAAAACTGGAATACACTTCAACATAAACAAAATGCTAGAAACTTGCTTACTCATTCATTAATCTTTGAATCTTTGAGTACAAAAATATTTGTCTGGAGGTCCAAAACTCAGAACCTTTCTCTCTCTTGAAAATTACATTAAATACAGTAAAAAGCAGTTTAGAACTGCTGTAACCAATCCTAACTACCAAAACTACTTCAAGACTTCAAAGCCTGTCTATTACATGCCTTGAAAATGTCTTATTACAATTACATTATCTTGAGAAAATAACATAAAATAAATATCCTAATCTATAGGAATTGATGATGAAGTGGCTTCTTTTCGTTGATCAACTGATTTGTCTTTCTTTGTTGTTTATTCTTTTGGTAGGTCAATTGTCCAAGCTCTGCACTTTTTCCATATTTCTACCTTTGTCCTGGATGAATGTGTTAGATTGTGATATTCCAATCTAAATGCAGTAATTCATTCATAAGAAGGCCTTTCAGAGAAAAGAGTTTTCACCATCCACAAAAGTCGAAAATGTCTCTGCAAGAAGTTGACCATTGTCTCTCCTTTAAGCACCTGAGTCTTTTCATGCCTGTTATCAATATTGCTTTTTGTCATCACTAGTAAATTCTCATAAGAGCTCCATGGCAAAATATTTCCTTCAACTCCCCAACATGATGGCAGGCCTACCCTTGTCATTTTATCAAAAGATTTATCAAATTGACTTACTCCTTCTTTGATTTCCATGAGTTTCTTTTCTGCAGCTTTTCTGAGATCATCCCTGATAATCATTTTATTAATTTCCACTGCATAGAACATTCTGTCCTGCATATCATTCTCCTCTAACTCCATATCTGATTTGGAATTGATAAAATCAATAAACCCTCTGGCCCAAATGGCTCTGTTAATCCCTTTTTGCTTGTCAAACATAAGTGGTTCTTCACACTCCACAATAAGACTTTTTTTTTTGCAATTATCATCAGGAAGCACCAATTGGACTTCATTTTTGAAATGATATTAGTCCAAATGATATCTTTAGCTTGTATTAATGATAGATTAACTTTCATTCTTTCTTTGAGATTCTTAATATTAGCTTCAATATTTCAGAAATCCATTTTGTATTTATCTGCTTCATTTTCCATGACCTTCATCAATTTTGTTGCAGTCTCCAGATCAGTTTGAGCCTTCTTTCTATCTCTTTCAGCCATCTGCAACTCAGTATTTAATTGAATAATTTGTGTTTGAGGATCTTCATCACCTGTAGGAAAAACAAAAGTACAGTTATGATTATCAATGTGATTTTGTAATGAAATTGCAGTCTGCTTTACATTGGAAAGTTCTTCATCCTTCTGCATTAGTTGCTGCAATAACTTTTCCTTTTCCTTTTCTACCTCTGCAACATCAGTAACCATTGAATGTTCACCAGTAGGTAACTTCAATTTCTTCCTTAATGTAGATATTTCTACCTCAACACTTTGCATGAATTTCTGCACAACAGTCTTGTCACTAGCGTGTACTCCAATATTTATAATAATATTCTTCAATTCTTCGTTTTGAACTGTTAATGCTCTTGAGTTAGCCTTTTCTAGCTTCAACTGTTTAATTACTTTGCCCAACATATTATCTGCCTTTATTGCCATGGCATTAGTATTTGTGAGGTCATTTACAATCAATTGACCTGTTTGCATATGCAAGTTCATTTTATCAATAAGAGGAATCTTTTTTACATCCACAGTCACATTAATAGTGTTGAAACTGCTAGAAGGACCAATTGACATATTTGTAGGATGTGAGAGGGCAATTATAAACTGATCTTTTCAATATCCATCACAGTTAACAACCTTATTTTCTCATTAGTAACTTGATGTTCAGCTTGGGCCTCCATGCTGGCCTTCATCCTCTGATTTCTTTCTTTAATTTGAGAAAACACTTGTTTCATCAAGGGTACCTATTCTTGAGAAGCTTCATGATTCCTGGGTGAGGCAGGATCATTTTTTTCTTCTCCCAAATGCAAGGAAAAACCAGGAGCAGTAGATGCAGGCTCTTCAGTAATTTTTGTTCTCTTCATGGCTCCCTGCTCCTCATCATCATCAATCACCATTTCCTTGGTTCTTTTAATTGTTTTCTCTGGTATAATAGGAGTCTGAATATTAGCATCTACTGAGTTCTTCACATCTTTAAATTCTAACTTCTCTTGTTCTGGCCTTCTTTCATGAACAAAAGTAGAATATCCATTTTCAATCCTTCTATTGATATAACACTGTATGGGTCATAAGCCCAAATTTCTCCTAATAACATCTGCATGTCATCTAACATTTTTGCTACTTCATCAAATGCCTGTCTCATATTTACTATGAAAAGGCCTACAACCATGGGCAACTTGTACATGTGACCTTTTTTCATAGGAACAAAATGAACTTGGTCAACATTTAGACTTTTTCTAATGAATTCTAAAGCAAAAAGCCTCATGGGCACAAAATTCAGGAGTCTGTAAGGCTCAACACTTGATCCATATAGCCTTATTTTAGAATATTCCTAAAAAACAAACCAATCTCCATATTTACAATTGTTTCCTAAATGCAAAAACTCCTGAACTTTAGGTAGGAAATAGGGAGGACTTCCATTCAATATTTTGTATGCAGTGGGCATGAAATAACTAGCAAAATCAAATAACCCAGCCTCATTTTGTTCCCTTCTAACCACATATCTCCAGAAAATCACTGACTGTCTTCTTTTATTTGCATCCATAATATTTAGCCCTAAATGCATGAGCTCTTCCACATTTTGGTATAAGAACAAATATACAATTAATGAGGGAAATTTAAAAGAACATGTTAATGAGAGGCTCATCAGCTGTGATTTGACTGCTTCCTGCCAATAATATGGAATATCCAGCACCATTCCTAGCTTCATCATCACGACAAACATTCCTATAACTGATTTTTCCACTGCATTATCATCGTCCTTACCTAGAATTTTTGAAATATGACTCAAAACTGGACGAGTGTCAGCATCAAAAACCCCCATATCAAACTGCTTGCAATCTGGCTGAAACTGCTTCATGTTAGGCTTCAAAGGAAACATGAACTGATTTAATTCTTCCCCTGCAAGATTGTCATAATACTGAACCAGTGAATCGTCAGAAAATTGAATGCAGGATTCCGACTCAGGATAGTATAGGGCTTGGCGGATTAATAGAGTAGACACCTGTAAAACATTTTCTCCTTGGGAATTCATGACAAAGCATTTCCCTGGATACATAACTGATACTAGCCAATAAATGAATTCAGGGAAAATGTGAGTTTTAGGGATGCATTCAGACAAGACTCCGGACTTGATCATGGTAGAATATACAGGAGAGGCATTAGCATTCAAGACAACTTGTTGGTAAAAGGGGAGATGAATTACTGAATAGAGGGTATCTTGGATATCCCTCTTAGTATCCATGAGAGGGATATGGCTAGTGGAACCTGACAGGGATGACCTTTTAGCCATGGTTAAAAGTTTACATGGAAAACTGTTTACAGGGTGGTCAGATTTTGAAGGTGGTAGAGAGTTCAAACGAGGTGCAGCGCAACAATTCACAAGTAAATTTGAAAAATAGACCAAAAATCCTTTAAATAGGTGGTGCAGGTTTTGAATTGAATGCTGACAAGACGCACCAACAACCGTTAATTCTGCTTGACGTGGAAGACAACTGGGACCAACTCAGCGTCCTACGTCACTGCGGGGGCTCTCAGAGTACGGAGGTAAAATATGGCTGGTCCCCCTGCATTAGATCTCCGTTGTTGATCTCTGTTGTCCCCGCAATCAACCCAGTCAACTGCGGAGACACTCCCTATGATTTCTATCACGCTAGTTGTGCCCGCGGGTTGGGCTTTTTGATAGAGATTTTAACGATTGGTGCTTTTCGCCCAAAAAACCAATCGTTATTTAACCTTTAATGCGGACCCACATTATAAAGTTTAAATATTTAAACTTAAATTTTAATGAACATCAATCTTTTTTATGCTAAAGTATAAGAGTTAAATACTTTAACATATTTTCCCACATTTTATATTTTTATTTTTTCAAATATTTGTAAAATAAAAGGATACGACTGTGATCCACAACAGGGCCCATGCTGGGAAATCCCACTAAGTATCGACAACTCATAGGGGCCCTGATGTTCTTAGTGAACTCCCATCTGGACGTATGTTTTGCAGTGAACACTTTGAGTCAACATATGGTTGAGCCTCATCACATTCATTTGATTGGTGCCAAGAATCTATTGAGATATATTTGGAGCACAATCAACCATGTGCTGAGATAAACTATTGGGATTTTGAGACTCCATGGATATACTGGTGCAAATTGGGCTGGCAGTGTGGTGGATTGTAAGAGCACATCTGGATGTTGTTTCACCTTGGGTTCTACTTCGATATCTTGGATGAGAAGGAAGAAAAAATCGGTTGCTTTGAGCACCACTGAGGCTGAATACATTGCAGTGAGTATGGCCTGTTGTGAAGTTGTTTGGTTGAGAAAGCTCTTCAATGATTTGTTTGAACATGTGTTAGATACCAACGTTATCCTTTGTGATAACCAGAGTGGGATTCGTCATTTTGAGAATCTTGTGTTCCATGATCGATCCAAGCATATTGATATTAGGTACCACTTTATCTAAAATAAGGTATAGCGAGGCGTCATAAGGCTTGATCACATTGGGACTGATGAGCATGTCACAGATATTCTCACAAAGCCCCTGGGAAGGTCAAATTCTTAACCTTCCTTGAGAAGCTTGGAATTGTGGATAGACCCTATTGTGAGAGTCTTGCTTGAGTTGGAAAATGAGCTTTAGGAGCTATAGGGGGCTTGGGGATAACTTATTTGAGCTATAAGCACACACGGGGCTAGGCTTGCTGAACCTTGTTGTGCTTCTGCCCCCCCATTATGATGTTGAGTTGGTTCACCCTCTCTTTTATCTATGAGAAACTCCATGGGAAGTACCTATCATTTGGCGAATGAGGTGGGAAATGTGGATAGAGACCAATAGTAAGACCGATGGACGCATCGAAGATTGCCATACTCTCTATGTCTAGGATGGGATGTGTCCAACACCTTGTTCTAGGATCAAGTCTGATTAGGTTCTTACCTCTAAACTGACTTCGGGTTAGTATGTGACTCTTTTGAGTCCAATTGAGGTTTTACTCTCTACGCTGACTTCGGGTCAGCGGAGTGTGATGTATTTGTGACTCAATCTCATTTATTTGCACTTAGAGTTGGCAAAGCATGTTACAGCAGGGTGTCACAGGATTGCAGGATTATAATGATGATAATACATGATGGTACTGATGATAGGATGGCACAAGTGGAAAAATGGAGTTCTCCCTAGTTGAGAGGAAGTGTTAAATTTGGGAACCTAGGTCTAAACTCCATGGTGCATTGCTCACATGATGATGATTATATTTTTTTTGCATTCCTCTTTCAGAGAGGTGCAATATTGATCTAAAGATCATCTTGTTTGGATGAGCAGAACTTATATTTTGATTTATTTTCCACACATGTGCAAGGTCGACCAGATTTGTAATGTAGGCTCACAAGCCCAACAGATGTGTCACACACCCTCATTGATGGATATAAATTGGAGAGATACGATGCTCATTTCATAATCATCTCATCACACATTTGTCTTGTGATTTGATTAGTTCATACAACCTAGGAGAGGCTTCCTTTCCCTCACATGTGTGAATTTGAACTTGAAGAAGCTGTTGGAATTTTCGAATTGTTTTTAGGGCTTTCTGGGTAGCGTTGACCAATGTTGAATTTGGGTCAGCTTGTGTTTTGACTTTGATTTTTGCAAGGAAATTTTGATTTCTTGAGGCCGCATTTGAGGGCACAAAAATCGAGGAGAAGCGTTGACTTTCACTGATGTCCATTGACTGCAGCTGTGACTGCATCGTTGACTTTTGTGTTCACCATTTTGGGTTGGCTTGCATTGAATTTTTGAAGCTATCTTTGAGGGGTGTGTGTGACACTTGGAGAAAGGTTGATTTGGTTGTTAGAGAAGTTGGTTTGACCAACTCAAGACTTTGATGGCTAGGGCATCCTGTTGACTGTTGTGACAAACATTCATCTTTATATTTGTTGGAAAAGAAGAATTACAAATTCTGATATATTATTTGGCTTGTCTTCTGTTGATCTATTATTATGTTCTATCAACATTTTACTTTCATGTTTATGTGATTGTTAAATTGAATTGGGCCTATTAGAAAGATTGAAGTAAAATTGCTTTAAGCATAGAACATACCATGGTTATCTAAATTTAACATCAAGCAATCAACAGTGGAGATTATTTTGACATGGATCAAGCATTTAATCAGCCAAGATCAAGTCAAATTTGTGCACCTTCATGGATCTAGCCATTTTTCACTTGGAAGAGTCTCTAGAGCTCTAATTTTTTCTATATAAGGAAGCATATGCTCCTCATTGTAACATATTTGGATATTGTTCTCTAGATTTTTGTTTTTGAAGCTCTCTCTCTCTGTTTTGAAATGATAATACACAAGTCTTTGGGGTGAAATATTGTGGCTCTTCTCTTATGGATATGGTAATGAATTCTTGAGCTTAATTTTCTATTGGTGATTTTATTTGCTACTTCGTTTGCTTACATAGAATTATTAGTGTATAACTATCTTACACTGGTAATTAGATGTGGAAAATATTTTGGGATTGTACGTGGCTATTGTGCTTTTGTTTAAGTTGCTAGAATTTCCTTCCATTATATTTTTCCTATCTCACCTAAATCTAACAAAATCTTTGAGTTGTGTAGAAAACATTTAATTGAATCAGATCTCATGCATGAGGGGATTATTTTGCTTAAGTTAACCAACTCTTGAGTGAGGAAGTGGGAGAATCCACTCTATCCCACTTGAAAGATTTATCTGATGAATTTGTTGCAGGGTTTCTAGACCTTAGCTAGATGAAAATTTTATATCTCATTTATCTCTCTTTAAATCATTGTGCTTAAATAATATCTGCTAATCTAGAGCTATCATTGACTAGTCATGGAACTGAGTTGTACTCATATTCCACTAACTTAGCCATTGTAAATTTGTAAATAATCTTGTGAATATTTTATGCTATCTTGTGTTGTGCATCTAAATTCATTTACAGATTTGAAGATAAGAGTTTTGGAAAAGGGAATTTATTCTTCTAAATAATTTTTTTAAAAGGTGTAAAATTTAATTAATTAATTAATTTTTTATGACTTGAGAAATTTAATTGCCATTTTTTTAGGGCAAGCCACAAGCATTTTAAAGCTTTCCCTTTGCTTCAAAATCGTATTTTTCTTAGGGTTAGTTATTATAAAAATTTTACAAAATTTCTCCACTAGTATTTATTTGGGTTTTCATTTTCCAGATCTAGAATAAATTTGGTGAAGTCACAAGCTTTGAGGGTCTTATCTCTATTGAAAATAAATTTTCTCTAACCCTGTTTCACCATTTTTTGAAAGTGATTTCCATCATATTTTCTTGGAGAAAATTCAATATTTGATACCCTTGTTGTTGGTCCAAATTCTTAGGCTTGCCCATAAAGATCTTTGTTGATATAATATAGCAAGCCAAAGTGATTTTATTAAGGGTTTTGAAATTTTTTAGGAAACCAATTTAACTTATATTGCAAGGTTTTTTTAGAGGCCTTCTTATGTGCCACAAGCATTTAAAGGCTTGGTTTTGTCTCGAATTTAAAATTAATTAACCTTGGAATCGTTTGCAGGCCATAACGAATTTTTTTGAGGATTTTCTAATTTGGATCTTGCCTGGAAATTACCCGTTTTTGTTGGCAAGTTTTTATTATTATTATTAATTAAATTCTTTAGGCAAGAGTTTGTAAATTTTCTAGTTCAAACTCAAGGATATGTGAAGCGTCTTTATCCATAGCTGAAATTTTTTTAGTTCAACCTCAAGGATATGTGAAGGGTCTTTATCCATAGCTGCAAAAGGTTTCTACAACTAAATTTTGTGGTAAATTGAACTCTTTAGCAGTCATCAAATAAGTTTGATTTTTTGGAATGTCGTGAGGCCTTTGGGGTTAAATTTATTTATATATTTTTCAAAAGGATAACACTTCAATTTTTGCATTGGTCATCAATTGATTAAAGAGGGTCTTTGTTATTGTTGTGCCATCAAATTTTAGTGAACTGTTGGAGTTTCAAGCTTGCAATTTTTATGTGATTTACATTGTGGAACTAATTGTGATTTTGAAGTGAACAAAGGTAGTTTTATCATTGTTTACAAAGAAAAATTTTTGAGGTGTTGTGTAACCAACTCCAAAAATAGAAGAAAAGAGATATGAACGCCTTAGAAATAAGCCACTTCGAGGGGGCAACCTCCAATACATTACATAAATGAACAATTCTTGGATGATCCAATTTACAAAACCTCCTTTCTATATATAGGAGTCCATGGGGCCATAATGTCATCCTAGTGGGCCACAATGTAATCCTAGCCGACCTAACAATAATAATTTAAGGGCACAATAATAACAAAATGGGGGTTACAAGGGTACAATAATAACAATAAGGGGGTTACAATAACAACAATAAGGGACTATACTAGTAATATAGGGACCTAACATGCCCCTCTCCTTCAAAAAAGTGTTGTCCTCAATGCTTGAGTAGCTCTGGGTGCTTCTGTATAAAATTTTCATCCTCCCATGTAGAATCTTCAGTGGGTAAGTTCTTCCACTTGATGAGATACTCTGAAATTGATCGATTCCGTAGCTGTCGAGTTCTTGCTTCCATGACCACTTCAGGTTCCAATATGATTTTCCTTCCTCATCAAGTTCTGGCAATATTGTTTGAACTGGAAGATTTTCACCTATAACCTTCTTTAAGCATGAAACATGGAAAACTGGATGTACTCGCGAAGAAGCAGGAAGCTCCATTTTGTATGCCATAGTACCAATCTTTTGCAACACCTTGTAAGGACCATAGTACTTTGGCGATAATTTATTATCCTTCTTAGCTTGCTTGAGGGACATTTGTTTGTATGGTTGTAGCCTTAAAAATACCCAATCTCCTACATCAAAACTTCTCTCCTTGCGATGTTGATTTTCCTGTTGTTTCATTCGATTTTGTGCCAAATTCAGGTTATCCTTTAAGAGTTGGAGAACTTCTTGCTGATGCTCGATGTGATCTTCCACTGCTTGAACCTTCGAATTTTCCTTAAAGATGATGTGATGGATGGTGGATGATATCCATAAAGTGCCATAAATGGGGTCATTTTTGCTGCAGTATGGAAGGAAGTGTTATACCACCATTCAGCGAGAGGTAACCACTTGACCCATTGTGTTTGTTTATCAGATACAAAACAACGAAGATACCCTTCCAAACATTTATTTACTATCTCAGTTTGACCATCAGATTGAGGATGATAAGATGAGCTATGAGCTAATTGAGTACCCAAACAAGAAAATAACTCCGTCCAAAAATTCCAGTAAAAATGGGATCTCTGTCGCTCACAATAACCCTTGGGCTTCCATGTAGCTTTTGAATTTTGTCCATAAATGTAGTAGCAACTGTACTTGCTTTAAATGGATTAGATAATGCACAAAAGTGTGCATACTTGGTAAGTCTATCAACTACCACCATGATGACACTCTTTCCTTCAGACTTAGGTAAACCTGTGATAAAATCCATTGAAATCTCCTCCCAACGTTGACTTGGAATGGATAAAGGTTTTAGAAGTCCCAGGGTCTTAATTGTTTCCACTTTATTCTGCTGGCAAACCAAACATTCCGCCACAAAATTTTGAATATCAGATTTAAGGCCATCCCAAAAAAATTCTTTCTTCACCCTGTGGTAAGTTTTTAAAAATCCTGAGTGTCCTACTAAAGGAGAAGTGTGCAATTCCAGAAGAATCTTTTGTTTTAGTTGGGAATTCTTACAAAGATATAAGCGATCTTTGTACCATAAGGAATCATTTTTTCAACTAAATGTATCAGATGTACTAGGATCTTGCTGCAACTTTTGAATGAGTGTCCATACATCTTTGTCCTTCTTCCATTCATCTCTTTCTTTGGTTATCCAATCTGGTTGGATAATAGAAATGGCACAAAGCAATGCTTCCACCTCTTCATTCTTTCTTGAGAGTGCATCTGCAACAACATTAAGCTTTCCTTTTTTGTAGATTATTTCAAAGTCCTAACCCAACATCTTTGTGACCCATTTTTGCTGCTCTTCTGAAGATAGTCTTTGTTCCAAAAAGTGTTTAAGACTATCATGATCAGTTTTTACCTTGAAGTGTCTTCCCATTAGGTAAGTTAGCCATTTCTTTAGTGCATGCAGTATTGCTAACATTTCCTTCTCATAAATAGGTTTTTGTAAATACTTTCCTTTGATTGGACGACTTTCAAAAGCAATGGGTCTTCCTTCCTGCATTAAAACAACACCAATTCCATTTCCTGAGGCATCACATTCCATGATAAAGGTTTTTGTGAAGTCTGGCGTAGCTAAGACCGGTGCTAGACACATTGCCTCTTTAAGATGTTCAAAGGCCTTAGTTGCTTCAGGAGTCCATGAAAATGCATCTTTCTTCAATAATGTTGTTAGAGGTGCTGCTATTCTCCCATAATTCTTAACAAACTTGCGATAATACCCTGTTAACTTGAGAAATCCTCGCAACTTCTTTATGGTTGTGGGGACTTTCCATTCCTTAATGGCTTTAATTTTGTTAGGGTCTACTTTAACACCCTCGTGAGATACAATATGACCCAAATATTCCACCTCTTGTACACCAAAGAAACATTTGGATTTTTTTGCATATAATTGTTTCTTCTGCAATAGTTTGAGCACCCTGTCAACATGTTCAACATGATCCTTCCAAGACCTACTGTAGATTAGTATATCATCAAAAAATACTAGCACAAATTTTCTAAGGAAGGGTTTGAAAATGGAATTCATCGACCCTTGAAATGTAGAAGGTGCATTGGTAAGGCCAAAAGGCATGACCAAAAATTCATAATGACCCTCATGAGTTTGAAATGTTGTTTTTGGAATATCTTCAGTCTTCATTCTAATTTGATAATATCTTGAACGAAGATCCAACTTGGTAAAATAAATTGCTCCATGTAATTCATCCAATAATTCATCAATCACAGGAATGGGAAATTTATCTTTAATGGTGAGCTTATTGAGCTCCCTATAATCCGGACACATTCGCCATGATCCATCCTTCTTGTGTACCAATACTACAGGAGCATAGAAAGAACTTTGACTAGGTTGAATTATACCCGCCTCCAACATTTCTGCAATCATACGTTCAATTTCGCTCTTTTGGAAGTAAGGATATCTATAAGGCCTGATGTTTGGAGGAACACTTCCTGGAATCAAATGAATAGCATGATCATGATCACGAATAGGTGGGAGTTCTTTGGGAGTTTCAAACACCTTGGAATGATTGTCCAAGACTTGTTGGAGATCTGCAAAAATAGATGATTTTGATGTTGGAACTTCTAGTGAGCATAATTGTCCAATTACGCCTCGCTGTTCTTTCTTTAGAAGCTTTGTCATGACATTAGAGCTTATTATCCTTCCTGGCTTCCCCGCAATACCCCGTAATTCGACTTCTTTTCCTTCTGAAAAAAATTTCAAGAAAAGTTCTTGAAAATTAAAAGCTACCGTCCCCAAAGATTGTAACCATTGTACTCCTAGTACAACATCAGCACCTCCCATAGGAATGGCAAGCATTGGACTAGTCAATACATATTCCCCCATGGTTAGCTTGATATTATGGCATTTTCCCGAGCAATTTATAGTTCCTCCATTTGCAACCATAACTTGACATTCTGGTGCTGGGTATAGGAAACAATTTAATTCCTTGGCTACCTTATAATGAATAAAATTATGGGTGCTACCTGAATCAATCAACACTATTACCCTTTTCTTCTTGATATGTCCTTCTATCTTGAAATTTTTAGGAGTGGTAATTCCTGCCAGTGCATTACATGATATGGTCGGATTCATTTCTTCCTCTTCTAGGGCTGGTTCCTGGTGTATATCCTCTTCTTGTTCATTTTCTTCTTCTTCTTCACAATCTATGTAAAATAATTTCTTCTCAGCACACTTATGACCTTTAGTGTATTTTCTATCACAACTGTAGCAAAACCCTTTTGCTCTTTTTTCTTCCAATTGTTGTGGTGTCAACCTTGTAGGTTGTGGAAATCTAGGCGTAGCAACACTTCCTTCTTTATAGAATTGAGTGGTAGGCTTCCTTGTCGCCATAATTTTACATTAAACTTTTCTTGCCAACCTGAATGCCTTCTCCAATGAATCAGGTTCCAAAACACGAACTTCATGTTGGATGTTATCCTTTAGAGTACCTATGAAGAGATCAATCCTGTGTTCCTCTGGAATATCAGTTACCCTTATATTCAATTTTGGAAGTCCTCAATGTGCTGCCCCACTAAACCCTTTTGTTTGAGATTTATCAATTGGCTAAAGAAGGTGTTGCTCTTTGTATCCTCATAATGTGCTATCATTTCCTCAGTAAAAATTGACCAAGTGACAATTTTTTTACGGGAGCAAAGCCATTGATACCATACAAATGTATTTTGTTCTAAATGTAAAGTTGCAATGCGTACCTTTTGTGTGTTTTGCACGTTATGGAGATCAAAATATTGCTCCATCTGTAGTATCCATGTTACAGGATCCTTTCCATCAAACTTCCTCATATCATTTTTGGAATATGGTGGCTCTTCCCGCCAACATTAGAGTTTATGAAATCACGATTAACATTTATTTTGTTCTCATCATGAGGTTATTCTACTATATTTCCGCCATTAGGAATCATTTCTTGTTTTAAGCTTGTCATCAAGCCTTCCATGTATGCTTTTAGATCATTCTTCATGTTTTCCATGTTGTCTTTCATGTCATCCATCTTAGCTTCCATGCCCACTTCCATGCTATCCATCTTAGCTTCCACGCCATCCATCTTAGCTTCCATGCCTTTCTTCAAACCATCCATCTTCACTTCCATGCCTTTCTTCAAAACTTCCATTTCATTTTTTGTTGCTCTTTGTGAGAGTGAAATCTGTTGCACTTGCTCTTGTAATTTTGATAGATCATGTTGCAATTCTTCATTTTCATGAGTCATAGTAGAGCCTTCTGAAGGCTTAATGGGTGTTGAATTATTTTTAGGAGCCATTTTAGAATCCAATATTGATATCTATTCTACAAGATGCCCTTGGAATCAATTCAACTTGATTCTTCAAACAAGACTTATGCAATTCGGAAAAAAATACACACCTTTTACTTTCTTTGAGGAGCTCGATATTGAATTGAATTATCTCTGTAATTGAAAATATTAGATATCTGAAATTTAGCCCTGTAGTAGCCCTCTGAAGCTTCTTTCAAATGCCACAGGTCTGACCTGATTTTGATTCTCCAAGACAAAGTTGTGTCCAATCTCCCACAATGACTTAATTTCGGACTGGTTCAGTAGAGCGAACTTGTACGACTTTCCACGTGTCACTATTTTTTCCTTTGTCTCTGAAATTGATAGCCAAGAAACTACAGTCCGTGTACTTGCGAAAATTTTTTACGGCACTCCAATCCGATCCCCAGAGAGAGAGTTATTGAACTTTTCCCACGATCACCTCTTTGAGATGAAATTCAGGAGCCTGCAAAAGAACTACCTTCCACAGATCATATTTCAAAAAATATTGCGAACCAAGCTCTAAAAGTTTTTGAAGAATTTCCTTAGGATTTTAGATTCGCACCATATGAATTTCAGATTTTGAAACTTCGTAGAAAAAAAGTTATAGCGAAAATTCCACGATGACCTGTTTAGGAGCCTGAAAAAAGACCTAACTTACACAGATGATATCTCCAAAAATATTGCGAACCAAGCTCTGAAATTTTTAGGCAATCTTCCTCAGGATTTCGGCTTCATACCCTCAAAATTTTAGCTTCTGAAACTTCGTAGAAAACAATTTATAGTGAAAATGCCACGATGACCTGTTTGGAGCAGCGAAACCCTAGAATCCAAAGCTTTGATACCAAATGTTGTGTAACCAGCTCCAAAAATAGAAGAAAAGAGATATGAACGCCTTAGAAATAAGCCACTTAGAGGGGGAAACCTCCAATACATTACATAAATGAACAATTCTTAGATGATCCAATTTACAAAACCTCTTTTCTATATATAGGAGTCCATGGGGCCATAATGTAATCCTAGTGGGCCACAATGTAATCCTAGCCGACCTAACAATAATAATTTAAGGGCACAATAATAATAAAATGGGGGTTACAAGGGTACAATAATAACAATAAGGGGGTTACACTAACAACAATAAGGGACTATACTAGTAATATAGGGACCTAACATGAGGCCTGAAGGATTATTCCATAAGTGAAAATCCTGGCATCAAATCAACCCTTAGAAAGCTTTTTCAAATCTGGTGCAAAAGTTGGGTTATTCAGAAAAATAATTGATAAGAAAAATCTTGAGAGAGATAAAGACATGTGAACCTTAATTGATTTTCCATTATACATAATAAGTTTTAATTTGATATTCTTGGGATCATTTGGAGCATGGCCGAGAGCCTGTTTTATAGCAGCATTTATCTTTTGCTTGTAAGTTTTGGAGAGTGAAAAATATGTTCCAATGTTCCTTGAAGTATTCTAATTTCATTATAAAAGGATCAGTCTTGTAAATCTTGAAGAGAGGGTTGTATTGGACCTATTTATAATTTGGATATCTCTTTAAGAAGTCCTTCTTGTCTTGAAGGATTTATTTATCTTGTAACCTCTAATAATAAAAGCCAGTTTTTTCTCTCGAGGGACCTTGGGACTTAAATTCCTTGGCATCCTTTTTTTCTCCTTATTTGAAAAGGGAGATCATATGGTTGGTTTTGTAACTCACTAATTTGATATTGCATCTCATCTCTTTTTAGGCTCTCAATTTTGCATCTCTTCGTTTGACTATTTGGATTGAATCAAGGTTACTTGGGAGCGGGAGCGGGAGCGCCATTTTCAGAAGCTCTCGGCCCGGGAGCGTTTCGGGGAGCATTTTTTTATAGTGTATATTTTTTAATATTTTAATGCATATATGTCAACAAAAAAGTAGAATGATGAATTAGACACAAAAAACATAAAAAACATAGATTGAACCATATAACATCAATCATCTAGAAGTTATAATCTTCATCAACCACATCCAGAAGTTAGAAACATACAACATATTGACTCTTGAGTCTCATGATTCATCAATCTTAAAGTTTCAAGCTTTCAAAATTCAATATATAAAATTTATCATCATTGATTCAATGATCACCATAGTTGTACTTGTAAGCTAAGTGTAACCATTACAACAAAGAATATTTAACATGAAATGAAATGTTATAAAATGAAACAAAATGAAACAACTTTCAACTTTCATGAAACATCGTATTCATAATTCATAATAATTTATAAACTTATAACTACCAACTTCAAAGTTTCAAACTTCAAACTTAAATTGTCATATATTGTTTATAAAAAAAATCATAATAAATATGAAAGAGTCAAGTTTCAATAGTTATAAAAAGTTAAAAACTAATAGAAAATAGAAAAGACTAGTAAACTGTAAATCTATTTTATGATAAAATAGATAATTTTTTTATCTATTCTGGTGGCTGCCACGAGAAATGTCTAATTTTTTAGCAGCTCGTGGTAATGGTGGTCTTCTACTAGTCTCCTCCCGCATAGTACGACGACCATAACTAGAAGGCACATGCCCTCCACATGAGGAGGTAGGTGGAGGTTGCGTCAGCAAAGGAACAATAGTTGGAACTCAAACACTAGCACTGGTGCCATGGTTGTTGTTGCTTCATCCTCATCTCTCAAAATTTTTGCTTCCAATTCTTCTAGATGTATAGTGTCGTCCTCCAAATTATCGTCCTCTGGGTTGTTGTCTCAAACTTTATATGGTAGATCCTCATAAGCTCGATCAAAATAACGACTCAATAACCTTAAGTTGCAGTGCACATAAACCAAGATTTCTGCTCGGTTTTCATTGAGTCTGTTTCTTTTCACGTTATGGATGAAATTATAGATGCTCCAACACCTCTCTATAGAAGAAGTATTACAACCCATGCGAGAACTTTATTTTCCAATTTTGGCACAAGTCCCATGCTGACATATGATTCCCACCATGTGAGAGCATAAAATCTATCTTAATCTTATATTGCATGCAAAGAACCAAACAAATGTTGAAATTTGGTTACCGAAGGATGGGTGGTTCCCTAAGGTTTTGATCTTTGGCCTAGGGAGAGGTGTCCAAATGTATTCCACTTTTTCACCTAAAGTGACTTTATAAGTTGTAAAGTCAAATCTAATTTAAAAGTGACTTTAAGTGATAAAGTTACTAAGTCTAATTTTAAAGTGACTTTAATAAAGTCAATGTGAAATTAGAAAGTGAAAAGTGACTTTGGAAATAAATGACTAAGAGGGTCTTTATTAAAGTGGGGTGAATTAAAAAATAGAAAGTGAGATTTAAATGCACATTTAATCTCAGCCCTAGATTTAAAAGCTATCTTAGCCATTGGATTTAGGGATTCCCCAAAAGTCACTTAGGGTTAGGTTAAAAGAGGAAAAGAGGGAAAATGTCATTCAGTTTTTCATGAGCAGATTGAGAGAGGAGGAGAAGAGAGCAAGGAGATTTTTTGAGCAGTGAGAAGAAGGAGGGCAGCGACAAGGAAACTTCAACGAATCTGTAAAACATGGTTATTGGCACAAATCCCAAGGCAGAAATTCATACAACATGAGAGAGACACTATTTCCAAGGAAGGGAGGCATGAAAATCGAGGAAGAGGGAAGCAACATTAGGCACGAAGTTTGAGGCAGAAATATGGGCACGAAAATCGAGGATAAGCGCTGCTGATTTTTTCGTCACAAAAATCGAGAAAATGGACAGTAGCTTCAACGCTGATTTCGAGGAGGGATGTTGTACAAATCCATATAGTTTCATAGGACTAATTTCAACACGTTTTCTGAGGTGGCCGTACAACATTTATTGCTGTCATTAATGCTGTAATAATTTTTGTTTCGTAAGTTGCTGATTCAGCACAATTTCCGAGGTGGTGTGCAAGCACAGAAATTGAGATAAGTTTGTAATTTGGTTGCTGGAATTGTTTACTGTGTTTTTTCTGTTTCACTATAAAAGCAATATTAAGAAAATAAAGAGGAGCTTTCGAACTGGTTTTCCCCAAGAATTGTAGGGGGTTTTTCTAGGGTCATATTGACAAAAAATCCGCGTGTCAAATTTTTGTGTGTAGTTGAAAATACTTCTATGTTTTTATTTCTGCAATTTCCAGTATATTGAAATTTCCAGAATTTGTGTTTTCAAAAAACATTTATTTTTCCAGCTTATGAGAATGGGCATTTAACTTTATGGGAGAAATAAGGAGAGACTGAAAACCATAGTGGGATATAGAATTTCTACATGGTATCAGAGCTAGTTTGCTAAAGAGTGTAGTTTGGGACAATAAAGAGAAAAATTACAGCAAGCTGTTTTTTCAGACAGAAAACTGAACCTTTATCATATCCGTGTCATTTTTAGTTTATTAGGACAACAAGCATGTCTTTGGGCTTGAGGGTGGACGATAGGTTGGATGAGCATAACAACTATAGTATATGAAAGGAAAGAATGCAGAACATCTTTGAGGAGGCAGAAGTCTGGGGTATAATGGTGAATACCCAACAACACCCTATGAATGTGCCTACTGATGTTGTTCAGTTGGCAGACTTTAACGTGAAGAATAACAAGGGTAAGAGACTGATTTTGGATGGTGTTAAAGACCATTGCATTCGTCATGTGAGAGGAAAGAGACTTGCTCATGAGATGTGGACAACCTTGACCAATCTCTACCAAAGTACGAATGAGAACAGAAAAATGATCCTAAGGGAGAAACTGAAGGCCATTAAGATGGCAAAGACTGATAGTGCTAATGCATACCTCACAAAGATCACTAATGTGAGAGATGAGTTGGTAGCAGTTGGAGAGGTCATTTCACCCACTAAGTTGGTGCGGATTGCAGTGAATGGCCTTCCCAGTTCATGTCCAAGCTTTGTTGATGGGATTGTTGCACGTGAGACCCTTCCCTCTTGGGAGAGGTTGTGGGATGATTGCATACAAAATGAAATCAGAAAGAACCAGCTTGGGGCAGCCAAACCAGTTGAGGAGGATGAGGATGTAGCATTGTTATCAAGGGGAAATAAGGGCAAGGGAAAGAAGCAAACTTCCACGAGTGGTGATGGGGGCAAAGGCAAAGGTAAAGGGAAGAAAAAACTGAACAAGGAGAAGGAATATTCCAAGGTGAAATGTTGGGATTTTTAGAGGATGGGACACTATGCAGTTGTGTGTCCGAAGAAGAAGAAGAAGGGGTGTTGTGGTCCTGTGTTTTGATAGATTGGCTTACCAAAAGACAAGACAACATCATAACCAATTTTTAGAGTTCCAGGATCTAGTCCTCCTGTTCTCAGAGAGGGATCTCTCAAATTGTTTGCAAATATATGTCTTGTTTGCTTTTAAGTATTGATTTTAGACTAGTTATTAAGTGCAAGTGTTTGTTTGGTTGAATTGGTACAACAGAACATGAAAGGTCTAAGTAGTATAGATAGAAAGAATAAGTGTCTGATCCATTGGGAAATGGAGTCAAGAAGAGGTTTGTAACAAGCTCATCAATGGATATGGGATATCAAAGGGCAAATCTAACTTGGCCACAAGATCCTTTAGTTTTGTGAATGAGATGGAAATTAATGATTTTGAAAAGAGAAGTTGAATTCTCAACAAAGGGAACTTAAAAACATAAATTGAACAATAAAGAGGTATTTTATAGATAGGGCTAACCATGAATTCTACAAACCACACTTTAAGCAAATAATGATTTCAAGACAAATTTCAAAATGAAATCTAAGATTCGGGAGCACATCTTATTTCCTCAAATATTTTATTTCAAAGGACTTAGAAAACATAAAAGATTCACTGATAATTGCAGTCATAGAAGAGGGAACACCTAACACATCTATGATCACAACTATAAAGACCTTTAAAACAATTGTTCAAGCAGGGACAAAGGGTATGATCAAAACAAACCTCCTTGGCTAACTGTAAACAATGGTACTTCAAAGGGAGACTTCAAAAACAGCTTTCAAGTGGCAGCAAACAAGCAGGGAAAACCATAAATCATGCTAGAACCAACTATTTGAACTATTTGAGAAACAAACAAGCATAAGGGTTCAAGAGAACGATTAAAGACTCTAAAATGCCTTAGCAGAAGAAAACATGAAACAATGAAGGATAAACAGGTCTAAGGTGCTTCCAGGAGTCATTTCTTAGCCTAAACTTTTCATCTTACTGTAGTAAGAATTTATGAAACATAATGAAAACAAGAAAAACAACAGAAAGTTTAGAATACATCACCAACAACCAAGCTCAGGGATCTAATGATAGAGCCTTCTCAAGAACAAGCATATCACAACATAATCCAGCTTCTAAGACTTCAATTTCTTCTTCAACTTCAAACTGACTATGTATTATTTCAGAGAGTTTTAGTGTTACAACTAGTGACCAACCAACCAACTTCTCATCTTCTTCAGAAGTATTTATAGAAGAAAAGAGGAGGTGGAAGAGTTTTAGGGCTTGAATATCATTAATTTCATACTAGATGCAACTTCCAGCCTTGAAAACCATGCAAGGCATAAGGCAGGAAAGCATTCGATTTACAATTCTGTTTCATTTACTTTGTTTCTGCTTTTTAGCTTAGTGGGTAAAAAGATTGACTTTAAGGCACTTTCTTATCTTTACAATAACTTTACTGACAATTTAAAATATGTTCTTTTGTTTGTAATAACTGTCAGCTACCTTTAGTCTTAATGTTTTGGACTGAGATTTGATCTGGGTATGCCTATGAGGGAAAAAGCTGCAAGGTGGCAATATAGTAGCTGGGGAATCAATTAGCCCCTTTGATGTGGCATTCGAGGTTTTCTGGATTTTTCTTCATTCGGTGGATTAGACAGTTGATTCCTTTAAACTCTGTTTAGAGCTTTTAATCTTCGGATTGTGCTTTGATCCTTCAATTTACTGATGCTCACTGTGTTCTGTTACTTGCAGGTGCGCAGAGGGTTTGTTGGAGTCTTTGTTCAGAAAAATGATAATCATGATTTATCGATTCCCTAAAAACGTTTAATTATCCCTTTGAAACCCTTTAATATGTATCAAAGGCCGTAAGGATCGTCATCCTTGGCCAATAATAGTGTAACCATCTGCGGGATGGTTTAACTTTAACTTCATTTAAACCTACATAAAAACACACAAAGTTAATTAAAATCCTGCGAAATTTGGTTTAAATTGCTTTGGAGGGTTTACGGAGGCGGTTTGGAGTCGTGTGAATGAGAAAATGCAGCGGAAAATCGAAAAAAACCCTGGTAGAGCAGCTAACCAGGTCAGTGGAGGTTTGGGTGCGAGGATGAACAAAAGACGTTTGATTAGGAAAATCAACGGTTGAGATCGTCCGATGAAGTCGCTTGGAGAATAGATGGAGGGAAAACGAATTGGGTTTGCGATATAATGAGAACCGTTTGATCTCAGAGATCGACGGCTAAGATTAAAAGTGAAATGATGTTTGAGGAGGGCAGCAGTATGGCAGAAAACCGGTAGCAGTTTTCACGCGGGCTCTGAGGGGGTAAGTGGTTTTCCCAAAAAAAATGCGATACGCTACATCGGTCGACACGTGGAAAATGAAAACCGCCCATTTCGCAAAATTTTTTGGCGTTAACATTTAGGCGCAAAATTTTTGCGAAATGCAATGTAAGCCGTCGAATGATCAGTTGCAGATCTGACGGTGCGGATCGCACACGACGGGGTTGAAAGCTGCTGGCTTAAAAGGTAAACGGGGTCCATAGTGACGTGGGATATTTTGTCGCGGGTGAAACTTTTGAACGACGGGGTTAATGGTGAGGTGAAGCACGGCCCATTGATTTGGAAGAGATCAACAGTTGGAATTAAGAGTAGGAGTAAAAGGCTATTGGGTGAGGTTGAAAGGTTGGATGCAATCTTGGCCATTAGATCTGTTGATCGGACGGTTGGGATTTTAAATAAAAGGTGGAGAGTTTTGAAAGGAGAAAAGGAACGGGAGGCGAAAAGGCAAAGAGATGAAGGCCCGATGGCCGTTGATCTCTGCAGATCAACGGTCAAGATTTGTTTAAATCATATCGTCCGGGTGATGAAAATCAAAGGGAATAAGGGTTTAGAAGAGGTTTTTAGGTCTTTAAGCGCCTGATTGTGGGGCTAAGGCCACATGAGGTGGTGGGCTAAAGGATATAAGCCCTCAAGGGCTTAATACCTTTGTAATGTAAAAATATTGATTTTAGGCCCAAAATAGTAGTTTTTAAGGCAAAAACAAGGGTTTCGGTAGGTGAAATGAAGGGATTTAAACCAAATCAAAGGGAGATATAAGGTTTAAACAAGACTTTGGAATGGTTTTGAAGATTAGATGAAGGTATTTTGAGGGATTTTATGGAGAAAACAAGGATGAAATGGTGGAATTTTTTGTGAGTGAATGGAGGATTGAAATGATGGAAAATGGGCTTCTTAAGCAGTTTTCTTTGGTAAACAGCAGGTATTTTAGGGCTAATAGTGAAACAGCAGTGAAGATTAACTCAAAGGGTAATAATCATCATAAAAACTTCAAAAGATGATAAGTTTTCAAAGGGAACTATCTCTTGAAGTTTTGAAGATAAAGTCTAGCCACCTCTTGGTATAACAAAATTTATAGGTGGCTAACAGTGGCTCCACTTGCGGAGGACATATGGTTCTTTAGGTGTCCAGAACCTCAACTATTGATCTCTGGATTTTCAGTAAACTGGTGCCTTATCCATTGGGCAGCAAATTTCTTTTCTTTTGCTGGTTTTCTTTTGATTTGATAATCTCTGCAACAATCTGAAACAATGGAATTCTGTCAAAACAATATCTCAACCTACCCATTCCTAATGATCCTAACATTTTTTTCTTCTTTCAGAGTGCATTTGGACTAGAAAAATCTCTTCATAAACATTTTATTCTTTTTTGAAAACAGGAAAATAATCTATTTCTACTCTTATTTCTCCATGAACTCAGTTTAAACAGTTGAGTTCATAATTTTTCTACCTAACTACTATCTGTCAGGATTAGACTGTCTGACAAATCTTTATCCTCTAAATTCTAAAACAGGAAATTTAAAAGCAACCAAGCCAAGATTAAGCAGTTTGAATTGCTACAAATCTATTGCATAAAAAACAAGCTGCACATAGATTTTTATTTGCAAAAAATTAAAACGAAATGGTGAAGGATTAAGATCTGAAAATTAAAACCTCCTTCACTATTTCTTCAGCTCTAATTTTAGTCTTGTTTGAGCTGTTTCCTCTTTCTTTCCTGGTTCAATTTTTGAGCTTGTAGAACCAGTTCTTCATCAATCTCATAGGTTCAATATTTGAGCTTTTTTGAACCACTGTTTTTCTATCCTAATCTACCTTTCTGATAAGCCACGATTATGTTGTTTGGCTGATCTAATTCACTAACCTATCAGTAGTAAATTGAAAAGCTAATTAGCCATGTTTAGACTTTATGACTAACTAGAAGTGCGTTTTAGGAGTGGCATTTGAGCTTGCACACTTTCAGACTTCGTCTCTCGTTTTTGGTATGGGGATGTACCTTTCTTGTTTTATGTCTGCCCTCTTTTTATCTTTTCTATTATTTTTGTATTTTTGTTTTTCTAAGTTTGAATGCAATGTTCAGACAATGATAATTTACAATGGAAAGTAAAAAGCTTTGAACTTTGAATGCAATGTTTAGACAATGATAATTTACAATGGAAAGCAGAAAGCTTTGAAACTCATGACTTTTGATAGAAGTAATGCTTGAGCATCCTGCCATTGACATGACCTTCATATAAATCTTCTCCATTCAACTCTTTCAGAAAAAAATTCATTGTGACCCCTCTCAGCATGAATAATATAGGGTCCTTTCCACAGGTTCTCAAATTTTCCATGTTTCCCTTCTCTTCCCTTCTTGAATCCCATTTAAGAACTATATTTCCAACTCGGAAATTATTTGCCTTAGTCCTTTTATCAAATAGTTTCTTGATATTTTCTTGGACTAGTTGTGTTCTTTCATAGACTTCCTCTCTGGATTGCTGTAAATGAATTGTTTGGTTGATTCTTCTCTGCATATCATTTTCTTCAGTTTGCACTTCTTGAAGGAGTTTCATGACTGGAACTCCTAATGATGTTGGGAAGACTGCATCCATGCCATAGACCAGATGATAGGGGGACATATTTATTGATTTCTTTGTAGTTAATCTATCAGCCCATAAGGCATGAACCATCTTACTGTGCCATGAATTCTAATTATGCTCCAACAACTTTTTGATGATATTGCTGAGGCTTTTGTTGGAGGATTCAGCTAATTCATTTCCTTGGGGATAGTAGGCAGTAGAGTGGCCCAATGTGATGTGGTATTTGTAACAGAAATCAACCATTCTTTTGGATTTGAAGACAGTAGTATTATCTGTGATGATTTTTCTAGGACAACCAAATTTGGATAGAATGTTTGTTTCAAGGAACTTGATAATGACAGAGTCAATAGCATTCCTAGATGGTATAGCTTCTATCCACTTGGTAAAGTAATCAGTGGTAGTGAGAATCCACTTATGTTGGGATGATGAAGATGGGTGAATTTCCCCAATGAAGTCCAAGCCCCATTGCTGGAAGGGTGCCTCAACACTAATGGGATGCAAAGGTAAGGGAAGGAGTTCTCTTTTGCCATCGAAAATTTGACACTTATGGCAAGACATGACTAACTTCTGAGTATCTGGGAAAAATGTGGGCCAATAGTGGCCAGACCTGAGGATTTTATTTGCTGTGGTCTTCCAGTAGAGGTGTCCTCCACATTCTCCTTCATGCAGCTCATGCATGATTTTTCCTGCATCATCTTCAAGTAAACATTTAAGAAAAATTCCAACAACATTTTTCCAATATAAGACCCCATCTAATATGCAATAATTCAAAGCCTTCTGTTTCAAAAATCTAGCTTTAGTTTTAGACAAAGAAGGAGGGGCATTTAGATATAAAATCACATAAATAATGTTAGCATACCAAGGTGAATTCAGAAATGTTTCTTTAACGAAAGGAGCAGTGAATTCTTCTATTTCTTCCAACACATCTACCATATTCATATCTAGTGCTTGGAAGTTTGACACAGACATGAGTTTTGCTAAACCCTGCCCTTTAATCAGTTTGGTGGGCCTGATTTCTAAGTCATATTCAAGAATAGTAGCAATCCATTTTCCCCTTTTACCATCAGGGTCTTGACCTAGAATATCCTTGACAACAGTATGTGGGACAAAAGCAATGATGTGAGAGTGTAAAATGTAGACTCTAAAGTCTTTTAATGATTTCACCAATGCTAAGGCTTATTTCTCCATGATGTTATATTTGAGAGGAGCATCTCTTAAGGCCCTACTAAAAAGGATATTGGTTGTTCTTGCCCCAATTCATTATTTTGAAGTAACACTGCAGCTATTGTATGTTTAGATGCAAAAGAAAAGATATAAAAGTCTTTGGTGAAATCTGGACTAATCAATATTGGTGTTTGAGTGAGAGCTTGTTTAACCAGTTCAAATAATTGTTTAGCTTCTGTAGTCCATTTCATACCTACCTCTTTCTTAAGCATGCTTGTAATGTTTCTTTGTAGCTTAGCAAGGTTGGGGATAAACCTCCTCAAAAAATTTATCTTCCCAATGAAAGATTGTAATTCTTTGAGGCTTCTTGGATGGCTGATTTTCAATATTCCATCAATCCTTTTAGGGTCTACTTTGATTCCCTCTTCTGAAATTATGTGACCAAGAAGCTTTCCTTCTTGGAGATCAAAGAGTGTCTTCTTGGGATTCAAAGATAAGCCGAATTTCCTACATTTCTCAAAAACTTTTCTTAAATGAATCGAGTGTTCTTCATCAGTTTTAGAGAAAACAGTTATGTCATCAAGGTAAATGATTATAAAATAGCCAATATTTTCAGAGAAGGCTATATCCATGGCCCTTTGGAAGGTGGCCCCTAAATTCATCAAACCAAATGGCGTTTTGACATACATAAAGGTTCCCCAAGGTGTAGTAAAAGCAGTTTTGTGTTGATCACTTGGAGAACTAACACCTGATTGTAACCTGAGAATCCATCCAATAGTGATATCCTTTTTGACCCAACTACCATTCGAAGTATATGGTCCATCTTGGGTAAAGGGTAGTTGTCCTTCAGGGAGGCTCTATTTAGATTTCTAAAGTCAATGCAGAGCCCGATTTTCCCTATCTTCTTCCTAACAAAAACTAAGTTTGACACCCACTCTGAATATCTAATGGGTACTATAATCCAAGCATCATACATCTTTTCAATTACTTTTTTAACTAAAGGTAATAAAATAGGGTTTATTCTTCTTAGTTTTTGTTTGAAAGGTTTCTAATTTTCCTTAAGAGGAATTTTGTGCTGAATGATGCTAGTGTCATAAGATTTTAGATCTTTGTATCCCCAGACAAAAAAATCTCTAAATTCTTTGAATGGCTCTATGTATTGCAATTTTATATGAGTTGGGAGAGTGCAGGACAGTTTGATCATTTTGGGTTCTGCTAGGCTGCCTATGTTATGTTCTTCTACATTTATTTCTACAGGCTCCATTCTAGGTTCTTTGGCTACATCATTGAAGTCAAAAAGGTGTTCTAAAGGTGTGAGACCTCTTGGAATTGTATCATTCTTGCATTGTAAAACTTCCAAGTCTTTCTGGTCTGCGTTATCAATTAATTCTGCTTCAAAAAGATTCTCATAGTGATTTATATCAGCATAATATGTTATTTCAGTTTCCGGGATTTGTTCATTATCCAAATAGTTTTCTTCATAGCTGGTTTCTAATGCTGGTATGGCAAAATCATTTTCTGATTTTAGGAAATCATCTATGTGTTTTTCAGTGTCAAACACTTGCCAATGGTCCTCATTGTCAGGCACAATAGGCTTGTTTTCTATTTTTATGTTAAGATGTTCATTTATCTGAGGTACTTTGAAATTGGTGGCAGTGAAGGCAAGTTCATTTGCTAGATGATTTTGTGCTCTTGGTATGAAAATGAGTTCATATTTGTCAAAGGTCTTTAATAAATCCAGGGCAGCATTTCGATATTCTCTAAGTTTTGGGTTTTTAGCTGAATAATCTCCTTTGATTTGTCTTATGATAAGTTCAAAATCTCCTAGGATTGATATTTTTTGGGCTTCTAGTTGTTTGAGCAACTGCAAGCCAAGGAGCAAGGCTTCATATTCAACAATATTATTGGTGCATGGAAAATCTAGTTTATATGAATAACCCTTATTTGTATTTTGAATCCAGATACCTACCCCTGCACTTGATTTATTACAAGACCCATCAAAGTTTATTGTCCAAAGTGTTTCTGCCTCATTTTCATTTTCTTGTCGCTGTTGATTGCTAATGATTTGTATTTGATTTGAGGGAAGTTTTGAGTGTTCTGGTAAATTGATTTCCTCTTTGTTTTCCTTTTCTTGTTGAGTGATTTGATCTTCATTGTACAAGATAAAGGAATCAAAACTTGATTGAATGGAATAGATTGGAGAGTTGTTTGGTTTATCTATGTTGCGCACCATGTATTTCATATGGGATTCCCTATATAATCTTTTGTTTTGGTTAAAAACTGGGATGGTGGCATAATACATGTCCAATTGAAGGCTCCCCATGATCTTGATAAAAGCATGCCATACTTTGGGGGAATGTCAACAACTACTATGTTCAAAACTAGACTCTTGGCAAGGATCTGAGATAAGTTTACACATAAATCTTTGATTAAACCCAAGCATTTGACTCTGCTTGAATCAAAGGAATACAGATCCTTGTATGGTTTAGTAATTTCTAAGCCTAAGCTTTCCATTACTACTTTGGGCATAAGATTATGTGAAGCTCCAGAGTCTAACATGGCATTGTGTAATATGCTATCATGTATATTCAAACTGACATAGAAGGGAGGGACAACTCCTTCTTAGTATTTTTCTTCAACTTCTGGACCAAACAACAACTTTGGTTTATCATCTGTCAAGTTTAATGTATCAGTATTACTTCCAGAGTGCAAAGCTTTCAAAACTTGGTTTTTGTAAACTTCTTGGGTCACTAGTTCATCTAGAGGTATGGTAATTTTTATCTTTGTAATCTCTCCCTCAAGGCTAAAAGGAACAATTGATTTTGTCATATTTACATCTGTTTTTTCAATTGAATTCCTTTCAGCAATTCTAATTTGCTGAACTTTGTTTGGACTGCTATTTGGGACAATTTTGTTAGGGCCACTAGCTGAAGTGCTAGGGCTGCTTTGTTCAACATTTGGCTAGCTGCTTTTCTCTTTGTTTAAATCTGTTTTCTTAGCCAAAATGTTGGGTTTCTCTGTTGTTTTCTTAGGCTAATTTTCTGCATTTTTCCTAACAGCAATGCTGGTGTTTTATCATTTGAATTATCTAGGTTCCCTTTGCTTCTTAGATCATACTGTTTATGTACCTCCATGATTTAATTCTCAAACCCCAACCTATAATCTTCAGAATCCTCATAAGTGTTTTTATTTTGTTTTGAGGAGAAGAAACCTTGTTCTTCTTCAGTGAGGAAAACATCATCCTCACTATCTAATCCGATCAAGTTTACATGATTTTCTCCCAATATTTCAAACTTCCTTTCTTCCTCTTCTTGATCTACATAGTTTTGTTGGAAGGGAGGTCTAATTTGTTGATCATTGTCATTTTGTCTATCTTGATTGTTTTCTCTTCTATAATTTTGGTTCCTATTTCTGTATTGGGGGTTGTTCTGATTTTCTCTAGCTTGTGCTCTCTCAAGTATACTCATATTCTTCATCATTTCCTCCATCATTCTTTCCATTTTTGAGCTAGATGTGGAGGGTGCAAGTTCTTCCCTAAATGATACTTTCTTTTCATTCCTCATCCCGACTCTTTTCTCAATCAAATTTACTTCCACAATTAAGGCTCCTTTTTGCATATCATCTAAAGTCGAAGGATCTCTCTCTCTCAACTGATAGGCATTTCAGGATCAAATCCTTCGGGAAATTTGTTCAAGGCTGAGCCTTGTGTAGGTTTCAAGTTCGGGGAAAATGCATTATAAACACTATTGAACCTAGTGCAATAATCTTGGACACTTTCCCCAGTGCTTCTTTTAAGATTGTTGTAGTCTGAAAGTATTTGGAGATGGTTTTTCCGAACTTCCCATTTTTTAAAAAATAACTGATGAAAGGCTTGGAGGTCATTAATACTATTAGGGGTTAAGATTTTGAACCATTTTATTGCTTCTCCCCCTAGACTTTGAGCAAACAATCTGAGTTTGATAGTTTCATCATCAATCTCGTTTCTATCAAAATAGTCATTCATCTTGTCCACATGTTGTGAAGCAGTAGTAGCACTACTGGCATCATAAAATGGTATCTTGGACTAATAGTCCTGTGGCAGATTGACTAGAGGTAAAGGAAGGACTAGGGGAGCATACCATGTTGCCATGATAGGAGGTTGTGGAAAAAGTGGGAGGTTTACAGGTGGAGGATGTAAAATGGGAGGGGATTGATGGAATGGTGTGGTTTGAACAGTGGGTGTGTGAAGAACAGATGTGGATGAACCAGGAAGAGATTGTTGAGCGGATCTTGGATGAGAGAAACCAAAATTATGAAGGAAATGTAAATCAGGTGGAAATGTATCTGATCTATATCATCAAGTGAATTAGTTCGGAATGGGTTTCTTAAGTCAACTTGTGAATCTTGCAGAGCTGTAAGGTTTTTAGGAACAAAATTAGCTCTTTGGACTGGTCTAATAATAGTTGAAATTTGAGCCTTAGGAGACTTCCTAAGTATTCTTTCAGGATTATCAACTATCTCAGGAGGGTTTGGGTAAGGATATGCTCTAGTATGAACTCTTCTAGAAGCCACTATGCTATGTTTTCAGACCCAACAACAAGAAAAGTTTAACCAAATATGACAATCTTCAGTAGGCTAACTGATCTTTCGGCAAGAAAAATTTTAATCCTCAAAGTCTTCTTAACTGACTTTATATGATGTTATGATAGTAATGGGTTTCCCAGTGGAGTCTTTAGGTCTATTTAGGATTGTGGAGTCACCAGGTGGAAAATTTTTAGCTTTTTGTGAAGGTAAAATGTTTTATGGTTCCACCACCATGTTTATTATGAAGCCAATCTGAAATATTTTTGGATTTTTTGAGTTTTTACAGTCCTATGGGTTATGAAAGTGTCCTAAATCTGTTTCAACACTTAGCTACGATGATGAGACAAACATAATTTACTCTTATGGCTTAGCTAGCTGGTTCCTGCAAGGTTTGATAAGGCTCTATGAGAATCCTAAGGATTACTTAGTTTGTCACCGATTCAAATAAGTCCTATCATGATCACCATTTGCTTTGGTAGTGCTTGAAGAGAGCTACTTATACTATACTGAACATTGAGTGTTAAATTGTTTTAAGGATTTTACTCAGAGTCCCACCTTGATCGCCGTTATGTTGTGGTCCTGTGTTTTGATAGATTGGCTTACCAAAAGACAAGACAATATCAGAACCAATCTTTAGAGTTCTAGGATCTAGTCCTCCTATTCTCAGAGAGGAATCTCTCAAATTGTTTGCAAAGATATGTCTTGTTTGCTTTTAAGTATTAATTTTAGACTTGTTATTAAGTGTGAGTGTTTGTTTGGTTGAATTGGTACAGCAGAACATGAAAGGTCTAGGTAGTATAGATAGAAAGAATAAGTGTCTGATTCATTGGGCAATGGAGTCAAGAAGAGGTTTGTAACAAGCTCATCAATGGATATGGGATATCAAAGGGAAAATATAACTTGGCCACAGGATCCTTTAGTTTCGTGAATGAGATGGACATTAATGATTTTGAAAAGAGAAGTTGAATTCTCAGCAAAGGGAACTTAAGAACATAACTTGAACAATAAAGAGGTATTTGATAGACAGGGCTAACCATGAATTCTACAAACCACACTTTAAGCAAACAATGATTTCAAGAAAACTTTCAAAATGAAATCTAAGATTCGGGAGCACATCCTATTTCCTCAAAGATTTTATTTCAAAGGACTTAGAAAACATAAAAGATTCATTGATAATTGCAGTCATAGAAGAGGGAACACCTGACACATCTATGATCACAACTATAAAGACCTTTAAAACAATTGTTCAAGTAGGGACAAAGGGTATGATCAAAATAGACCTCCTTCGCTGACTATAAACAATGGTACTTCAAAGGGAGACTTCAAAAACAGCTTTTAAGTGGCAGCAGACAAGCAGGGAAAACCATAAATCATGCTGGAACCAACTATTTGAACTATTCGAGAAATAAACAAGCATAAGGGTTCAAGAGAATGATTAAAGACTCTAAAATGCCTTAGCAGAAGAAAACATGAAACAATGAAGGATAAATAGGTCTAAGGTGCTTCCAGGAGTCATTTCTTAGCCTAAAATTTTCATCCTACTGTAGTAAGAATTTATGAAACATAATGAAAACAGGAAAAGCAACAGACAGTTTAGAATACATCACCAACAGCCAAGCTCAGGGATCCAATGATAGAGCCTTCTCAAGAACAATCATATCACAACATAATCCAGCTTCCAAGACTTCAATTTCTTCTTCAACTTCAAATTGACTATGTATTATTTCAGAGAGTTTCAGTGTTACAACTAGTGACCAACCAACCAACTTCTCATCTTCTTTAGAAGTATTTATAGAAGAAAAGAGGAGGTGGAAGAGTTTTAGGGCTTGAATATCATTAATTTCATACTAAATGCAATCTAGCCTTCAAAACCATGCAAGACATAAGGCAAGAAAGCATTCGATTTACAATTCTGTTTCATTTACTTTGTTTCTACTTTTTAGGCTTAGTGGATAAAAAGATTGACTTTAAGGCACTTTCTTATCTTTACAATAACTTTACTGACAGTTTAAAACATGTTATTTTGTTTGTAATAACTATCAGTTGCCTTTAGTCTTAATGTTTCAGATTGAGATTTGATCTGGGTATGCCTTTGAGGCAAAAAGCTGCAAGGTGGCAATATAGTAGCTGGGGAATCAATTAGCCCCTTTGATGTGGCATTTGAGGTTTTCTGGAGATTTTTCTTCATTCGTTGGATTAGACAGTTGATTCCTTTAAACTCTGTTTAGAGCCTTTAATCTTCGGATTATGCTTTGATCCTTCAATTGACTGATGCTCATTTTATTCTGTTACTTGTAGGTGCACAGAGGGTTTGTTGGAGTCTTTGTTCAGAAAACCGATAATCATGACTTATCGATTCCCTAAAAACATTTAATTATCCCTTTGAAACCCTTTAATATGTATCAAAGGCCATAAGGATCGTCATCCTTGGCCACTAACAGTGTAATCATCTGCGGGAGGGTTTAACTTTAACTTCATTTAAACCTGCATAAAAACATACAAAGTTAATTAAAATCCTGCGAAATTTGGTTTAAATTGCTTTGGAGGGTTTATGGAGGCGGTTTGGAGCAATGTGAATGAGCAAATGCAGCGGAAAATCGGAAAAAACCCTGGCAGAGCAGCTAACCAGGTCAGTGGAGGTTTGGGTGCGAGGATGAACGGAAGCCGTTGGATTAGGACAATCAATGGTCGAGATTGTCCGATGAAGTCGCTTGGAGAATAGATGGAGGGAAAACGAATTGGGGTCGCGATATAATGAGAGCCGTTCGATCTCAGAGATCGATGACTAAGATTAAAAGTGAAAATGACGTTTGAGGAGGGAAGCGGTATGGCGGAAAATCGACAACGGTTTTCACGTGGGCTTTGAGGGGGTAAGTGGTTTTCCCCAAAAAAATGCGATACGCTACATCGGTCGACACGTGGAAAATCAAAACCACCCATTTCACAAATTTTTTTGGCATTAACGTTTAGGCACAAAACTTTTGCGAAATGCAATGTAAGCCGTCGGATGATCGGCTGCAGATCCGATGGTGCGGATCGCACGTGACGGGGTTGAAAGCTGCAGGGTTAAAAGGTAAGTGGGGTCCACGATGACATGGGATATTTTGTCGCGGAGTGAAACTTTTTGAACGGCGGGGTTATTGGTGAGGTGAAGCGTGGCCCGTTGATTTGGAAGAGATCAACAGTTGGAATTAAGAGTGGGAGTAAAAGGCTGTTGGGTAAGGTTGAAAGGTTGGATGCAATCTCGGCCATTAGATCTGTTGATCAGACAGTTGGGATTTTAAAGAAAAGGCGGAGAGTTTTTAAAGGAGAAAAGGAACGGGAAGAGAAAAGGCAAAGGGATGAAGGCTCGATGGCCGTTGATCTCTGTAGATAAACAGTCAAGATTTGTTTAAATCATATCATCGGGGTGATGAAAATCAAAGGGAATAAGGGTTCGGAAGAGGTTTTTAAGCCTTTAATCCCTCGATTGCTGGGCTAAGGCCACATGAGGTGGTGGGCTAAAGGATATAAGCCCTCAGGGGCTTAATGCCTTTGTATTGTAAAAAGACTGTTTTTAGGCCCAAAATAGTGGTTTTTAAGGCCAAAACAAGAGTTCAGGTAGGTGAAATGAAGGGATTTAAACCAAATCACAGGGAGATATAAGGTTTAAATAGGAATTTGGAATGGTTTTGAAGGTTAGATGAAGGTATTTTGAGGGATTTTATGGAGAGAACAAGGATGAAATGGTGGACTTTTTTGTGAGTGAATGGAGGATTGAAATGATGGAAAATGGGCTTCTTAAGCAGTTTTCTTTGGTAAACAGCAGGTTCTTTAGGGCTAATAGTGAAACAACAATTAATATTAACTCAAATGGTAATAAACATCATAAAAACCTCAAAAGATGATAAGTTTGCAAAGGGAACTATTTCTTGAAGTTTTTAAGACAAAGTCTAGCCACCACTTGGTATAACAAAATTTATAGGTGGCTAACAGTGGCTCCACTTAGGGAGGATAGCTGGTTCTTTGGGTGTCCAAAACCTCAGCTATTGATCTCTGTCTTTTCAGTAAACTAGTGCCTTATCCATTGGGCAACAACTTTCTTTTCTTTTGATGGTCTTCTTTTGATTTGATAATCTCTGCAGCAATCTGAAACAATGGAATTCTATCAAAACAACATCTCTACCTACCCATTCCTAATGATCCTAACATTTTTTTTCTTCTTTCAGAGTGCATTTGGACTAGCAAAATCTCTTCATAAACACTTTATTCTTTTTTGAAAACAGGAAACTAATCTATTTCTACTCTTATTTCTCCATGAACTCAGTTTAAACAATTGATTTCATAAATTTTCTACCTAACTACTATCTGTCAAGATTAGACTGTCTAACAGATCTTTATTCTCTAAATTCTAAAACAGGAAATTTAAAAGCAACCAAGCCAAGATTAAGCAGTTTGATTTGCTGCAAATCTATTGCATAAAAAACAAGCTGAACATAGATTTTTATTTGCAGAAAATTAAAACGAAATGGTGAAGGCTTAAGATCTGAAAATTAAAACCTCCTTCACTATTTCTTCAGCTCTAATTTTAGTCTTGTTTGAGTTGTTTCCTCTTTCTTTCCTGGTTCAATTTTTGAGCTTGTAGAACCAGTTCTTCATCAATCTCATAGGTTTAAGATCTGAGCTTTTTTGAACCACTGTTTTTCTATCCTAATCTACCTTTCTGATAAGCCACGATTATGCTGTTTGGTTGATCTAATTCACTAACCTATCAACAGTAAATTGAAAAGATAATTAGTCATGTTTAGACTTTATGACTAACTAGAAGTGCGTTTTTAGGAGTGGCATTTGAGCTTGCACACTTTCAGACTTTGTCTCTCTTTTTTGGTATGGGGTTGTACCTTGTCTACCCTATTTTTCTCTTTTCTATTATTTTTGTATTTTTATTTTTCTAACTTTGAATGCAATGTTCAGACAATGATAATTTACAATGGAAAGTAAAAATCTTTGAAACTCATGACTCTTAACAGAAGTAATGCTTGAGCATCCTGCCATTGACAGGACCTCCATATAAATCTTCTCCATTCAACTCTTTCAGAAAAAATGCATTGTGACCCCTCTCAGCATGAATAATATAGGGTCCTTTCCACAGGTTCTCAAATTTGCCATGTTTTCCCTTCTCTTCTCTTCTTGAATCCCATTTAAGAACTGTATTTCCAACTTGGAAATTATTTGCCTTAGTCCTTTTATCAAACAGTTTCTTGATATTTTCTTGGAATAGTTGTGTTATTTCATAGACTTCCTCTCTGGACTGTTGTAAATGAATTTTTTGGTTGATTCTTCTCTGCATATCATTTTCTTCAGTTTGAAATTCTTGAAGGTGTTTCATGACTGGAACTCCTAATGATGTTGGGAATACTACATCCATGCCATAGACCAGCTGATAGGGGGACATATTTATTGATTTCTTTGTAGTTAATCTATTAGCCCATAAGGCATGAACCAGCTTACTGTGCCATGAATTCTGATTATGCTCCAACAAATTTTTGATGATATTGATGAGGCTTTTGTTGGAGGATTCAACTAATCCATTTCCTCGGGGATAGTAGGAAGTAGAGTGACCCAATGTGATGTGGTATTTGTAACAGAAATCAACCATTCTTTTGGATTTGAAGGCAACAACATTATCTGTGATGATTTTTCCAGGACAACCAAATCTGGATACGATGTTTGTTTCAAGGAACTTGATAATGACAGAGTCAGTAGCATTCCTAGATGGTATAGCTTCTATCCACTTGGTAAAGTAATCAGTGGCAGTGAGGATCCACTTATGTTGGGCTGATGAAGATGGGTGAATTTCCCCAATGAAGTCCAAGCCCCATTGCTGGAAGGGTGCCTCAACACTAATGGGATGCAAAGGTAAGGGAAGTAGTTTTCTTTTGCCATCGAAACTTTGACACTTATGGCAAGACATGAATAACTTCTGAGTATCTGGGAAAAAGGTGGGCCAATAGTGGCCAGACCTGAGGATTTTATTTGCTGTGGTCTTCCAGTAGAGGTGTCCTCCACATTCTCCTTCATGCAGCTCATGCACAATTTTTCCTACATCATCTTCAAGTAAACATTTAAGAAAAATTCCAACAACATTTTTCCAATATAATACCCCATTTAATATGCAATAATTCAAAGCCTTCTGTTTCAAAAATCTAGCTTTAGTTTTAGAAAAAGAAGGGGCATTTATATATAAAATCACATAAATGATGTTAGCATACCAAGGTGAATTCAGAAATGTTTCTTCAACGAAAGGAGCAGTGAATTCTTCTATTTCTTCCAACACATCTACCATATTCATATCTAGTGCTTGGAAGTTTGACTCAGACATGAGTTTTGCTAATCCTCGCCCTTTAATCAGTTTGGTGGGCCTGATTTCTAAGTCCTATTCAAGAGTAGTAGCAATCCATTTTCCCCTTTTACCATCAGGGTCTTGACTTAGAATATCCTTGACAAAAGTATGTGGGACAAAAGCAATGATGTGAGAGTGTAAAATGTAGACTCTAAAGTCTTTTAATGCTTTCACCAATGCTAAGGCTTGTTTCTCCATGATGTTATATTTGAGAGGAGCATCTCTTAAGGCCCTACTAAAAAAGGATATTGGTTGTTCTTACCCCAATTCATTCTTTTGAAGTAATATTGCAACTATTGTATGTTCAGATGCAAAAGAAAAGATATAAAAGTCTTTCGTGAAATCTGGACTAATCAAGATTGGTGTTTGAGTGAGAGCTTGTTTAATCAGTTCAAATGATTGTTTAGCTTGTGTAGTCCATTTCATACCTACCTCTTTCTTAAGCATGTTTGTAATGTTTCTTAGTAGCTCAGCAAGGTTGGAAATAAACCTCCTCAAAAAATTTATCTTCCCAATGAAAGATTGTAATTCTTTGAGGCTTCTTGGATGGCTGATTTTCAATATTCCATCGATCCTTTTAGGGTCTACTTTGATTCCCTCTTCTAAAATTATGTGACCAAGAAGCTTGCCTTCTTGGAGACCAAAGAGTGTCTTCTTGGGATTCAAAGATAAGCCAAATTTCCTACATTTCTCAAAAACTTTTCTTAAATGAATTAAGTTTTCTCCATTAGTTTTAGAGAAAACATTTATGTCATCAAGGTAAATGATTATAAAATAGCCAATATTTTCAGAGAAGGCTATATCCATGGCCCTTTGGAAGGTGGCCCCTGAATTCATCAAACCAAATGGCATTTTGACATACATAAATGTTCCCCAAGGTGTAGTAAAAGCAGTTTTGTGTTGATCACTTGGAGAACTAACACCTGATTGTAACCTGAGAATCCATCCAATAGTGATATCCTTTTTGACCCAACTACCATTTTAATTATATGGTCCATCTTGGGTAAAGGGTAGTTTTCCTTTAGGGAGGCTCTATTTAGATTTCTAAAGTCAATGCAGAGCCTGATTTCCCCTGTCTTCTTCCTAACAAAAACTAAGTTTGACACCCACTTTGAATATCTAATGGGTACTATTATCCCAACATCATACATCTTTTCGATTACTTTTTTAACTAAAGGTAATAAAATAGGGTTTATTCTTCTTAGTTTTTGTTTGAAAGGTTTATGATTTTCCTTAAGAGGAATTTTGTGTTGAATGATGCTAGTGTCATAAGATTTTAGATCTTTGCATCCCAAAGCAAACACATCTCTAAATTCTTTGAACGGCTCTATTTATTGAAATTTTATATGAGCTGGGAGAGTGCGGGACAGTTTGATCATTTTGGGTTCTGCTAGGCTGCCTATGTTATGTTCTTCTACATTTATTTCTACAGGCTCCATTCTAGGTTCTTTGGCTACATCGTTGAAGTCAAAAAGGTGTTCTAAAGGTGTGAGACCTCTTGGAATTGTATCATTCTTGCATTGTAAAACTTCCAAGTCTTTCTGGTCTGCGTTATCAATTAATTCCGCTTCAAAAAGATTCTCATAGTGATTTATATCAGCAGAATATGTTATTTCAGTTTCTGGGATTTGTTCATTATCCAAACAGTTTTCTTCATGGCTGGTTTCTAATGCTGGTATGGAAAAATCATTTTCTGATTTTAGGAAATCATCTATGTGTTTGTCAGTGTCAAACACTTGCTAGTGGTCCTCATTGTCAGGCACAACAGGCCTGTTTTTTATTTTTATGTTAAGATGTTCATTTATCTGAGGTACTTGGAAATTGTTGGCAGTGAAGGCAAGTTCATTTGCTAGATGATTTTGTGCTCTTCGTATGAAAATGAGTTCATATTTTTCAAAGGTCTTTAATAAATCCAGGGTAGCATTTCGATATTCTTTAAGTTTTGGGTTTTTAGCTGAATATTCTCCTTTGATTTGTCTTATGATAAGTTCAGAATCTCCTAGGATTGATATTTTTTGGGCTTCTAGTATTTTGAGCAACTGCAAGCCAAGGAGCAGGGCTTCATATTCAACAATATTATTGGTGCATGGAAAATCTAGTTTATATGAATAATCCTGATTTGTATTTTGAATCCAGATACCTACCCCTGCACTTTTTTTATTACAAGACCCATCAAAGTTTATTATCCAAAGTGTTTCTACCTCATTTTCATTTTCTTGTTGCTATTGATTGCTAATGATTTGTATTTGATTTGAGGGAAGTTTTGAGTGTTTTGGACAACTGATTTCCTCTTTGTTTTCCTTTTCTTGTTGAGTGATTTGATCTTCATTGTATAAGGTAAAGGAATCTAAACTTGATTGAATGGAATAGATTGGAGAGATGTTTGGTTTATCTATGTTTCTCACCATGTATTTCATATGGGATTCCCTGTATAATCTTCTGTTTTGGTTAAAAACTGGGATGGTGGCATAAGAAATGTCCATTTGAAGGCTCCCCATGATCTTGATAAAAGCATGCCATACTTTGGGGGAATGTCAGCTACTACTATGTCCAAAACTAGACTCTTGGCAGGGATCTGAGATAAGTTTATACATAAATCTTTAATTAAACCCAAGCATTTGACTCTGCTTGAATCAAAGGAATACAGATCCTTGTATGGTTTAGTAATTTCTGAGCCTAAACTTTCCATTACTACTTCGGGCATAAGATTATGTGAAGCTCTAGAGTCTAACATGGTATCGTGTAACATCATATCATGTATATTCAAACTGACATAGAAGGGAGGGACAACTCCTTCTTGGTATTTTCCTTCAACTTCTGGACCAAACAACATCTCTGGTTTGTCATCTGTCAAGTTTAATGTATCAGTATTACTTCCTAAGTTCAAAGCTTTGAAAACTTGGTTTTTGTAAACGTCTTGGGTCACTAGTTCAACTAGAGGTATGGCAATTTTTATCTTTGTAATCTCTCCCTCAACGCTGAAAGGAACAATTGGTTTTGTCATATTTACATCTGTTTTTTCAATTGAATTCATTTAAGCAATTCTAATTTGCTGAACTTTGTTTGGACTGCTATTTGGGAAAATTTTGTTAGGGCCACTAGCTGAAGTGATAGGGCTGCTTTGTTCAACATTTGGCTGGTTTCTTTTCTCTTTGTTTAAATCTGTTTTCTTAGCCAAAATGTTGGGTTTCTCTGCTTTTTTCTTAGGCTGATTTTCTGCATTTTTCCTAACAACAGTGCTGGTGTTTTTATCATTTGAATTATCTAGGTTCCCTTTGCTTCTTAGATCATACTGTTTATGTACATCCATGATTGCATTCTAAAAACCCAACCTATAATCTTCAGAATCCTCATAAGTGTTTTTATTTTGTTCTGTAGAGAAGAAACCTTGTTCTTCTTCAGTGAGGAAAACATCATCCTCATTATCTGATCCAATCAAGTTTACATGATTTTCTCCCAATATTTCAATCTCCCTTTCTTCCTCTTCTTGATCTACATAGTTTTGTTGGAAGGGAGGTCTAATCTATTGATCATTGTCATTTTTTCTATCTTCATTGTTTTCTCTTCTATAATTCTGGTTCCTATTTTTGTTTTGGGGGTTGTTCTGATTTTCTCTAGCTTGTGCTCTCTCAAGTATACTCATCTTCTTCATCATTTCCTCCATCATTCTTTCCATTTTCGAGCTAGATGTGGAGTGATCCAGATTTTATGCAGGAACGCAACAGAATACAGATATAACCATAAGCACAAAGATGCAGCGGAAATAATGCTTCATTTTATTAATAAACGAATGACTGAAATAAGATTACAAACATAATGGAAACAAGCTAGGGCGCTGGTAGCGTATCTATGAGAAGAGATGTAGCGTACGCAGGCCTCTAAACTGTGTTACATTGAGGCTCGCAGGTCTATTACAGACATAATGGAAAAGAATTGTGTTACAATGCAGACATGATGGAGATGTGGCGAGCTAGGGCACTGGTAGCGCTTATCCCTGAGAAGAGATGTATCGGCTCCCAGCCCCCTGAACTGTGTTACAATGAGGCTCGAGGGCCTATTTATTGTTAAGAAACAATGTAGAATCCGAAACGTCCAAAACCCTAACCGTAGGAGATGAAGCGCCAAAACTGTGGGCGCCCGTTTGGGTAAATTGGTGGTTCAACTTCCCGGGGGCGTAACTTTGGCATCCGATCTCCGTTTGACGCGCTCGATAGCTCATTAGAAAGATCTATCCGAGGAATACAACTTTCGAGATAAATTTGATGATCAAATTCATTGGTAAAACGATACCCAAAAAACGTCGTTTAGGGCCTCAAAACGGCTCCGGAAGTTCAGGACCCGAAAAACTGCTAAAAATAGTAAGTTTTGTTGCAACTTAAAAACTGAAAGAACTGGAGATGGGGGTTCAAATGGAATAGGTGGGTGGCCACCAATATCCACCTGGATCATTAAGCCCCCAAAACGGCTCCGAGAGTGGAGGACCCAAAAACCTACTATAAATAGTAAGCTGTGATGAAGCTGAAAAACTGAAAGAATTGATGCTGCAGGTCCAAATGGAATAGGTGGGAGGCCACCGATATCCACCTGGATCATGGAGGGTGCAGGTTCTTCCCTAAATGATACTTTCTTTTCATTCTTCATCTTGGCTCTTTTCTCAATCAGATTTACTTCCACAACTAAGGCTCCTTTCTGCATATCATCTAAAGTCAAAGGATCTCTCTCTCTCAATTGATAGGCATTTCAGGATCAAATCCTTCGGGAAATTTGTTCAAGGCTGAGCCTTGTGGAGGTTTCAAGTCCCGGGGCAATGCATTATAAACACTATGGGAACCTAGTGCAATAATCTTGGACACTTTCCCCAGTGTTTCTTTTAAGATTGTTGTAGTCTGAAAGTATTTGAAGATGGTTTTTCCGAACTTCCCATTTGTTTAAAAATAACTGATGAAAGGCTTGGAGGTCATTAATACTATTAGGGGTTAAGCTTTTGAACCATTTTCGTGCTTCTCTCCCTAGACTTTGAGTAAACAATTTGAGTTTGATAGTTTCATCATTAATCTCGTTTCTATCAAACTAGTCATTCATATTTTCCACATGTTGTGAAGCAGTAGTAGCATTACTGGTATCATATAATGGTATCTTGGACTGATAGTCCTGTGGCAGATTGACTAGAGGTAAAGGAAGGACTAGGGGAGCATACCATGTTGCCATGATAGGAGGTTGTGGAAAAAGTGGGAGGTTTACAGGTGGAGGATGTAAAATGGGAGGGGATTGATGGAATGGTGTGGTTTGAACAGTGGGTGTGTGAAGAACAGATGTGGATGAACCAGGAAGAGATTGTTGAGCATTTCTTGGATGAGAGAAACCAAAATTATGAAGGAAATGTAAATCAAGTGGAGTAGTTTCTCTGCTACCAGGATGTTCACCTCTGTCTTGGGATGAAGGTGGAGACTTAGAATCTATTTGATCTATATCATCAAGTGACTTAGTTCTGAATGGGTTTCTTAAGTCAACTTGTGAATCTTGCAGAGCTGTAAGGTTTTTAGGAACATAATTAGCTCTTTGGACTGGTCTGACAATAGTTGAAGTTTGAGCCTTAGGAGACTTCCTAAGTATGCTTTCAGGATTATCAACTATCTCAGGAGGGTTTGGGTCAAGATATGCTCTAGTATGAACTCTTTTAGAAGCCACTATGCTATGTTTTTAGACCCAACAACAAGAAAAGTTTAACCAAATATGACAATCTTCAGTAGGCTAACTGATCTTTTGGCAAGAAAAATTTTAATCCTCAAAGTCTTCTTAACTGACTTTATATGATGTTATGATAGTAATGGGTTTCCCAGTGAAGTCTTTAGGTCTATTTAGGATTGTGGAGTCACCAGGTGGAAAATTTTTAGCTTTTCGTGAAGGTAAAATGTTTTATGGTTCCACCACCATGTTTATTATGAAGCCAATCTGAAATATTTTTGGATTTTCTGAGTTTTTACAGTCCTATGGGTTATGAGAGTGTCCTAAATCTGTTTCAACACTTAGCTACGGTGATGAGACAAACAAAGTTTACTCTTATGGCTTAGCTAGCTGATTCCTTCAAGGTTTGATAAGGCTCTATGAGAATCCTAAGGGTTACTTAGTTTGTCACCGATTCAAATAAGTCCTATCATGATCACCATTTGCTTTGGTAGTGCTTGAAGAGAGCTACTTATACTATACTGAACATTGAGTGTTTTGTTTTAAGGATTTTATTCAGAGTCCCACCTTGATCGTCATTATGTTGTGGTCCTGTGTTTTGATAGATTGGCTTACCAAAAGACAAGACAACATCATAACCAATCTTTAGAGTTCCAGGATCTAGTCCTCCTGTTCTCAGAGAGGGATCTCTTAAATTGTTTGCAAAGATATGTCTTGTTTGCTTTTAAGTATTGATTTTAGACTAGTTATTAAGTGCAAGTGTTTTTTTGGTTTGTTTGGTTGAATTGGTACAACAGAACATGAAAGGTCTAGGTAGTATAGATAGAAAGAATAAGTGTCTAATTCATTGGGCAATGGAGTCAAGAAGATGTTTGTAACAAGCTCATCAATGGATATGGGATATCAAAGGGAAAATATAACTTGGCCACAGGATCCTTTAGTTTTGTGAATGAGATGGACATTAATGATTTTGAAAAGAGAAGTTGAATTCTCAACAAAGGGAATTTAAAAAAATAACTTGAACAATAAAGAGGTATTTGATAGATAGGGCTAACCATGAATTCTACAAACCACACTTTAAGCAAACAATGATTTCAAGACAACTTTCAAAATGAAATCTAAGATTCAGGAGCACATCCTATTTCCTCAAAGAATTTATTTCAAAGGACTTAGAAAACATAAAAGATTCACTGATAATTGCATTCATAGAAGAGGGAACACCTAACACATCTATGATCACAACTATAAAGACCTTTAAAAAAATTGTTGACGAGGACAAGGGTATGATAAAAAAAAACCTCCTTGTTGTTGTAAACAATGGTACTTCAAAGGGAGACTGCATGACTTTCAAGTGTCGGCAGACAATGGAAAACCATAAATCATGTTGGAACCAACTATTTGAACTATTTGAGAAATAAACAAGCATAAGGGTTCAAGAGAATGATTAAAGACTCTAAAATGCCTTAGCAGAAGAAAACATGAAACAATGAAGGATAAACAGGTCTAAGGTGCTTCCAGGAGTCATTTCTTAGCCTAAAATTTTCATCCTATTGTAGTAAGAATTTATGAAACATAATGAAAACAGGAAAAACATCAGACATTTTAGAATACATCACCAACAACCAAGCTTAGGGATCCAATGATAGAGCCTTCTCAAGAACAAGCATATCACAACATAATCCATCTTCCAAGACTTCAATTTCTTCTCCAACTTCAAACTGACTATGTATTATTTCAGAGAGTTTTAGTGTTACAACTAGTGACCAACCAACCAACTTCTCATCTTCTTCATAAGTATTTATAGAAGAAAAGAGGAGGTGGAAGAGTTTTAGGGCTTGAATATCATTAATTTCATACTAAATGCAACTTCTAGCCTTGAAAACCATGCAAGGCATAAGGCAGGAAAGCATTCGATTTACAATTCTGTTTTATTTACTCTGTTTCTGCTTTTTAGGCTTAGTGGGTAAAAAGATTGACTTTAAGGCACTTTCTTATCTTTACAATAACTTTACTGACAGTTTAAAATAAGTTCTTTTGTTTGTAATAACTGTTAGCTGCCTTTAGTCTTAATGTTTCGGATTGAGATTTGATCTGGGTATGCCTTTGAGGCAAAAAGCTGCAAGGTGGCAATATAGTAGCTGGGGAATCAATTAGCCCCTTTGATGTGGCATTCGAGGTTTTCTGGAGATTTTTCTTCATTCAGTGGATTAGACAGTTGATTCCTTTAAACTTTGTTTAGAGCCTTTAATCTTCAGATTATGCTTTAATCCTTCAATTGACTGATGCTCACTGTGTTCTGTTACTTGCAGATGCGCAGAGGGTTTGTTGGAGTCTTTGTTCATAAAACCGATAATCATGACTTATCGATTCCCTAAAAATGTTTAATTATCCCTTTGAAACCCTTTAATATGTATCAAAGGCCATAAGGATCGTCATCCTTGGCCACTAACAGTGTAATCATCTGCGGGAGGGTTTAACTTTAAATTCATTTAAACCTGCATAAAAACACACAAAGTTAATTAAAATCCTACGAAATTTGGTTTAAATTGCTTTGGAGGGTTTATGGAGGCGGTTTGGAGCCGTGTGAATGAGCAAATGCAGCGGAAAATCGGAAAAAACCCTGGCAGAGCAGCTAACTAGGTCAGTGGAGGTTTGGGTGTGAGGATGAATGGAAGCTGTTGGATTAGGACAATCAGTGGTCGAGATCATCCGATGAAGTCGCTTGGAGAATAGATGGAGGGAAAACAAATTGGGGTCGCGATATAATGAGAGCCGTTTGATCTCATAGATCGATGGCTAAGATTAAAAAGTGAAAATGACGTTTGAGGAGGGCAGTGATATGGTGGAAAACCGGCAACAGTTTTTGCGCGAGCTTTGAGGGGGTAAGTGGTTTTCCCAAAAGAACGCGATACGCTACATCAGTCGACACGTGGAAAATGAAAACCACCCATTTCGCAAATTTTTTTGGCATTAACGTTTAGGTGCAAAATTTTTGTGAAATGCAATGTAGGTCGTCGGATGATTGGCTGCAAATCCGACGGTGCAGATAGCACGCGATGGGGTTGAAAGCTGCAGGGTTAAAAGGTAAGCGGGTCCATGATGATGTGGGATATTTTTTTGCGGAGTGAAACTTTTTGAACGTCGGGGTTAATGGTGAGGTGAAGCATGGCTCGTTGATTTGGAAGAGATCAACAGTTGGAATTAAGAGCGGGAGTAAAAGGCTGTTGGGTAAGGTTGAAAGGTTGGATGCAATCTCGGCCATTAGATCTGTTGATCAGACGGTTGGGATTTTAAAGAAAAGGTGGAGTGTTTTGAAAGGAGAAAAGGAACGGGAGGCGAAAAGGCAAAGGGATGAAGGCCTGATGGCCGTTGATCTCTGCAGATCAACGATTAAGATTTGTTTAAATCATATCGTCGGGGTGATGAAAATCAAAGGGAATAAGGGTTTGGAAGAGGTTTTTAGGCCTTTAAGCCCCCGATTGTTGGGCTAAGGCCGCATGAGGTGGTGGGCTAAAGGATATAAGCCCTCAGGGGCTTAATGCCTTTGTAATGTAAAAAAACTGTTTTTAGGCCCAAAATAGTGGTTTTTAAGGCCAAACAAGGGTTCTGGTAGGTGAAATGAAGGGGTTTAAACCAAATCAAAGGGAGATATAAGGTTTAAACAAGACTTTGGAATGGTTTTGAAGGTTATATGAAGGTATTTTGAGGGATTTTATGGAGAAAACAAGGATGAAATGGTGGAATTTTTTGTGAGTGAATGGAGGATTGAAATGATGGAAAATGGGCTTCTTAAGTAGTTTTCTTTAGTAAACAGCAGGTTCTTTAGGGCTAATAGTGAAACAGCAGTTAAGATTAACTCAAAGGGTAATAATCATCATAAAAACTTCAAAAGATGATAAGTTTTCAAAGGGAACTATCTCTTGAAGTTTTGAAGACAAAGTCTAGCCACCTCTTGGTATAACAAAATTTATAGGTGGCTAACGAGGGGTAGAACAAGACGATGGAAACATTAGCAGAGATAGACGACCTTTCAGAGAGCTTTGACTAAGAGTTTGGGTTCATTTCTTATGAGTCCACTAGTGCAGGATCACCTGCCATGGAGGTTGAAAGGGAGTGTGCATTTCCCTCCACTAGTGGTGCATATTCAGATATTTGGTATGTTGACAGTGGGGCTTCACGTCATATGACAAGAGTCCATGAGTACTTCTCAGAGCTTTCAGAGAGTGGCACTGATATAGAGGTTGTACTCGGAGACGAAAACATTGTTAGAGCAGTCGATGTGGGGACATTGACATTTGATAGGGAACCCAAACCTCCCTTGAAAGTGTTGGATGTTCTATATGTACCAAGGATGAAGGAGAAATTTATATCCGTCTCAGCATTGGAGGATAGAGGGTGTGAGGTATTGTTCAGGAGAGGACAGGTGCTTATATATCCCAGGGGCGCTCCAGCTAATTCAGCTAGAGTGATTGGTGTATGCCATGAAAAGGTGTACAAGTTTGTGTTTCATCCCCTTTTGGCATTGAGTAATACTACTAGCAGTAGAGCTAGCAGTTCAGAGCTGCGCGATATTTGGCACCTCAGGATGGGGCACATGTATCATGGAGCCTTGAGGACATTGCGGGAGATCACTACAAGTGTGCCAGATTTCAGTTCTGATCACCTAGATACATGCAAAGGATGTGTTATGGGCAAGTTTGCCAAATCCCCTTTCCGAGTAGTGACAACAGATCGATTAGGATACTTGATTTGATTCATACCGATGTGAGCGGTTGGATGTCTCATGTTTACTTGAGTGGATATGAGTACTATGTTTTATTCATTGATGATCTCTCTAGCAGGACCTAGATTTATTTCGTGAAGACCAAGAATGAGGTCTTCAAGCGGTTTCAGGAGTTCAGAGCTCTTGTGGAGACTCAGACAGGTCGGAAGATCAAGTTCGTCAGGTCGGAAAATGGAGGGGAGTACACCCTTGGTGAGTTTGTTGATTATTGTGAGGCGGCAGGCATTAGGATGGAGTTCACAGTTCCTTACAACCCCCAGCAGAACGGGGTTGCGGAGAGGAAGAACAGATCCATCGTTGGGGCTGCCAAAGCCATGCTACATGATCAGGGGTTACCATTGTTTTTGTGGGCATAGGTCTGCAACACTACTATGTATTTTCAGAACAGGAGTTCGCATCGTGCCTTGGGGCATGTGACTTCGAAGGCTGATTTTTCTGGGAAGAAGCCCACTGCAGAGAAGGGTATCTTTGTGGGCTACAATGAGACCTCGAAAGCCTTTCGGATTTATATTCCTACACATAGGAGAGTTGTTGTCAGGTGGGATGTGAAGTTCGAGGAGGACAACTCTTTCAGGAGGTCATGGGAGTTAGAGTATCTGGATCAGCCAGACCCTCAGGAGCAGCTCAGTCAGTCACAGGGATCTAGTGGACAGGGATCAGAAGGTACATCGATTATGGTGTTAGGTCCATCAGTGAGTAGTGGTTCACAGAGCAGTTCACTAGGTAGTCCACTGATAGACAGTTTACACAGTACTTCAACACAAGTTACGGGGAAGCTTCTCCCACCCCCCTCTCCCGATCCCGCTCCCAAAATGCACTCCGTTCGGGAGCTCTTTGGGAGCACGCTCCCGAAAATTCTTCCTAAGGGGAGCGTTTTCAGAAGTGTGCTTCTGAGCCTGAAAAAACACTCCCTGTTTTTTCGGGAGCGTTTCAGGGAGTGCTCGCGAGCGAATGCTCCCTGAGCGCTTCCCCAATTGAAAAAATGATTTGGGAGCATTTTTTTTTAATGTGGGGAGCGGTCGGGGAGCATTCGCTCAGGAATGCTCCCCAGCAAAAAAAATGCTCCTCGAAGCGTAAAAAAAAAATTGGACATCAACTTTCCAATTTTTTTTGGGAGGGAGGGAAGGGGGGTTGGGTAAATAAAAGCCCACCCCCTCCTCATTTGGTTTTCATTGTTTTAGTTTGAGAGTTGGAGAGAAATTTAGAGAGCAAGAGAGCTTGAGAGTTTGGAGAGCGAAAGTGCCAAGGAGAGAGCAAGGAGTAAGCTGCAAGAGAGCAAGAGGAGGATTGAAGGAGTCAGGAGTTAGGACAAAGAGGTAGGACTTATAATCTAGTTTTTTCTTTTCTAGGAATCATTTTTAAGCTGTTCAAAAATGAAAACTTGATTTTTTTTCTCAATGTTGCATTTTAGTGTGTTGAAAAGTGAAAAATTGAAATGTTTTTTTCCTATGTTACATTTCCTATTCCCATTTGGAATTCCTCCATTTTTTTTGCAGGCTAGAAACTTGAAACTTGAAACTTGAAACATCATGGCTATATGGCTAGGGATTTTCTTCATGTTGGTTCCTTTCTTTGTAATAATGGTGTTGGAGAGTAGAAGAAAGAGGCCCATTAGAGAAGAGGAGGATGAAGAAGTGGGTTATAGTGGATTTGATGAAAATCTTGAAGAGGAGTGTGTTGAGGAGGAAGGGGAGAGTGGACAACATGAGGCCACAGAGACCCAAACTAGACAAGACCAAAGTCAAACACCTTTGTAGAAATATGTTCAGAGGCAGGAAGGAGGGAAAGGTGGTGGAACCACTAAATTTATTTTCCCCCATTGCAACAAAGAATACACAGGTTCATACACCCGTGCCAAAAGGCACCTTTGTGGGAAAATTCTAGGGGATGGAGAGAAAAAACTAGAAATCAAAATTTGTGTAAGTGTGTGAGAGAGAAATATAGAAAGGAAGAGGAGGTTACCCTACAAAGATCTAAAATATCTAGGGATTTCATTGATTCTTATACACCATCAGGTCCATCACATCATGGACAAAGAAGTCCAACTTCCACCCATGGCAGTGGATATGGAGGCACACCTGGCCCAAACATCTCCTTAAGGTGTAGAACATATTCGATTTCCTTGACGAAGGGTGTAGGAATGATGTGGATTCAAAAAATTTCCAGTTTCTATATGCATGTGGGGTTCCATTCAATGTTCTTCGCTCACCTTATTAGCATGAAATGGTTTCTGCCATTAATGATGCCCCCAAAGGATATGGGAGCCCTAGGTATGACAAGGCCAGAACCGTGGGACTTGATCATGAAAAAGCTAAAATAAACAATTCTTTGGCTAGAATGACAAATTCTTGGAATCAGCATGGGGTGTCCATTGTATCTGATGGATGGACCAATGTAAAAGGAAAGCCATTGATAAGTGTTCTAGCTGTGTTGGTTAGTGGTGCAATATTCCTTTCAACATATGATTATTCGGACAAATTCAAGGCCGACATTAACATTGCAGAACCATTACTTGAAATAATTGAAAATACTGGGCCATACAATGTCATCCAAGTCATCACTGATAATGCTACTAACTGTAAGGTAGTAGGAGCAATTATTGAGGATAAATACCCTAACATACTTTGGTTTGGGTGTTTGGTTCACACAATGAACCTTTTGATGCATGATATAATTAAAAACAAACAACCTCAATTCAAATGGCTTGGTGATTTGTACAAGAGAGGTAAAAAAATGATAAGATTTATTACAAATCATAGCAATACCCATGGGATTTTCCATACTCACTCCAAATTGGAGTTGTTAAAGATAGCAAAGACTAGATTTGCTAGCTATTACCTCACCTTCAGGTGCCTTTTGAAGGTAAGAGAGTCATTCGCAACAATGGTATCAAGCCCACACTGGCATGTATTAAAAGACAGGGCAGCGACAATAGTTGACAAGCAAGGTTTTGAACATGTGGAGGAGACCGCCCTTGACCCTTTGTTTTGGGCATGTGTGAGGGAAATTTTGAATTTCACCAAGCCTATTTATCACATGATTTGTTTTTCAGATACAGATAAACCAGTGATTGGGGGGTTTATGAGAAGATGGCATAGCATGTTGGGGCAAATAAAAAATGTTGTTAAGGATAATGATCTCAACTTGTATGCAATGATTCACGACTGTGTGGGTGCACGGTGGAATAAACTAAATGTTCCACTACATGCCTTGGCATATATCCTTATGCCAAAATACTACTCTCCATCTTGGTTGGGCCAACCTGCACTTGGAAGTGGGGTTAGGATCAAACCTCACACAGATCCAGAGGTACAAGAGGGGTACATGAAGGCATTAGACAAGTTGGTCCCCAACAGGGAGGAGTGCGCTAGACTACACCTTGAATTAGGCAGACACTTCAATTGCACTGGTAACTTTGGTTCTTTCCATGCAATGGAATATAGAGACAGATTTGATGCTCTCACATGGTGGGAAGCATATGGCGACATGGGAATTTTGCCAAAATTGGCAAAAAAAAGTTCTCTCACAAGTTGTGAATACTTCTTCTGCAGAGAGGTGTTGGAGCACCTACAACTTCATACATAATGTGAGAAGAAATAGGCTAAATGAAAACCGAGCTGAAAGCTTGGTTTATGTGCATTACAACTAGAGGTTGTTGAGTCATTACTGTGATCGGGCATATGAGGATCAATCATATAAAGTCTGGGACAACAATCCAGAGGATGATCATTTGGAGGATGACATTGTACATATGGAAGAATTGAAAGCAGAAATTTTGAGGGATGATGATGAAGCATCAGCAGCCATGCCACCGCCACACATAGGGCTAGTCCCACCATCCAGTAGCAGTGCGGGTGCCAGTGCCAGTGCTCGATATCCAATTATTGTTCCTTTGCAGATTCAACCTCCACCTACATCCTCACGTTGCCCTCCGCCTTCTAGTCATGGTCGTGGACGTGGTACTCCTGAGAGTACTGGAAGACCACCATTACCTCGTGGTTCTCACAAATTATACATTTCTCGTGGGCGTGGCAAGGGGCCAGTCAATAGATAAAATAGATTTGTTGTTTACTAGTCTTTTCTATTTTCTAGTAGTTTTTATCTTTTATAACTGTTGAACAGTTGAAACTTGACTCTTTCATATTTAATGACAATTTAAGTTTTAAGTTTGAATTTGAAAGGTGAAACTTTGAAGTTGGCATGTATAAGTTTATAAGTCATTATGAATTATGAATATAATGCTTCATGAAAGTTTTATGGTGATCAATGAATCAATGATGATAAATGTTATATATCAATGATGATAAAAGTTATATATTGAATTTTGAAATCAATGAATCAATGATGATATGATATATATCAATGATGATAAATGTTATATATTGAAATTTGAAATCAATGAATCAATGATGATAAATGTTATATATTAATGATGATAAATGTTATATATTGAATTTTGAAATCAATAAATCAATGATGATAAATGTTATATATTGAAATTTGAAATCAATGAATCAATGATGATAAATGTTATATATTGAATTTTGAAATCTTGAAACCTTCAGATTGATGATTCACGAGACTCAAGAGTCAATATGTTGTATGTTTCCAACTTGTGGGCGTGGTTGATGAAGATCATAACTTCTAAATGATTGATGTTATATGATTCAATCTATGTTTTTATGATTTTTATGTCTAATTCATCATTCTACATGCTTTTGTTGACATATATGCATCAAAATATAAAAAATAATATATATATATATATATATATATATATATATATATATATATATATATATATATATAAACATTCCCTGAAATGCTCCGGACCGGGAGATTTTGAAAACGGTGCTCCCGCTCCCCGCTCCCAAGCAACCATGCTTCAGCATCTACAGGTTCAGGTTCAGGAAGGAGAACAACAGACATACATTCAAGAGTTCAGGCTCCTGATGAGGATGAGGAGTTTCATTCTTCGGTGGGAGAAGTGTGCTCAGGGAAGAGGTGGCTTTAGGATACCTTGAGAGAGGCCACATCTGTTGCTGGCCGAAGAGACCGGTCAGAGAGAGCAGACCACCTAAGAGGTTTTGTAGCTATATGGTAATGGTTTCCAACATCGTTGACTTTGAGCCTTCTAGCTATGAGAAGGCATCTAGCCAACAGGTCTGGAGAGAGGCCATGCAGGAGGAGTATTCTTCTATCATGAAGAATGATTTTTGAGAGGTGGTGCCGAGGCCTGAGGCCAAATCCGTGGTTACTTCCAGATGGTTTTACAAGGTAAAGCATGCTACAGATGGTAGCATTGAGAAATCCAAGGCAAGGTTTGTGGCTAGAGGGTTCTCCCAGGTAGAGGGAGTAGATTATGAGGAGACCTTCGCTCCCGTGGCTCGATATACTTCCATTCGCTCCATTATATCGATAGCAATAGAGATGGGTTGGAAGATCCACAAGACGGATGTGAAGACCGCATTTATCAATGGCTTCATACAAGAGGAGGTGTACATTGAGCAGCCACATGGCTTTGAGGTGCATGGGAAGGAGTCCCATGTATGCAGACTGAAGAAGGCCCTTTATGGCCTGAAGCAAGCTCCCAAAGCTTGGTACTCTGGGATTGATACGTACTTGCAGGAGATGGGTTTCACAGAGAGTGATGTAGATCCAAACCTATACTTTATTGTGATAGGTGAAGAGCCTCTCATTTTGGTGCTGTATGTGGATGACTTGGTCATTACGGGTGTAGAGAGACTCATAGAGGGTTGCAAGAGAGATATTGCATCGGAGTTTGAGATGAAGGACATTGGCTTGATGCATTAATTTTTGGGTTTGTAGGTGTGGCAAGAGGAGGGGCATTTCTTCCTGGGACAGGGGAAGTATATTGTGGACATCCTTAGCAGATTCCACATAGAGGATTGTAGACCAATGTCGACACCTATGATCACCAACTGGAAGAAGCTTCACACTTCAGATTCCGAGTTGGTGGATCCCACATTGTATAGGCAGCTGATTGGTTCCTTGATGTATTTGGTCAACACTAGACCAGATATATGTTTTGTAGTCAACACGATGAGCTAGTTCATGTGTGAGCCCAGGAGAGTGCACTGGGTTGTTGCAAAACACATTTTGCAGTACTTGCAAGGGACAATGGAGTATGGTCTGGATTATACGCAGGGAGATGAAGTGAGATTGGCAGGTTACACTGATTCTGATTGGGCAGGTTGTGCTTCTAATAGGAAGAGAACTTCAGGGTGTTGTTTTGGGTTGGGTTTGGTAGTGGTGTCATGGTTCAGTCAAAAGCAACAGTCAGTAGCACTGAGTTTAGCGGAAGCAGAGTACATGGCAGCCAATTTAGCTAGTTGTGAGGCCATATGGCTTCGCAAGATGTTGTTTGGCTTATTTGGTCAGTCGTTGAGACCTTCAGTGATTTATTGTGATAATCAGAGTTGCATTAAACTCACGGAGAATCCAATATTTCATGATAGGTCAAAGCATATCGGCATCAGATATCATTTCATCAGAGACTATGTTCAGAAGGGAGCTGTGAAGCTTGAGTATATTCCCACAGATGAGCAGGTAGCAGATATATTTACCAAAGCCTTACCACGGGGCAAGCATGTCTACATCAGAGACAAGATGGGTGTGGTGAGGAACACTTTCCTCGATAAGAGGGAGTGTTGAAATTTCGTTACCGGAGGACAGGTGGTTCCCTAAGGCTTTGATCTTTGGCCTAGGGAAAGGTGTCCAAATGTATTTCACTTTTTCTCCTAAAGTGACTTTATAAGTTGTAAAGTCAAATCTAATTTAAAAGTGACTTTAAGTGATAAAGTTACTAAGCCTAATTTTAAAGTGACTTTAATAAAGTCAATGTGAAATTATAAAGTGAAAAGTGACATTGGAAATAAATGATTGAGGGTATTTATTAAAGTGGGGTGAATTAAACAATAGAAAGTGAGATTTAAATGCACATTTAATTTCAGCCCTAGATCTAAAGCTATCTCAGCCATTGGATTTAGGGATTCCCCAAAAGTCACTTAGGGTTAGGTTAAAGGAGGAAAAGAGGGAAAATATCATTCAGTCTTTCATGAGCAGATTGAGAGAGGAGAAGAGAGCAAGGAGATTTTTTGAGTAGTGAGAAGAAGGAGGGAAACAACAAGAAAACTTTAGCAAATCCGTACAACAGGAGAGAGGCATTGTTTCCAAGGAAGGGAGGCACAAAAATCGAGGAAGAGGGTAGCAAAATTAAGAACAAAGTTTGAGGTAGAAATCTGGGCACAAAAATCAAGGAGAAGTGCTGCTGATTTTTTTAGCACAAAAATCGAGAAAAAAGACAACTTCAGTGTTGATTTCGAGGCTATTTCTGGGCACAAATTTCGAGGAGGGCTACTGTACAAATCCATACAGTCCATGCAATTTCGTACAGTTGATTTCGACACGTTTTCCGAGGTTGCTGTACAACATTTATTGCTGTAATAATTTTTGTTTTGTAAGTTGTTGATTCGACACAATTTTTGAGGTGGTGTGCAAGCACGAAAATCGAGATAAGTCTGTAATTTGGTTGCTGAAATTTTTTACTGTGTTTTTTTTGTTTCAATGTAAAAGAAATATTCAGAAAATAAAGAGCTTTCGAACTGGTTTTCCCCAAGAGTTGTAGGGGGTTTTTCCAGGGTCATATTAACCAAAAATCAGCATGTCAAATTTCTGTGTGTCGCTGAAAATATTTATGTGTTTTTATTTTTGCAATTTCCAACATTTTGAAATTTCTAGAATTTGTGTTTTCAGAAAATATTTATTTTTCCAGCTTGTTGAATGTATGGTCATGGGAATGGACATTTAAATTTATGGGAGAAATAAGGAGAAACTGAAAACCGGAGTGGGTTATCAAATTTCTACAACAAACGAGTGCAACTAAAGTATCTGCCTAATTCAAAGCGCAGATTAGCACACTCCTCCCTATCAGGGACCAACTTATCTAATGTGTTCATATATCCCTCTTGTACCTTTGGATTTGTATGAAGTTTGATCCTAACCCCACCCCCAGGTGCAGGTTGGCCCAACCAAGATGGAGAGTAGTATTTTGGCATAAGGATATACACCAATGCATGTAGTGGAACATTAAGTTTATTCCACCTTGCACACACACAATTGTGAATCATTGAATACAAGTTGGGATCATTTTCCTTAACAACATATTTGATTTGCCCCAACATGTTATCCATCTACTCATACACCTCCCCAATCACTAGTTTATCTGTATTTGCAAAGCGAATCATGCTATAAATGGGCTTGGTGAAATTCAAAATTTCACTCACACGTGCCCAAAACAGACCATCAAGAGCGGTCTCCTCCACCTGTTCAAAACCTTGCCTGTCAACTGATGTTGTTGCCCTGTCCTTTAATACCTGCCAGTGTGGACTTGATACCATGCTAGCCAATGATTCTCTTACCTTCAAAAGGCGCCTGAAGGTGAGGTAATAGCTAGCAAATCTAGTCTTTGCAGTCTTCAACAACTCCAATCTTGAGTGACTGCGGAAAATCCCATGGGTATTGCTATGCTTTGTAATAAATCTTATCATTTTTTTGCCTCTCTTGTACAAATCACCAATCCATTTGTATTGAGGTTGTTTGTTTTTAAATATATCATGCATCAAAAGGTTCATAGTGTGAACCAAACACCCAGACCAAAATATGTTGGGGTATTTATCCTCAATAATTGCTCTCGCTACCTTACAATTAACAACATTATCAATGATGACGTGGACAAAATTGTATGTCCCAATATGTTCAATTGTGTCAAGTAATGGTTCTGCAATGTTGACGCAGGTCTTGAACTTATCTAAGTAAGCATATGATGAAAGGAAGATTGCACCACTAACAAACACATCAAGAACACTTATCAACGGCTTGCCTTTTATATTTGTCCATCCATAAGATAAAATGGACACCCCATGCTCATTCCAAGAACTTGTCATTCTACTCAAAGATTTATTTTTGCTTTTCATGATCAAGTCCCACAGTTCTAGCCTTGTCATACCTAGGGCTCTTGTACCCCGGGGGCATCATTAATGGAAAAAACCATTTTGTGCCAATAAGGTGAGGGAAGAACATTGAATGGTACCCCACACGCATAGAAAAACCAGAATTTTTTTGAATCCACATCATTCCTAGACCCTTTGTCAAGGAAATCTGATATGGTTCTACGGCTTAAAGAGATGTTTGCTACGGTGCCAGGTATGCCTCCATATCCACTTCCATGGGTGGAAGTTGATGGACTTCTTTGTGCATGATGTGATGGTGGATAAGATTCTAATAAACCCTTAGATCTTTTAGATTTGTATTGGGCTTCCTCCTCTTCCCTTATGTATTTGGCTCTTTCTGTTGCTAACACACTTACACAAGTTTTGATTCCTACATTTTTATCTCCATCCCATGGCCTTTTCCCACAAAGGTGCCTTTTGGCATGAGTGTATGAACCTGTGTATTGTGTATTGCAATGGGGAAATTTTTTTTAGTGGTTCCACCCCCTTTCCCTGCTTCAGGCCTAGTAACATATTTCCACAATGGTGTTTGGTCAATTTAGTTGGTGTCACTATCGTCTCACTATCGTCTCACTATCTCCACTCTCCCCTTCCTCCTCACCAAGGTACTCCTCTTCAGGATTTTCATCAAATCCACTATAACCCACTTCATCATCATCTTCTTCTTGAATAATCCTCTTTCTTCTACTCTCCAACACCATAATAACAAAAAAAGGAACCAACAAGAAGAAAATGCTAAGCCATATAGCCATGATGTTTCAAGTTTTTAGCTTGCAAAAAAAAGGAGGAATGCCAAATGGGAATGGGAAAGAGAGAATAAAGAATATTCATTTTTTCATTTTTCAAAAAATTAAAATGCAACATAGAAAAAATAAAATCTAGATTAGACTCTAGAGTGTAGATCCTACCTCTTTGGCCTTTAGTCCCAAGCTCTAATATCCCTTGCAAGCTCCTCTCTCTTGCTCTCTCCAAGCTCTCATTTCCCTTGCTCTCTCTTTCTCTCTCCTCTCTTGCTCACAAATTGAGAATGATGATAATGAGGGAGAGCGAGGGATTTTTATCTTCCCCTATTTCCCTCCAAAAAAATCGGCGTCGTTCTCCTTTCTCTGCGCGACTGGCAAGCGAGAGCGTTTTTGCTAAGGGAGGAGCGCTTAGGAGTGAACGCTCCCTCCTTAAAAAAATCGCTCCTGGATTTTTATCTCCCCCCCCCCCCTTCCCCCTATTTCCCTCCAAAAAAATCGGCGTCGCTCTCCTTTCTCTGCGCGACAGAAAAGCAAGAGCGTTTTTGCTAAGGGAGGAGTGCTCAGGAGCGAACGATCCCTCAAAAAAATCGCTCTCGGAGTGTATTTTTTAAGGAGGGAGCCTCGAGGAGCATTCTCTCCCGAGGGCTCCCTAAAGCACTCCCCCGCAACCCTGGTATGAATTAAAAATTGAGTATCTACTATCTTAAGCTCATTTTTATTTTAGATTGGATAGTATTTCCTAATTGCTTAGTTAGCAATCTCGTCTGCCATCCTAAATTTGTGTTTTCATCATTTAAATTTCTTGCTTATTTCAACTATCTAAATAAGTAAATAACACACCTAATTAGCACATTTAAATGGTATTTGAGTAATTGTTCCTAACATTTTAATCATCATTATTTCTGTGAGTATTTCCTATTGTTTCATTAATTATTGTCATTAGCTAGTAATCTTGTGTTTTAAAGTATTTATCTACTTTGTGATTACAAGTATATTGGAATTTTACTTTCCTTGAAGCAATATTGATATCATTGTATCTCATTGAAATCTTGCATCATCATTTGCATTCTAGAGTTAGATTGCATCCTTAAAATTTACCTCCAAGCCTAAGCTTGGTTGAAAGAAGTTAGGACCACCTTTCTTTATAGATTGCGAAGGGTATACCTTCTTTAGTAGTTAACACGGTGACCTTGCAGTCGTCAAAGCCACAATATCTGCAACGCGAGAGGCATCAGGTGGTTAGATCTCAAGGGGAGGGATCATTAACCAAGCCATAGTTTTCTTCCCCTTGCTTTCTCTCCACAACTTACTTTAGAGACTAGCCTAAAAACAACTAGGAGGAAGGATTCATCTAGATTAGGCATCTTAATTAAAATCAACCAATATTTTGCATTTCACATTAGCTTAGATCTTGCATTCATTCCTTGTTGATCATTGGTGATTGGAATTGTGGGCTAAATTTATAATTTGCAAGTTTATTGTATATGGAAGTATCATATTTTCTTGCAATTGTCTTTATTTAAGGTCCATTTCTCATCTTGGTCTTTAAATTTCTTTTACTAACACTTGTCTTGCAACATTATTTATCTTATGACTTGAAATATTATTATATTTTGCAAGTGTTAATCTAGTCATTGTCTTATTTATCTTATTGAGATTGTCTCTTAAATATTTACACTGTTCTTTTAGTAATCAAACTTGCTAAATAATTTTTAATCAAGTTGCTTAGATAAATAATTGCCTTGCCTTTAGTCTCCTAGACTACTTGTTACAACAAGTTTTCCCTCTCTAACCATCCTCAGGGACTACCCTGCTTAACTTAAACAGAGTGAGTAAGGATTAGGTGACAGCCCCTACTCTGAGGGTTGTGCCATAAAGATTATACCTTGCAGGGTTAGAAACTTTTCCCACACTTAGGTGTACATCTTAAGCAACAACAAGGCCAAAAAAGTGTAGACCTGTAGTGAAGGCCGAAAATTTGTTGCAGGAATCGAAGTTGTGCAAATAGAGAAGATTTGACTTGGGTTGACTATGTGCAAGAGAAGCTAAGAAAGATCGACTTGGTCTTGGAGGGGTCTCTATCTTAGGTCTAAGGGTCTTGGAATTCGTCATTTGAAGATTCTATAAGAAGAGAAAAAATTATTGTGGGTTTCCCTCTCTAGGAGAGGTTCTGGCCTTGGCTAGCAGCCTATATATTGTGTCCATTTGTTCTATTGATCTTCATGTTTTGGTAGTTGTTTGATGATAAGAACACCATAATAACTAAGACAATAAAATCAAATTAAAGTACATCAAGCTAGAGTAAAAGAACATCACAAGCAATTATCAAGTTTAGAGAAATCACACCTATTCTAGTTGCCCTAGATTTCTCAACAGTTTCAAGCACCTTATCAACATACCATTCCACAATCCACTCCCCTGCATTGACACCATCATAGCTTAACCCTATGTTTACAATAAAATGAATCTGATTAAAAAAAATGGTGAATTAAATTTCCGTTTTTCATTTTCTCAATAATACCATAAAAATGGATATAGATATGTCACATGGGAGGGTTGGGGAAGCGAAGGGCCACCCTCCTAGAATATAAGGCAATCATATAACGTCCATGTATAGAAGCTAACAAGGAAACACAATCCATCTTATAGCTGGAAAGGGTAACCAGAGAAAAAATTGGCTGAAACAAATGTTGAAAACTAGGCAATTACTGAGAGGGGGCGTTGAATTAGTAATTGTGTCTTTTTACAATGACCAATTTCAAACTATTTTAACAGACTTTAACCTTTTCTTTTCTTTAACAATTTGTAGAGTTATATAAGTGTTCAACACATTTAACCATGAATTCAAAATCAAACACACAAGAAACACATGAAACACATGTGGGACACCAGATATAAGTGGAAACCCATAAAGAGAGAAAGCCACGAATTTTTGTTATGATGTAATGGCAAACACCCACTCCCTTGTTTACATCAATTTTTGTAAACTTCTACCTATAGGAGGCTTCAACCTCTCGTTTCTTCTGCAAGCTACAACTTGTTGGGAGCACCCACACCATCTTCTACAAGCTCCAATCTACTCTTTTTCAGGCTACTACCTGAAAGGATACACCAATTCCCTGACAAGATTAAATATTTACTTTGCTAGTTTACACAGTCTTTGAATTTTGAGTTCCTCCTCATCTTTGTTCTATACTTTTTTTTTTTTATGCTCCTTTACCATTGCTTATCTCCTGCTCTTCCTCTTCAATTCTGGTTCACTACTGCTCCTCTTCCTCTTCTCTCTTTGCCAGGCAATTCATGAACTAGGTCTCACAACTTTCAATCAACTAATAGTTCTACATTCTAAACATATATATTTATAAATAACTTGCTATCCGCGTGTATTCCTATGCAGGGATTTGAAGTGATTAGGTTTGTCTTTCCAGCTTCACATAGTCCATTCGTTTCACGTACTTCTCAAAGTTGGAATCGACATTTGCATAAACAACTACCTAGCTAAGTTAGAGGACACGTCCCTCAGGGTCTCATTTTCCGTATTTCACGTGTCGGACATGAAACATGCCCTAAAATGTGTCAAAAACATTTGTTTTTGTGTCCTCCAATCGAGAAACTTGTTTTGGACGTGGCGAAAACGTGCCTTAGCATTTTTGGCTCTTAGGACATGTGTCTCATGAAAAGTGACATTTAAAACATGTGACATGGTTTATTTTTGGGTTATTTTGTCATTGTTCGCCGCCAAAGTCGAGTTTGCTTGTCGCCAAAATCGAATTCACTATGCAATGTGAGGGATTCTGCCGGATTCAAGCGCAATGCTCACAACTTCACATTGAGAGCTCAGTGCACAAGTTCTTCTAAATTTCTAGATTTATTTTATCAATCATGATATTTCTAAATTTCTAGTTATTAGTTTCTTATATACTTGAATAATTGTTAATAACATAAACAATAAACATTAAACTAAAAACCTCATTGCTATAGTAAATTGATAAACTAACCAATAAATTACTAAATACTAAATATTAGAAACTCTATTTCAATATTTAAAATATATATATATATATATATATTAAACACTATATTTCAATATTTAAAATATATATATATATATATATATATAAAACTGTCCCTAATGTTCTGTTTCTGGGTCGTTGTTTCTCGTGTCGAATATTCGTATTTACAAATACATGTCCTCCGTGTCTAGCTTCCTAGCAAGGAAATGAAAAGTCTCTTAAGTTTGTTTTATATTCCAAATGCCTCCTACTCAATGTACGGATTCCAATCCTCTTCAAAACACCTAATCTCAAAATAGGTTCTATAGGCAAGCACTGCTGCGCTGTATCTGCCTCATCATCTCCTGGCTGGCAACCTTCAAATCCTTCATGAAGCATGCAAGCAAAATCCAAGCCTTACTCGCGGACACATGGGCCTCAAAGTTCCTTATCAAAGGAGAAGTAAAACCATGAAACAAGTCATGGCAAGGCTGGAAAACCTCATCACTGGAAAACAACTGTGGTAGCAATGTATCTCACATGTAAGACAACCCCTTTACATGTCAAATGGACCGATTTGAAACCAGACAAGGGTCGGCTGGTCAAATTGACATATGAGCTTTCCCTCTTACAGGTCAGCTTAATGACTTATTTGCTCCAGCACTCCAAAATAAATATATTCTTCTCACCTCAGTTTTAGTCTGATAAAGGGAGGCTTGGGTTGCTCTCAAATTCGGGTGAGACCTGTTCCACATACTTTCTCTTGGCACAGATTCAGATCTGAAACATGCTACAGGATTTTCTTTCCACATTGATATGGCTGTATAGGGTTTCAAATCACCGAATATAGTGCTCTGCCTAAGCCTCTGAGCTCGTTCTGCTGAACTTGTTGTGATTCAGGGTCACTCCCCGGGCATGATCTGAGAGATATATCACTGGCAGACTCCACTGCTGGGAACAACATGTAACATGTATTCATGATACTCTAAGAATTCAAAAAAATTCATTGTACATTTTCCTTGTAGCAACTTGTGCCATTTCTGGGGTGATACAAATAGCTCGAATTGCACCAAAAAATATCTCTGATGTCATCTTGTAACACCAATAACAGCCAGCATTGCCACGATATTTTCCTCAGGCAATCGTTGTGGTCTAGATCTGATACCATTTGCAGAATCCATTGCTCCTCAATTTCATCCAATACACTGAACTTTCTCCTTGGATGTTGATTCACTGTAATATGCCAGAAAGTCATGCCATACTTGGAATTTGGGCAATATTTCAAATATATATATATCCCCTAATGATAAAACAAGTTGTAAAAAGGAGTATGGACATAGTGCTGTAGTCTTGTCATTTAGGATTGCAAACTCTGTTTTCATGCTGTAATTGTCCAGAGTTCTGCTGTTCATAGAGCTGGCTACATGAAACATGAGCAAGGGCCCTATCAATAAACTCAACTAGCTCTGGATGAGCAACCTGCACCTGAGATATCTGCATGATATGATTGCAATATTGTGGCCATTCTACTACTCGATACCTAAATTGTTCAAGAGCTGTCAAGCCAATGGAGAACATCTTAGAATCCAATGGTTTATGCAGAGCATCAAGGACAACTCGTAGTTCCATACCAAGGGTGAGAGAAGAGACATGCTGATGCTTTATCAGTGAATCCTATCGGTGAATTCAATTCTGTCTCCCAAATTCCAATGCTTGAGCATCCAAGTCTTTGCTGGTGAGCCTTTGACATCAATGCCAAAACCTTTAGCAACAAAGATAGTCTAAAGATGAAAACCAACATGCCATAATGATACCAAGTCAATACTCGGTAGTCAAGGAAACACTATATCAGTTATTACAAGCAGTTGAACAGATTATCAAGGGCTAGAAAGTGAGACAGACAGCTTTGCCCAATTACAATATAACATAGAAATAAACCAAATACTGAATGTGTCATTCAGGCACGATCAAGGATTGGCAAGTCCATCAGGCTGTGGTCTAGTGGCAAGTTGGAATGTTTTCCACAATGATGATCCATGTTCAAAACCCAGTAGGCATGATTGTTGTGACAATCCAATTGACTGGTCTTTTCTGAGGTGTTAAAAACATGAACATCATTGCTGTAACAATGCAGTTGGCTGAATCTTTCTAAGGTGTTCAGTCATGTTTGCCAGTGTACATACAAGTTAACTTTGTTAAATCAGTAAATGCTCAGTTGGTGGCTGAATCTTTCTGAGGTGTTCAGTCATGTTTGCCAGTGTACATACACAGTTGTAAGTTAACTTAGGTAAATCAGTAAATGCTCAGTTGATATACCTACCAACTACCCTTCTTAAATGCTGGACTCCACCCAGTTCTCTATAAATAGAGAGTCTGCCTTTGTATTTCAAAGACAGCAGATCTAATAGATGCAGATCTAATTGTTCCTTCAATGGTTTTTGTGTCTCTGTTAATTTTATGAGTTCTGTCTTCTGTATGGAGTTTAAGCCAGTTATGATCCTGCTGTATGTGGTTTGGTTTCACATGGTACCAGAGCTGCAGGGCATCAGCTTCCTCCATTTCGCTTGGCTGCCTTGGCCTTGAGTTTTGGATATTTCTGGGCTTCTATGCTCTGGGCATCTTTGCCCTTTCTCCTGTGCTGCAGCCTTTTCAACCCTGCTTGCTGTGGTGTGAGTATTTCAATGCTTCCTCCTGGTGTGCTGTTCAGCAGCTAATCCACAGAAGATCCTTGTGACGATAAACCCCTTGGGCCATCCACCTCCCATATCATTTTTTATGATATTTTTATCATATAAAGGCTGTATTTTCTTTTTGTGGAGCTAGTTTTTCATGGGTGTGAATAAATATTTGTAAAATGGAGTGTCTGTTAATTTATGGGCTGCACTAATATAACATGCCTCTTTAATAAAGTTTTTTTTGAAGGAGGGAGTCATTTTTAGAAGGCCGATTTAATGCCCTGGTTTTTTTTGTGCTTGTTCTTCTTCTTGTTTTTTTTAGAAGGTCAATTTTTCTCTTCTTTAGCACTTCCATTTCTTGTTATGGCAGTAAGTCACCTCTGCCTATTTTAACTCCTCGCAACTACTTCACCTGAAAATCTGCAATGGTTGTTTTATTGTGGAGTAAGGGCCTATATAATGTTACTATCAGTACAAAAATAGAACCCACAAAAATGTAGAAAAACCTAAATTGGCATAATCATTGTGATTCAGCATTAGGTTTAATATATCTCTCTTTCACAAGATGTTTCATCTTGAAGGTATAACTACTCATGAAACATGGAGGCAACTTGATCAACTATTTGGTAAAAGTTAAAACAGATGCAATTCGTGGTCCTCAGTTGGAAAATGAATTAATCAGTCTCAATCAGTGTTGCATGAAACATCCTATAACATACTTCGATAACCTCACATGGAAATGAAAGGAGTTAGAAATTTTTTATACAAATTACCCACGGGTAACTATCTAAATCACTATTCAAGATTCCTCATTAATCATTAGATAGACTGTTCATCAGTTCATACAGTAACTTTAGTAGAGGAATAGTAAGTTGCATAACCATTAACAACCACTGTTGTAGTATATTAACAAACTGTATGCATGATTCCTTTATCCAGATTAATTAATCACATACTTGACATTATCAACATCATATCATGCAAGGAATACACATCATCAAACTGACACAGTAAGCAATCACATCATTGAACACTGATATACTCTGAAAACCCCGTAGGATGAAAACAAACAAACGTTTAATTTTATTATTAAACGCTCGTGAGGGTGTTCACCCCTTAGTCAATGGATTATAAGGGAGACCATCCCTTAATCATTGTTATAAATCTTACAAGGAAATATCGTTTAAATACAAATATCTAGCTTAAAGCCATTACAATCATTATGATAGCATTTACCCACTAATCTTCAATCTTCATAGCTTGGTGGCATGGTTGTACCTACAATGGACCATCATGCAGCTCACACTCATCTGCATGAACCATTAGTTATTTACCTGCCACCATGTTAAGCATAATATATCCTTTGCACAAGTCACCGTCATTCTATCTTCAGCATACATTAATGTTAGGATTCATAAAGTATAAATCAATCCATTCACAAATCTCTACTAGTGATGCTTCTCCATCTATTCATGTACATTCATGACATGCAAGTAAAATATCGTGACATGCTTCCTTTAACAACACTGCATATGCGCTCGCCGCTATTTATAAGCAATCACATTAACTAATATTTACCTCGCATAAGCACACATTCTTGCAAGACAAATAGCTACAACTGCCAGTCATTTTTTAAAAGAAACTAATACATCATTTATGATCTTCGTGCATGTGAATTACATAAACTTTATCAAAATAACTAACCCTTCAGCGATTACTTTTGGTGCATGCAAATATGTAAAGAAAACTAATCACAACGAATGTTGTTCCTATGCATGCAAATACATATAGTTTCCAAAAGAATCTTCCCAAAGGAATGCTTAACACAATAAAGCATGCAAACACATGTTCCCTTTCGAGGAAATAGCATAATAGGGCATGCAAAAACATGTTTTATTTTCCATAATACTAGTGCAATAAAGCATACAAATACATGTTTTCTTTTCCAAATATTATACCAACATTACCCACACATATATATATATTCCTAGGAAACCAACATTACCCATATATATATATATATATATATATATATATATTCCAAGGAAACCAACACATTACTATGGCTTTAGTGCATGTTAGTCATCTCATTTCCTAAAGAATCTTTTCCAATGTAAGCTAACACAACATGCTATCATTTCTCACATACAAATATATATTCTTTCCAATGAAGTGTAATACAAGTCTTGCATGCATGTACATGATCTTATTCAAAAAGAAACTAACATAATAGTTATTTTAGCTTAAAAGTAACCACATATAATTTTTTTAAAGAAACATATCTCAATATTTCTTCTAGCCATGCAAAGAACATATCTCTATAACATGACTATTCTTTATGTATGTAAGAGCCTAACATAATAGTCATTTTTTAATATATGCAACACATATCCCTCCTTTAAGAGGGTCTAGCGATTTATGTTATATATGGGAATACTTTACCTTTTCAACAAAATTGAGGTAATTAACTATTGTTTCCATGCTTCTGCATCCGTGTTCTTTTCAGATAAAAGATTGTTTATTTGTGCAAATAACACATACTTGTTTTCATGGACCCAACATAGTTTCTATATCTTTTATGTAGAGAGTTCTCATGCATTTCTTTTCAAGAAAGTATCCTAATCAATCCTTCACACACAAGTATCCTAATCAATCCTTCACACACAATTGACTTATCTTCCACACACAAGAAAAACATATTCTTTCCAAAGAGGATTCCTATGATTTATATTATCTTTGTGAATTCTTTCCAAAGAAAATTCCAAAGACTTATATTATCTATATTATGTTTATGCATTGATGTATGTAGAGGTTATTATATTTTCTTATAAAAGTATTTTTTTTCTTAAGCATGAGAATCCATGGAAATCTTTTCCATGGATTTATTAAATAACTAATATTTACCAACACCATGGAAATATTTTACTATGACCAAGCACAAAATGACGCTTTTTGGGAAATGATGCTTCTGTGTCCCCGCTTCCAAAAAATGTCCCCGCTTCGTGCAACGTTGGTCTCAATCCTAATAATTTTGATACTATTCAAGATTTCATTTCCAAGTTCAAATCTCTTTGGCTTCAATTAAAAGATATATTGAGAAAAATGATGAACAACTCATTTTGGCAGCGCTCTCTAAGTTAGGTGAGTCCTATTCAGTTTTTGTTTCCACATCTTATTCAATTCAAAATGCCTCATACCAAACTTTTGTAATGCCTAATTTTGATGCTTTTGCTGAATGACTTACTCATGAGCAGGATAAACTCAACCAAATGGGTGGTCTTGACTCCAAAAATTATAAGTCTCATCCTCTTGTAGTTAACGCATCTTTGAATTCAAGGATACAACAAGAAAAGGCATCTAAAGAGAAACAAACACAAAGTACAAAGGAGTTTAACTCTTCAAATCCCTCACCTAAGCTTTAAAGACCAGAAAACTCCTCTTAAATGTGCTTTTTTGTGAAAAAGATGGTCATTCAGAATTCGTTGGTTCAAGAAATTGGCTGTCTTGTCTTCAGAAATGAAAACACAATCCAAATGTCACCCTCACTCTTCTAGCAATGATACATGAAATGCTAAAGCTCTTTCCGCTCCAGCAAATTTCTCCTCACCTGAATGGATATTTGATTCTGGAGCAACCCATCACATGGCTGCACATACAAATTTGTTTGCTTCCATCAGTTCATGCAATACAGAGCATATTTTTGTGGGCAACTCTTCCCTTTGGCTGTTCATGGGAAATGTTTAATTAGATGATAGATGGCATGTCAACAATGTTCTATATGTTCCCAAACTTCAGCTAATTTGCTAACCGATATATCAGATTGCAAAGTCTGGTCCGGGGAAGACAATCTTGTTTACTACCAATTCAGTTGTTCGTGTCACGTGAAAATGAGGGTCCTTCACAAATTATTGCCATAGATAAAAGGGGATCATCATGCATTCTTTTACTCATTTTCTCATTTTGTGCTGGAGTCTCCTACCAATGTACTACTTTCTCACTCTAATGAGTTAAGTAAATTACAGCATGAGCAATTTGGTCACTTAAACTATTGCTACCTTCAGAAACTAAGCAAAATATGGTCACAGGTCTTCCACCTATCTCCTTTTATGATGGTGTTTGTACTGGGTGTGCTTTTGGCAAGCATCCTCAAGATACTTTTGATAAATGAAAATCTTGGAGAGCTTCCAAAGGTCTTCAACTTGTTCACAGTGATATTGCATGCCATTTTTCTAGCTTGTCTTTTCAAAGAGCCTGCTATTTGCTTACATTCATTGATGGGTCTACTTGTTAAAGAACAAAAGTGAGGCTTCTGGCACTTGTGTTCAAAGCCTTAGTTGAAAAGCAGTCCGGAAAGTCTATCAATTGTTTGTGGACAGATAATGATGGTGAATATGTCAACTACAGATTTGAAAACTATTGTGCCACTGAAGGTATTCAGCTGCAGCATACCATGCGCTACTGTCCACAGAAAAAAGGTGCTGCTGAAAGGAAGAATCATACCTTGTAGAAGATGGCAAATTATTGCATGATCCATTCTAGAGGTCTTTCCCCACATTTTTGTGCTGAAGCCATCAAATGTGCCAACTATGTTCAAAATTGCACACCTCACAAAGCTGTCCAAGGGGTGACCCCAAAAGAGGCTTGGAGTAGACAGAAACCATTTGTTGGCCATCCCAGAGTCTTTGGCACACAAATTAAGCCTTGCATATTTGTTGGCTACCCAGAAGATATTACTTCATCCCAACACACATGAGTTGATCATCGGCAGAAGTATTTGATATGATGAGCATCCCCCTTAGCATTTTGGATCTTCATCTGATTCTCCTTCTTTGAGTTGACTTCTACTAATGATAGTGCTCTTGAGGAACAGCAGGATGAAGATCCTCCACCACTTCCTAATTGGGGTCAAAGTAAAACAAGGTCCTCTATTGAAAGGACTCTTCAAGTATTTATGGCCAGTGCTTCAGATCCAAAGGATATTCATGAGGCCCGTGGTATTGTAAAGTGGGACACATCCATGGAAGATGAGTATCATTCCTTGTTGAAAAATAGCATTTGCGATTTGGTCTCTCTTTCCAGAAGGTAGAAAATCGGTTTGATGTAGGTGGGTATATTGAATCAAGTATGTAGTAGATAATACCACAGAGTCTAGACAACTATAAGTCTCGATTGGTTGCTAAAAAAGTTTTTCTCAGGTTAAGGGCATTGACTATTCTAAAACCTTTGCACCAGTGGCTAAAATGAATTCTACTCACCTTATTCTCTCCATAGCTGCATCTCATAAGTGGATAGTACACCAAATGGAAGTCAAAGGTGCATTTCTTCATAGAGATACAATACGAGATTAACATGGAGCAATTGTGGCTAAGGTATTTCTCAAGTAGGGGGGCATTGACTATTCTTAAAACCTTTACACACATGGCTAAAATGAATTCTATTTGCCTTGTTCTCTATATAGCTGCATCTCATAAGTGGATAGTACACTAAATGGATGTCAAAGGTGTCTCTCTTCTGGGGATTTATAGGAAGATATATACATGGAGTAACCTCCTGGTTTTGACCTTTTATCTATAACTCTTCACTTTTGTGTAAGATTAAATATTCCTTGTATGGTCTCAAACAAGCTCCTAGGGCTTGGTTTGAGAAGATGGATTCTTTTCTTCTCTCTTCAGGATCTTCTCACTGCCACTCTAATTCAAATGTCTATATTGTGCGGAAAGAATCAAGATGATGAATTTTTCCTCCTTGTTCTCTATGTTGGTGATCTAATTCTCAATGGGAGTTCACTTACCTTGATTGATCATGTGAAGTCTGCTATTCATCAATAGTTCGACATGACAGACTTAGGGCTCCTTCACTATTTTCTTGGATTATAGATCACTCATTCCGTATCTAAGATATGTCTCTCTCAGCCTAAGTATGCCTTGGATCTTTTGAACAAGTTTCACATGTTGGATAGCATCTGTGCCCATATCATTTTTGTTAGGAGTCAAGTTGTCAACCAAGTGTTCCACTCCTTTGGTTGATGCTACATAGTATTGGCAGCTTGTTGGTAGCCTTTTGTACTTAACTCATAGCTGTCCTAATATCTCCTATGTAGTTGGGTTGGTTTCCTGGTTCATGCAGGAACCAGATGGGTTTCATTGGAAAGCCACAAAGAGAATTCTTGGCCACATTAGAGGGACACACACATATGGCAGCTAGTATTCTTGTGATGGTAATGCAAATTTAGTGGGTTATACTGACTCCTTTTGGGCTGGTGATCTCGGTGACTGCAAGTCCTCCTTTGGCTATGGCTTCCAGCTTGGCTGTGGTCCCGTTGATTGGTCCAGCAAGAAGCAAGCTGCCATCACCCTTTCTTCTACAGAAGCAGAGTACAGAGGTGTTGTTAATGCTGCAACTGAGTCTGTTTGGATTTGACAGATTTCGTCTGAGTTTAGTTTTCAGCAAGAACAGCCCTTTCTTCTACAGAAGCAGAGTACATAGGTGTCATTAATGCTGCAACTGATTCTGTCGTCCGAGTTTAGTTTTCAGCAGGAGCAGCCTACTCTAATTTGGTGAATAATCAGAGCTTTATCCATATTTCCAGGGAAACAGTAGAGCATCCACGCACCAAGCAGATAAAAGTCCACACGCATTAAATCTGATAGTTGATTTATGTTTGAATTATTGACTTGCAGTATTGGCACACTGAATTGCAAGTTGCTGACATGTTCATTAAACCCTTCACAGAGACTCAATATGTTCAACTTTGTACCTTGCTTGGGGTGAAAGAAATTGTCCTTTGGAGGAGGGAATAGTCTCAATCCTCCTTCCTTTTTCTTGTCTGCTGTTTTGAGCATTTTGTACATGGGTACCTATCATAGCCTTGTAGCTGGGACCCATTTTTTGAGATTTAGCTTCCCTTTTTATACTTCTTAAGTTTCAGTTAACAGAGGGTGTTAGTGTACATACACAGTTGTAAGTTAACTTAGTTAAGTCATTAAATGTTCAGTTGGTATATCTACCAACAACTGTTTTATTTGGCTGAGCCGGCTCGGATTCGGCCAAGCCAACCGAACCAACCCCCTGGCCGGACCGGCTTAGTGACTGACTTTTCCGGTTCGGTCTCAAACCAGCCGGCTCGGCCAAGTCCGAGTTAGAACGGCTGAGCCACTCACAGCCGGCCATAGACCCCACAAACCGTCCAAAATCGGACCCCAAACCGGATTTCACTTGATTTTTATGGTTTTGGTATGCCCTCTAACCTCTCCCAATTCTATAAAATCTACCCAACCCTTCTCATTTCCTCACAGTTATCTCATTGCATTTGAGTGAGCATTTGTGAGGAATTTGTAAAGAGTTATGGAGTTGGTTTTTGGAGCAGCATTGAGGAGTCTCTTGGGCAATCTTTGGAGCAGCAGTGAGGAGCTTCTTGGGTAGTCATTGGAGCAGCATTGAGAAGGCTAGAGCCTAGAGGTATTTTTTTTTTCACTTCTAAAATATCTCTTTGCTTGTTTTTTTTTTTGCAGATCTGGAAATTGAAAACATAAATTTTTGTGAAAGAAATAAACATTGAAAGAGTAGTTTTTTTTCGTTTTCATTTTTCAGATTTAAGCCTTTCATTTCGAAGTCCAAATATCAGTCCAAAATGGCTCCTAGAATGAAAAACGCTGCTTGGGCATATGCTGAGATGATTGATGACCAAATGCATTGCAAATTTTGTAAGAGAAAAATTAAGGAGAGTGGAGGGGGCATTCATAGGCTGAAACTACACTTGGCTGGTCATAGAGGCCAAATTACTCCATGTGACGCACCAACAGAAGAAATTGGGAAAATTAGGAAGGAGTTGAGAGATCAATTTCAGAAGTTTCAAGAAGACAAAGCTAAGCAAAAAGAAAAAGACGCTGAAATTGGGAGGAAGAGGAATATAAAACACATGATGCCTACCAACCCCAATTTTGATTCTGAGGGCAATTCATCTATCCCTTGCACTGATGCATCAAACCCCTTTCACTATGTCCCCCACCCCCTTTGGAGTCTATTCAAGAAAAGGGTAAGGGTACAATGAAAAATAAGGGTAATATCAAAAGTTATTTCACACCCTCCTCTCCCTCTGATAGTGCACATGGTCCTAACGCTAATAGAGGTCAAATGCAACCTACTTTAGATCAGCATTGGAAGAAAGAACTGAGAGAAACTACTTGTGATTACATACCTAGATAGTGGTATGATGTTGATATCCCCTTCAATGCTTCTTGTTCACCATATTATGAACCTATGTTTGATGCCATATTTGCTGCTGGAAAAGGATTCAAAGGCCCTACTATGCATGAGTTCAGGGGGTCGCTTTTGCAAAAAGAGATTTTTTCCATTGATGAATATTTGAGAGATTTCAAAAACTCATGGGAAAAAACAGGATGTACCATCATGTCAGATGGATGGACTGATCAGAGGAACTGTACCATCACAAACTTTCTTATCTTTTGCCCTCAAGGAACCATGTTTCTAAGATCAGTTGATGCATCTGATAGGGTGAAAGATGCACACTTGTTGTTTCAGCTTTTGGATGAGGTTGTTGAAGAGGTGGGGGGGGCTAATGTTGTTCAAATCATCACAGATAATGCCTCTAACTATTTTCTTGCTAGTAAAATGGAAAAACACAAAACTATATTTTCGACCCCATGTGCTGCACATTGCATAGACCTCATGCTTGAGGATATTGGTAAAATAGATTGGATCAAGAACACTGTAGAGCATGCCAAAAGCATAGAAAAATATATTTACAATCACTCATGGATTTTGAACCTAATGAGGAAACACACAGGGGGCAAGAATAATATTAGGCCTACCATCACTAGATTTGCAACACATTGCAATCTATGCTTTCCCAACATAGAAATTGCAAAAGGTATTTTCCAGTGATAAATGGAATGAGTGTCAATGGTCTCGCAAACAAGATGGCAAAGATGTGAAAAATAAAGTTAATGAAAAAATATTTTGGAAAAAGGAAACAGAGATTGTGAAGGTTGTTGAGCCGCTGATTAAGGTGTTGTGGTTGGTGGATGGGGAAAGATTGGCCATGGGCATCATTTATGAGGCTATGGATCAAGCAAAGGAGCAAATTAAGGCAACATACAAGGAAAGAGTGGCTAAGTATGGACCCATTTGGGAAATCATGGATCAAAGATGGAACAATCAACTCCATCGCCCTATACATGCAGCTGGGTATTTTCTGAACCCAAGGTATCATTATAAAGCTCCAGAGGCAGAAGCTTTGACTAGGGAGGTTAGAGATGGATTGACTGACTGCATTGATCACATGATCTCCAAGGAGAGTGACCAGCTGGATATACACAAACAAATCACTTGCTTCAACAGAGCCACATGTACCTTTGGCAAGAACCTTGCAAGGATTGCAAGGGAATCAGATGAGCCAGGTAAACAAAGAATTTCAATTTTCAAATTCATATTTTATTATTTTGATAAATTGTTTATAATTTGAAAGTTGGATATAATTTGTTAGGCTAACTGAAACTCATTACACAACTATGTTTTTTGTTGCACAATGGTGGGAGGCGTTTGGTAGCCATTGTCCTCAATTGTAGAAGTTTGCAATCCACATTTTGAGTCAAACTTGCAGTGCTTCTGGGTGTGAGCGCAATTGGCCTGTCTTTGAGAGGATTCACACGCAGAAGAGAAACCGTTTGGAGCAAAAACGATGAAATGATCTAGTCTATGTCCAATACAACCTCTAACTAAGACGCAACCAATTGCTGAACAAACGACCTGATTCAAATCCCATTGTATTGGATGATATTGATCCAACATTAAATAAGGTAGCGGAGAGTCATCCAGCAGAGTTTGAATCTGATGAAGATATTGGTGTTGACTTTGATGAACAGATAAAGGCTCAGCTAAATGCAGATCCACTAGTACCAGGCCTAGCCCCAAGTCCTCTAGTTGTAGCCGCAGGCACTTCCTCTAGTCAGCCACGACGCAAGCGCATAGCTCGTCTATCTCAGGCTCAACTTGCTAGTGCTACTACTTCTACAATTCTAGTTGAAGATCTTGATGAGGACAAGGAGCCATGGGTTTCCCCCTCTGAGCCAGATGATCTTGCATGTTTAGCAGTAGAGACTAGTAATGTTTTGTTGTAGAGGCCATTTAGAGCCTCATTGGTTATGTGTTTTTGTTCTAATCTCTATATCATGTATGTATTGGGCAATGCACTGGGTGCCATTGAGATATAATGGATATATTCATGAGCCTACTTTGATCATATGTTGTCTTTTGTCTATATTCTAATGCTTTGTGTTTGGAAACATGAATGAAAATCTTTAAAATTATGTTTTTTTATAAAAAATAAATATTTAATGTATTTTTTACAAAGACCGAGTCATTGAAACCGAACTGGCCGAGTCGATACCAAGTCGGAGTAGACCCTTGACCAGTTTGAAACCCTAGTCGGAGTTTTAAAACATTTCTACCAACTACCCTTCTTAAATGCTGGATTCCTCCCAGTTTCCTATGAACAGAGGGTCTCCCTTTATATTTCAAACGCAGCAGTTCTAATAGATATACAGTAATTCTATTATTCCTTTCAATGGCTTTTCAGTCTCTGTTAATTTTATGAGTTCTGTTGTTTGTATGGAGTTTAAGCCCATTATGATCCTGCTGTATGTGGTTGATTTAACAAAGTTAATATATCAATGTGCAAAGGAACTGTTAATGGTGATTTCCAGATAAAATCAAGGATCGGCAAATATACTTATTCGTTATACAGATAAACAATATTAAAGATCAGCCCCAAAAGGAGAAATCCATGGTGCATTGGCAGGGTACCAGCGTCCTCACTTTGAATGCTTTATATACGACTGAGCGAGAGAGTATATTTCCCCAAAGAAAAACAAAATCAAAGAAAAGGACAAGGATTTTTCTTCTGGAGATGAACATTATTTGAAAACGACTGCAATTGGGCCATTCACAAAGACTTGTAATTCATATGAATTTAAGAAAAAAACAGCTGGAGCAGAACGGATACAGATATATGCAGAAACAAAAAATTAATATAGATAAATTCGTTCTGGAGGACGTAGCCTCTCAATTATAACAAAGCTCAATTATATCAAAGGACTGCTTAATGTAAGCAGTATTAAAACTTGCAAATCCGGTAATCAAATTTGCATCTATTGAACACCATATAATTTAAATACCCTTTTCATATCCGAACAATATTTTTCTACAAGTATGGAAGAATAAACCCGGATACACAACCTAGCACACATATCATACAAAATTCACAAAAGAATATTCGAGAGCGTGGGCATATCTCTTATTCTCTCAACTCAACAGGGTATCTGAGAAGTAAACCACTTAATTACATGCAGAGGAGCTTTGATCAACTCCAAGGCAACTTCCACCAAAACTGTAACACAGATGCAACATGGGCATATGCAACTGAGCAATATCCTGCAACAACAACACACAACCATCAATTTCACGTTATTAAAATGGCGAGCCAGTTAATTAACTAACCCATGAATTCAATACCCAACCCCTAATTGAAGAACCCCATGATCCAGGGGAAAACTACTCACCAATTTCATTCAGCAGTCCTAAAACAAATATTAAGGAAAAATTATAATGCAAAATGAAGGATTTCAAATAAATACTCACCCAACGATCCAGACGAGGATACCAACTAATGAAACCAAGAACGCAAGAAGAGCAAAGGGAAGTCCCAGCAGGAAGCCGAGAGGCCTGCACTCGCAATCTCCGTCACCCATATGTTCGACAATACCAAATTCCCTTTAATGCAAATGATCTGGTTGTGAATCTCAGAGTTCTCTGGTCTTCGATGTGATCAAAAGAAACCGAAAGGATATTCTCATATAGCGGAGAAGGAAGACTCTTAGACACGGAATCGACAGACAGAGGGAAACTTCCAAATTATTTCAACGTTTGCAATATGTCTATTAATATCGACTTGCTGTTAAAATGATTGGCTGGATTTCCGGATTTGTGTGTATGGAAGTTACCCGGTACAATCCCTTTACAGATCATCCGGACCCCATTGACTTTATAAATATGTTTTCGGAATGCGTGGTGACGTAGTGCAAATATCATTATCCCGTGCGTTCAACACGCTGTAAATTTTATCTTCCGCGTGCGGCACCGTGTACCTTTCACGTTACTCTTTAGGTTATCTACCCTCCATCATTTAGACTAAAAGTCAAGAATTTCTCAACCTCATCTATGGGAATACCTAGGCTTAAATATGTATGTGTGTTTTCAGAGAGGTAACTTGGGTAGTGGGTTAACTATTCTCCATAATCTAATGAGTGATAATCATTATTTTTTTAAATCTAATTTGTGAGAATACTTAGAGTTAAATATGAAAGGTGTTTTAGTGAGTTAATTATTAACCAAGTCAGATAAGGAATTATTTTGGTCCATAGAGTAGTAATATTGGAAATATTGTAAATTTATTGATTTAAATTTCATTAGAAAATATGAAAGGTAATTCAGTGAGTTAATTAATTATTGTAAATTTATTGATTTAAATTTTATTATAAAATATGAAAGGTAATTTAGTGAGTTAATTAATTATTTTGGTCTGTAGAGTAGTAATATTGGAAATATTGGAAATCTATTGATTTAAATTTAATTATAAAATATGAAAAGCAAATTAGTGAGTGAATGATTAACGAAGCCACATAAAGAATTATTTTGGTTCATAGAGTAGTAATATTGGAAATATTGTAAATTTATTGATTTAATTTTTATTATAATTTATGAGAATGTGAGATAGTGGAAAAGGTAGGGTGTAGTATAAAGGAAATAGACTTTTTTTTATTGAATGACAAATGACAAAACAATTTTAAGGAAAATGTGATTTAATATATTTTTAATAATTTAATATTGAAAAGAGTTACATAATAACTATATAACTTTATTTACTTGAAATTACAATTTATATATATGTTTTTATTAATTTCTTTTTATAAACATTTATATTATATATTAATTTGTATAATATTTTTTTTAATTTAATTAAATGTATTAATTTATATAGATTTTGTTTTCATAATCATAAAATTTATTTATTTGAAATAATTATATAAATAATTATTAATTTTTTTTTTAAATGAATAAGGATGGTGGTATTCTTTATAATATGAATAAGTATTTAATTGGAACTTCTTATATTTATTCATACAATTTAAATGTAAATCATTTACATTTTGAAGATATTCAATATACTAGCAATTGCCTCTAAAGGTGTAAAGGCACATTGAAGGAATAGAGATTAGGGAACCCCCTAGACATTCTTGGAATTACTGTAATCAAAATATGTCAAAACAACTTTTAGTGCCTTCATAGCAAGTGCACCTACCTGAATCAACATGGCTTATGTTGTAGCAATCCTTTCGTCGAGAAGAGAAGCGTTGGACATGGGCAAGTCGTTGAGATCTTTGATCATTGTTTGGAAACTCAAGAGTGGCTCCAACATCCCTTGGAAAATCTCATCCATTTTGTCTTCACAGTTTGTCTAATCTTCCAATCTTCCCAAATCTTTTATTACTTTAGTGTATCTTCACACCTTTAGGGGAAATTGCTAGTTATATTTTTAAGAATAAACCACATGCATCCTTTGTTCTAGCCTATAAAGCCCTTTTTTTATGTGTTTTAATATCTTTTACTTTCAAGGTTTTTCCTTTTTCTTTTTACGTTTCCATTTTAACATATTTTAATACATATATATGTTATTCTGCTTCAATATTTGTATTTATCTTAATGGAACTATGAAAATAATTCATTTGAGAAGTGCAAGCAAACAAAAATTACTTCAAGACTACAATTGGCGGTTTGATGTTCCTAATATCTGCGCAGGGCATCAAAACTGCTTCCACTTGTAAATTTCTAAAGCTTCCCAAAGCAGAAACCCTTATGCCGAAAAACACTCATCATACTGCAATTGATCATCCTGTGTATATGTTTGTTATCAGCATAATATGAATGAAAAATAAAATGACTATGCACTTATCTACGAGGACAAGATTAGAAAACCCGACACCAATGAGAGAGGCACCACCAGGAAAAATTCCCTGCTATGGCTCTCCCGACAACAAAGAAAAATTAGAATTCATTAAAAATGTTTAGACTCGCCTATAAGCGCACCCACAAAGGAAAGGTATGAGAATTCTCTCACACACAAACCCTCACATGGCCTCTAGCGGCTCTAAATACAATCTACACATTACAACTTTAGCTATATCTCAATAATCTCACTAGATCTATAGATTGAATCCCTTATTGATATTACACAATGTAATATCAATAAAAAAATGTAATTCAAACCAAACCCATTAAAGTCACGAGCTGATATTCACGTGTAATGAGCGAATTATAACGGATCAAAATATTAAAGAAGCATCATGCTTCATTAAAAACAAACACAATTGATTATATGTAAGAACAAAATAAACACATGATGCAAAGACACAAAGCCTACACAATATCACATAGTGTGGATCAATCATATGATTGAATGAATACATATTTCGTTGACCTTGACCCTGCCATTTAAAGAATGCGCAAATGAAATCGACAACAAGGATGAATCACTAGTAAATCTTGTGTGCCAAATATACCGCCATCTAACGGTGAAAATTGCATTGTCTCTTTCTCATTCTTAGGATCCACCGCATTCTTCGAAGTTACTCAAAATGAAACTTTCACCAGTTGACTCCTCCCTTGAGCTTCGGGAAAAGAGGTGGCCATGGATTAACATGAAATGAAAAATGAAATGAAATTTTAACGTTCACGAGACTAAAAATAGTCTATGGGACTATGTGTTCCCTGTTTTTCGCCTTTTGCATTTCAGTGATTTTCTTATTCAAATTGATGATGAGTTGGCCCAACCTTCCAAAAATCTCATCCCTGAAAAGACAACGCCAAGAAACTGATGCTAACATATTCCCATAACTTTCTCTGATGTCTTTGAACGTATCACATTCCAAAATGAAATTTTTTTCCTATTCCACTACCCCAGACGTTCAAAATGTACACACTCTTTCTTCCCAAGATTCTTTAGGCATTTTTTACTGTCCCGTTTCACACCGAAGTTGATGCAAGTTTGTTCTTAATTGAGCAATAAGAACCTTTTCCCTCCACGAAATGTTAGCTCCAATGTACTCTTTTTGTTGAGATCACATGTAGGGTTGAATTCTTCAATGTAGTACTTCTTCTTTCTACCAAACTCTTTTCCCCATACATGTTTACGGAAATTCTCCATAACAAAATTCTTTAGCTCCTTGTTATTTGTGGGACAAACATTGAGGTAGATATTCCATTTTTACATCCATGTGTAGTTTTGTCTCATCCATGTTTTCTTTCTTTCACTCATGCCTTCCTTGAAGATAACATTAGGCCATCTACCTACTCCCATTTGCTCAATTCTTTTTAGATATATTATGAGCTGCACCATAACAATTGCTTCGATGAGAGTTGCTCCTGTTTCACTCAACATTATCTCATAAGTTACCTAAACTTTTATTTTTAACTTGCTCATGATCAAGCATTTTTGGATTTTCTCAATTTGCTTCCATTTTGAGACGGGGGTGTTGCTAGCCACAATTCACACCCATATAGCATCATTGGACAAACTAGGAGTCCAAAAATCACTTTAATCATTTTCCAATCCCATAACTCTACCTCTCTACATATGTTTTGAAGAGGATATAACGCTTTCCACCCTCCTAATATTCTCTTCTTTTTGTAGTCCTCCCAATGAAGTTTGTTGTTGAAATCAATCCCGAGGTATTTGTACTCATTTAATTCTTCAAGAATGTTGCCTTCAAAGAAGAACGTATCTTGACTCTGCTTCCTTTTATTAGAGAAATTCATTATCTTGGTCTTGCTAATATTGACTTGCATCCCCACTGCTCTATAAAAATGCTCAAGACAATATAGGTGCATCTGCAATCCATGGGCCAATTCTGAAATCAATACAAGATCATCAACATATAAAAGAAGCTTTATCACAAACTCCCCCAACTGAACAACATCCCCACCTTGCAAATTTAGCCACTCTTCTAGTTTATCAACATATAAACAAAAAAGAGTAGGGGATAAAGGGCATCCTTTCCTGACTCCAATGCCACTTCTAAAGCTTTTTGAAATACCCTCAGAGGTTTTAATTTTGACTTTCATCACCTCTTCATAAATTCTATGGACAACAACTCTATAATGCAAAGGAATTTCAAGTTCTTCCATTCTACGCCACAACTTATATCTAGGGACCGTGTCAAATTCAAATTTTAAGTCAAGAAAACAACATAATACTTCTTCTTTATCCCCCCAAAACTTTTCAATAATATGTCTCAACATGATGCAGTGATCCACTATAGAATGCTTCGGCCTAAAACCCTCTTGTCCTTTTGCCCTCTTTTCTTTTACTTCTGCCCACTTACTGATTCTATTTTCTACCATGTTGTCGAAAAGATTTGAAAACAAAGGATTGATCATTATGGTTCTATAATTGGAAGGATTATTAATGTCTCCACTTTTAAAAAGGGGTATTTCTAGGCTAGTTGTCCAGTCTCTTGGGAACCCTTGTTGAATGATGTTGTTGAATATTTCCATGATGTGCGGTGCAAGAGTGTTCATTCCCCATTTTAGATACTTTGCTTGAAGTTCAACCAAGTATTTTTCCTTTCTTATTTTCAACTTCTTTATTCCAATCTCCACCTCCTTTAATTTGAAGAGCTTTGTAGTTGTGTTGAGCCCCGGGGGAGGCTCAACCTCTGATTCTTTCTCATAGAGTTGTCTTGCATATTCAAATCATTGATTGGTTGTAATATTATTTTTCGATTTGCTTCTTCCTTGGTTGAAGTTCCTGCCAGAAAAGCCTAGATATATTAACTCTTCTCACCTTGTTTGCATGAACTCATATTTTTCCTTTTTAGTATCTGATATATAACTTTACATTCATCTTCTCCTTGGATGTCTTTTTCAAATTTCTCCTTGCCATTTTGTATTCCTCTTCAAACCACACATTTACAGGAAAACAATTTGATTATGATTTCCCATTTTTTGCTCTGTTGCACTTGTCAAGTTCCCTTTGAATTATATTTGTTAACTCATGACTATTGAAGCTTTGGAAACCAATTTTCTCTTTCTGAATTAATCTTTCCATCATTGTCTTGAAGATAGTACAATTTTATTGTGTTAGAAGAAATTTTCCCCTTGGTAGTGATTATCGAGAGCATTGGGTTTTCTCTTATGCTACCTTCTACCCCTGATAATTTTATATAAATTGGGTTATGGTCTGATTTTAAGTCTCAATTATGCTCTCCAATCTTAACTTCGTCTATCTTTTCTATCAAGCCTTGTGAACAAATCACATAATCAACGACACTTGCCCCATTGTATGTGTTGCAAGTGAAGTTCCTAGACCATTGCAAATAATTAAGTTGAAATCCCCACACAGTGTAAGCAATTCCTCTCCAAAATGATTGCTAACTTTGTCATCTTCTGAACATCTCACCCATTTTGGATTCTCCTCTTTAGTGATCCTTTTTGTAACAAAGAATACTAGCTTGTTGATTTGTTGTTCTAGCATTAAAATCATCCAATAAAAGCACTTATAAATTTGTTAACTTTGTTTATTGTTCTCCTTTTTCGTATTAATAAACTATTCCATGTTTCGCCAATGCAGATTGTTTTGAAAAAAAAAAAAAAAAACTAAATTCTTAGTTACATATTTTATTATTCTTTTTGAATGAAATTGCAATCTTTAGATTTAAAATATGTTTTTGGATTTATAAATAAATTCGGTAGCTTTCAGTATTCAATATACTAGCAATTGAACCACATGTTGCAAAGGAAACACCGTAAGGTTGTGGTATAGGAAAGAATAACATATAAGAAAGAAGAGGTAGTAGGAAATTTCTCGGCTCCAACTGATCCTCCAGAATAAGGGGTGGAGAATTATGTTTACTAGACCTCAAATCAAAATATCCAGATTGGGTAATTTATGTGGAACAACTTCTTTGTTATTAATTTCATGTAAGATGTGTTTTTTCATAATGGATGAGACATTTTTGCCAAAGTACTCAAGATCTCTATATGACGAAATCTGCATGTTTATTTTTTTTTCTGCATGAAGGATGCACTTGTTTTTTATGACCAAGTTGGGCAGACTTCACCCTTCCATGAAATTATTTGCTTCTATCACATTCGCAATGTTGAAGTCCTATGATACTACTCCAAGAACTCTGACTCTGCTCTATAGCTAGAATTATTTGATGGAATAAAAACTGATCACTATGACATGTTGTACTTCATAAGAGACTACTAAGAATCTTAAGTATGGTAAATCCACCTTCACCTGTCATTTGTACATAGAGCATAGAGTTATCTTAATCATAAATTTTATGGATAAGAGACATTTGGGCCCTTTTAGGCCATTCGGGATGATCAATTAATCTCAATTCAGGTAATTTATATTAATAAATTATCTACAATCATATTTCCATAATTCCTCTTTGAACCACCAATATTCCACTTCTTTGGAACTTTTCACCTCAGTCAGAATAACAAACATCATGAAGACCCAAAAGTAAGAAGAAAAAATCAGCTCATAATCAAGGAATCTAACGACTTCTTTAAGGATCATAATTCAAGACTTTAGTGCCTTTTAAAGATCATTTATTTTCCCATCAAATAAAAAGCAACAATCAAATTTTGTAGTGACAAGAATGGGAACAAATTTTAAATGTAATAACTCCCTTCCCTAGTGATAGTACATTTTTGTTTTGAAATGAAATTATTTTCCCGATCTTTTAAATAATAGATTCCTCCCCAAGTGACCCTTTAGAGATACCTTTTTTTTCAACTGATTGCAATAGGTAAGTGTCTTTTGTCTAGTATTTTCTAAGTCATTGAATTTAAGGGCAGAGGTAAAGAGACTACTAGACAAAAAATAGCAGAGTGATTGAATTTCAAATGAAAATAACATTGAGGAATCTCTTCTGATTTTCTCATGTGGGCCTTCTTCAATTGACGAGGTAGTAGAAACTTTCTCCTCCAGAATAAGCGATGGAGAATTATTTTGAGTGAACTACTACTAATGTAACTTTGAATCCTCCTTACAATTGGAATGTTTTTCTTCCCATAACTCTATCTCGGGTTATAATTCTAGCTTTCTCTTGTTTATGAATAAATTGTCTCTATATAACTATTGTCTGTCTCTTTTTGAGCGCTTGCTTGAATCAGTGAGATAATGTAGCTCATCTGGATTCCAAAAACCTTGAGTACACATTTTCTGAAGAGTCCTCTTCTATTTTTAATTATGTTATTTGGTCCTCCATAGCCTTGTCAACGTTGTTTCCTTTTGAAGAACCATACATTCTTGATAAGTATCCACTGTCCTGCTTTTCTTCTTCCATACACTTCAAATCTAAATGAAGGGAACATGAGATAATATTTGTGACATTTTCCAAATTCCAAGATTTTTCATTGCAGTTCTCATGTTGTAAGGTTGGAAGCTTCTCTTCACAATGTCTCCTTTCTTCTGTATCCTTGACTTTGATACAAACAATTGTTACCTACCACTTTAAAGGTAAATTTAGTGTTATTTAAGAAATGAGAATTATGAACATTCATCATTATTGCTCAAGATAAATCATGTCCTCTGAAATAATTTGGAAATTTAAAAAAGATCACATATTTTAAATTTTTTATTATTAAGTTAATTTTTTATATATTAAAAAATAATACTCATGGATTATAAAACAATTGTACCATAAATAATATATAACAAAAAAAAACCATGTATTTTTTTGAATAATAAAATAGTTGTAACAAAAATAATACAGAACAAGAAAAACTATGTATATTTGGATGTATGAAAATTTAGATACATTTTATTAAGTAAAAGTAAAAGAATAACGGATATAAACATTTAAAAATGATTTTATTAAATAATTAGTTTAGATCCAAAGTTAAGATTGATTTAGGCCATCTTAATTCCCCTTATAAAGAAACTACTTTCCACATGAATACCATGGGTCAATACCATGGGCTGTATTTATAGTTTTACTTTTATTTTTAATTTTGTATAGTTTGACATAATCAAAATGTTAAACATGACATTACAACCTTTCTATCATACTTTTTTGGAGAGCATAGTAGCACAAAAATGTATTATTTAAGTATATAAATAGTTATTTTCCTTTTATATATATATATATATATTTTATCTATGTAATATAAATTAATTGGTTTGTGTGGAGTTTAATTTTATGATAAATAACAATTTTATGCTTATGTACCCAAAAATTTAATGTTTATGTATTTTACAAAAAATATTTATTCATTAAACTAATTTATGTTAAATCTAGTTTTATTAAGTTATTAATTTAAATTTTATTAAAAAAATTGAGGTTAAAATCTAATAATTTTTAATAACAACATTTTAACTTAAAAGTCACCAAAACGTAAATTCAATCTAACTTATAAAAATGAAAAAAACTAACGTTATAAAAAAGCATTATAAAAATATTTACTTGATCTAATGGCCTAAAACATTTCAATCGTCTAACATTTGATCCAATGGCTCAAACATGGACACAATGACAGCTAGGGGAGTTGCTTTCAAATAGTGATGCCTTACTGCGTAATTACGTCGTAACTAGCGATTGCACCATCACGAGATGTTGCAAAGGAAACGCCGTAAGATTCTTAACGAAATCTAATAATTGCTAAGCAAGATATATTTAGTGATATTAGTCAATTTTTGTAAAGGAAGGAAAAGATTGTGCCGTGTCCTAATTTTTATTTTGATAGTAAGCCATTCGAATCTAGTTGCGCCAAGAGGCACATTCTACATCATTCTACATCCCAGTATGACCCAGATGTGTAAGTATGTTGGAAGCCAAAAAAAAATGTCGGCTTAAACAATAGCTTACATAAACATATAAATGAACAATTAAAAATTTATTAAAAATAAATATAAATGATATAAACTTAAAATATGAAGAGTTTACTAACACTCAAAAAAGAGATATGGTAAATAAATAAAATATGGTAAATACGTAAAAATATAAATAAACTGTAGGTATGGTAAATAAATAAAACCTTTTTTTATATTACTCAGGAGGTATGGTAAATAAATAAAAATATAAATAAATTAGAGGTATGGTAAATAAATAAACCCGATTTTTATATTTACAAAAACTCAAAAACGGGTTTTATTTAGGTGAAGCCTATGGGACAAATTATTATTAATACCATGGGCCAAATACCATGGGACAAATTATTAATAATACCATGGGCCAAATAATATATTTATAAAATAGGTATGGTAAATAAGTAAATATAAAGGAGGAATAAAGAGGTAAGGTAAATAAATAAAAAATATATCAAATACGATTAGAAATCAAGATCTAATTATATATGAAGTATAAGGGTCAAATACCATGGACCAAATTATTATTAATACCATGCAAAAAAAAAAATTATTAACCCTAACATTAATATTAAAATATTAATATTATTAAATTTAATATGTTTAGATTAATAGAATATTAAATTTATTATATTGTAATATATATTAATATATCATGATATATGATAGAGGTGGAGAAATAGGGGGAGTGACAAGGGAGATATGGAGATAAATTGAAGGAGAAGGGAGAAGAGGAATGAAGAGAGAGAGAGAGTGAGAAGAGTGAGAGAGTTAGAGAAGAGTAAGAGAGGGAGGGAGAATGAGAGAGGAATGGAGGATAGAGAGTGAGAGATAGAGAAAGAAGGGGGAAGGGAAAGGGAGGTAGGAAAGGGAGAGAGAGAAAGGATGAGAGGTGGAGGAATTCCACACACTTATGTTGGTGATTTTTCATTAATTTAAAGCAAACCATTCACCATTTATAAATTTAGTTGTAATTAAATCTATAATTTTTTGGTGGTTGTTCATTAATTTAAAGCAAACCATTCACCATTTATAAATTTGTTGGTAGTTGTTCATTAATTTAAAGCAAACCATTCACCATTTATAATTCAAGTTGTGATATCACTAAGAGCTTAATATTATAATTTCCTATGTTTAAAACCAAATTTGCCTGGATATGGGGTCAAATAAGACCTTAAAGTTGCTAGTTGGTTAAAAAAATCTTGTGAGTATTTGATTTGTGGAGAAAAAAATGTTTGATGCAATATGAGTAAAGCTTTTGATTAAATATTATCGATATTGAAAATTATTGACAAAATAAATAAGTCAAAGGACATAAAATATAGGGAAGCATTTAGAGTTCATGTTCATTATGCTTAGACATAATGGGCATTTTCCACATAAAACTATGTTATGAGGGTGTTGAGTGTATGAGAGAACTAGTCATCAATCTGGAAGCAAACAAAGGGAGAATGGTTGTTGAGTAAGAAGATATATACTTAAATTGGAAGCATAGACCAACATTTTTACATCCCCTACAATTTAAAACAAATAAAGTTGTTGTTTTTGAAAAAGAATGTGAATCATATTGTGTACTGAAGGTGTTTAATGGTTGAGAAAACTAGTCATCGGTCTCCTTGCAACCAAAAGAGAACAATGATCTTTCCTTATGCAAGATAACATTGGTTTTAAGTTTAACATTCTCAAAAGTAATCTATTGAGCTTAGAGAAAAGACAAAATCCATTTTCATTAGATTTGGTTACGTAAATATAGATGACAACAAGGGCTTGGTGATTTAGGGTTGTAAAGTGAAAGGACTAGAGAGGTGATCATATGCTATTGTATCGTTAAAGGAATATAGTGAGATAGGCACTCAAAGAAAAGGAAGTTGGATAAGTAAATTATGAACTAAGTAATTTTTTCTTATAATTAAGAAATTAAAAATCATTAAAAGGAGAAAGAGAATAGCTCAAAATAAAATAAATGTGTTTAAAAAACTAAAACTTTATCTTTACTATGTTAAAAACATAAATTACTTCAAAATGAAAGAAATGTGTGAAAAAAAAACTAAAACCTTATCTTGAAAACATAAATTACTTAAAAAAACACCTTTAAATAATATAAATTTATAATGTTCTCATTTCCAAAATAAATATTAAAATAGAATAATATGATTCCTTTCTAACAACTCTCATTAAAATATAAGAGCATCAATTTTACAAATTTTGAATATTTTAATTTTATAGCGAAACTTAAAAAACCTAACACTATAAAAATATTAAAAAAATCAAAACAAATATAAAATGAATCCTATGGGAATGTTTCTTATAATGAGTTGGCATGAAGGCAACCCGATTATCAATACTTAAAGAGAGGTTCCATGGATGCCCTCATTTTCTACTATGACCTAGCAATTGGATTTTGGGTATATGTGATAGCATAAAATTTGACGTCTTCGCACATATTAATTAATGTTGATGAATAATACTTTGTTTTATATGGATCAAATCGGACATGCATATCATTTTCAACTTCAACTGTGATATATGGGTGAGCTTGGCTGGCTTACTGTGATTTTCCCATTTAGCTTATATGCCTAAAATAGAAAAGCTATAAAAATAAATAAATTAAAATGCTAAAATACTTTCACAAAATTAGATTAGACTTTCTACTTCTCATGTATTTAAAATAATAAATAAATTTATTATACAAATTCAGACTTTCACAAAATTAGAATTTTTGCTGCAGAGTTCGTTGGGTTTTTGTTGCTGAAGGAATGTTACGCGCTTTAGAACTTATTACAATCGAAGTCTAGTGAAAAGCATTGGTATATAAAAGGAAAAGCATTGGGAATTCTGTAAATGATATAGAAAGGACAAAAGCAGAAAGCAAACCAAAGTTCATAAGAGGATTCGAACCCAAGACGAGGGTGCTCCTCACCGCCACAAGAAAGAACATTGAAAGTACAATATCCAACATATAAAGGCGTGCGTCGTCATAGATAGGGGAAATGGGTGTCTGAAATAAAGAAAGCCAAAAAGAAAACCAGAAATTGTCTCGGCTCTTTCGATACACCAGAGATGGTGGCTCGAGCCTATGATGTCACTGAGTTCTGTAAAGGAGTAGTCTATTTAGCCGGAGGAATTGCCCGGCTTTCGTCAGCCGGAAAAACTCCCGACCCCCGCCGGCATTCCTCCGACGTGCCTCCGTTCATCAATATCGAGGCATTTAATGCTCTTATGCCAACCCTGCCACCATACATGGCCATGCTATGGGCATAGTAACGTTACCGCCGTCATGGGTATTTTAGCCACCTCCATTAACTGCAGTTACGCATCAATGCTATTAACCTGCCCAAAAATTCAAAAGCTGTTTCGGCGCCAAGAATTTAATAATGCTCTGCATGCCTGGTGATTTTGACGGCCTCGGCGGAACTGCGTATTAGTTGAAGACGCAGAGTTCGAACGCTCAGATCGAGCTCGAGGTGGGACTCCATCAGATAAACTCAGAGGTAACCGATTTTTTTAACAAACTGGTGTAAAAATGGAAGATTGCTTCGAAAGCTAAGTGGTACAGCATCGATGAGGTAGAGAACAAGTTTCTTCAGTTGATCGGACCAAAATCCCCAAAATATTGGTCTGATCTGAAAATGGATCTTGGAAATAAGTCCTTAAGCCAAGAAATTGAATAAACCCTATCTTTCCGAATGAGTATAGAGTGGTAATTCGAGTTATTTTGATCCGCATTGCTCTGTATTTGGTAGGATAAAAACAGGACCGATACTTGGCAAAGCACATCAATCGCTTCTGCTCTGTTTCTGAGCAAAGTTGTCCCAACATCCTTTTAATTTCGCAATGAATTCATTGAAGGAACTTGACAGTTTGTATTTCCTTTCGTTGATCTACCGCTGATAGCCATACCTTCTTGGCTCATTCCATGCCAGAGTTCATATTATTCTATTTTTTCCAATTAAAGTTTTGGGTATGGAATTTCGGTACCGATTGCGAGGCAAAGCTAGTTGTGCTACTGGTGAGAAATTCAATGATTTTCCTAACAGCATGGTTTGTTTTTCCTCCATTTTGAGTTAATAAGTGTTAATTTTCTTTTTGTTTCAAGATTTTTGCTATTTATTGAGGGATATATATAGGATGAAACCCTTACCACTACAGCCAAGGTAAGGGTTGCAACGTGACACCAGTAATCTCTAAAATTTGCACTTGTTCTTGTTTTCAGGTATGGCTTTTCCTATCCGTTTTCGTTTAAGTTAGTGGGTAGATATTGAACTGTTGACTTGCCTAGTGCGGTCATTTCTTTCTGAAGTGTCAACCGAGACTTCAAGAAGTAATCATAAAGATGCATTAAAATGGAGATTACAGACCCAAAGATACATCTGCGTGCTCCAGATCTTGATTCTCCATAAGCGTTTAAGCTTCTTTGGTGTGCAGGAATTTATATTTAGCTGCAGTTTTTCAATAATGCATTTTTTTTTTTGCAATATTGGTTTGCAGAGGTGCCTGTATAGCCCAGTGAATTTGAACAAATGTGTAGATAACTCTGCCAATTTTGGGGTTTTCCCTGTTATCAATTCCAGGAACTCATTATTTGGGGTTCTCTTTCCCTGTTTGTCTGTGTTTTATGGATAAATTCCAGGAACACATTATTTGTTCTTTGGCACGTGAACCAGATAAATCTATTATTTTTTTTTCTAGGTGAACCATATAATTCTATTCTTCCTTCTACCCAAAAATAAGTCGGAATTTCTTAACACGTTATGCTTCAAATGCACAGCCACAATCCAACCCTTAGGATCCTCATCAACACATAACCACATACTAGGTTTTGTCCAGTGTTTCTCGGAACACTACAGTTAAAACACCACGACCCACCCCAAATATGTGCCATTGCAGACAACATAACACACTTCCCAACATGAATACCACTTGGGAAAGCGCAAAACAAACCCACAACACAGGTGTGCGGCTTCATAGGCAGAATCTATCCATATCATAGACAGAACAAACCAGGTCGTGACACCCCCAAGACAACCCTAACAAGCTTAGAGGCACACAACCTCCCTCATCCAACTTCGTCATAGGCCTGAGGCACACAACCCCCCTAGGGATGTTAATGTACCTCATGCAACAACGAGGTAGGCTCAAAAGAGAAGTATAATTTGAAACCTTCAATGAGAACCTCTGGATTTGTAGTGATATGACATCATGAAGGGCAAAGACGAACACTATGAAGCAAAAGCACATGACCAAAATGATTGCCAGCGAAACTAGGCACATCATCTGAGGAACCAGAGCAAGTAGCATCTACCATTGTTATCACTGGATCCTCCTCTGCAGCTATTGCAAATGCCCGTCGGTCTTTTGTAACACAAGCCCACTGAGGCAACAGAGCCTCTGCAAGGCCTCAATTTGTTCTTCTTGAATTCAATGGAGTTGATAATATTATTATTAAAGAAATGACATTGTTGTTCTTAATAGAGATGGTATAAAGGAAATGACATTGCTATTGTTGATATTGAATTATTGTTGTAATGGCTTGAGATCTCACCTTAAATTTGTCAAAAATTTCTTTGTAGAGATTTATGAGGGAAATGCGAGATGGTGTGCATAAATGCTTGTTTAATAGTCTTGGAAACAAAGGCTTGCTATTATACTTCAACTTCTATAATTCTATATCGAGAGAGAGCCTATACCATAACAATACATTCATTAGAGACATTTAAGAACAAGAGAACTCATAATAGTCACATGATATATTTTATTTTAATTTTATAACTTCATAATCTTGAATAGAGGGACATGACTAACATACAAGTATGGAAGTATAAACATTGAATTACATGGAAGTGATTATTTTTGAGAGATATTTGGTGGTTTGTGTAATAGTGATGGTTTATGTAACTATGGAAATTCATGTAACACATATAACAGTGGAAGTTTATGTAACCATGGAAGTTCATGTAACACATGTAACAACGCCAAGATAATCATATATCTATATAGCTTGAGAGGTATATATAACTAGTTTTTTTGGAAGCTAGGGGTGAGAATATTGTAGTCTTGATCCTCGAACAATAAGAATACCAATAGCTTGTCCATTGATGCTTCGTTGACATATTGTCAAGGTTTTACTACATAAATATTTTATCTTGTTTGAATGCTTCTTTGTTATCTTGTTTCATTATTTCCTTGCATCCAAATTTTAAGTGAACTCAAATATACCAACAAGTGTTATCAGAGTGAAGGTGAAGGGGGGTGTGAGAGGTGGTGAGCTATAAGTTTGTCTCTCCCAGGAAGATAATAGGTTGCAATCCAGAGGTGTTTGCACACAAAGGAGAAGCCACAACGAGAGATTTTATCCATATAGAAGAGAAACAACCAATAAATATGTTGCTAAGATACTCTATTATGTCCACATAAAGGATAATTTGTTGTTATGTTCATGAAGAGGAGAAAACATGATTTATTAATGGTCGAGTTTTGTACGTGTTTTGGTGGAGGATGAGTTTTGATTTTCTACTTTGAGGCCATGTATAGTAGAAGTTGCGAAGAGTTTTGTCTTTTTTTGGTGGAACATTTTCTACTCAATTTGGTGACGTCACAGATGATGCAATTTGATGGAGCCACTTGTTCATTGGAGATGGTGACAAATACAAGTATAGGTCTAACTAAATTTAATAATGAGTCTCATGGAGAGTGTCATTGGACAAAGGACTTGTGGAGTCTTTCTCTAGTAGAAACTGAAAATCTAATCTATTTGTTTTTGTTGGAGATATATTTCAAATCTAATCTAATCTATTTGTTTTTTTTTTTAATGTTACCCAAAAAAAAATGTGTATATATCATTTATGTGAATCTCTCCAACACCATTTTTATTTTTCATAAATAAATAAATTGTATTAATTTCCAAACACAACTATAATTGTAAAATATAAAAACACTTTTGAAAAAAGTAAAATTTAATCCATTTCCTTAACTAAAATTGCAAGGAAAAAACCAATATCTACATTCTTATAAAAGTAATATTTCTTTTCGAAATGTCTCAAAAATCCTAAATCATATTGATGTGCCGCACACAACAATAAATCATCTAACTCCGGATCTAACTTGTGCAAAGAGAGATCAAATTTCTTCAAGTATAAATCCCTTTTAAAGTGCAAAATATAATATGTAAATAAATTGATATCCACATAAATGAGTTAACATAGATATTCAAATTAGTTAAAAAAAATATATTGAAATATTTTAATAAAATATAAAGTTTAAACATATTTCTAAGACATATTTTCTACTTCTAATTTTTTTAGATGAAATTACATTATGTCATATGGACAATTAATCGATATCCAAATAAACGAGTTAACATTGATATTCAAATTAGTTAAAAAGCAATTGTGTTGAAATATTTTTAAAAAATATAAAGTTTAAACATCTTTATAAAACATATTTTCTATTTCTAATTTCTTTAGATGAAATTAAAAAATATATATTATGTCATATGGACAATTAACTAAACATATATAGCATATTAGTTTACATATTAGTTTTTGTTTTCTATTATAGCTAATATTACTTTTCTATTTAGAAAGTAGTTTATTTTTAATTCACAAATGTATCACTCATAACATTGATAAACAAACAAACTTTCACATCTTCCAAAAAAATAGAAAAAAAACTTATAACATGGTTTCTTATTCTAAAAAATAATACATGCTTTTTGATTCATACTAGATATTAAAAAAAATAGAAAAATGAAATAATATATCTCCAATCAATTTCCAGAATTTAACCATCATTTATCATTAATCACAAATACATCAAAAATGTTTACACCAATCAAACTATATCAAGTTTACAATGTACATCTGTATTATTGGATTAATATCAATACTGTGGCATTGCATAATGAACATTGATAAACAGACAATAACCAAGTTAAATGTCAGAATTTCAATCTTAATACATACTTTTACACCCAAAAAAAAAACAAAAATACAAAACAAAACAAAAAAAAACTATCTCTATCATGGCCACTCCCAATTACAAAGGAACCCAATAAAGAAATCTATCTTTCTGCACTTCCAATGATGCCAATTCGAGCATTTGATATTTGTATGTAAAGTGGATCTGCAATTTACCTGCACAGTTCCTTGATTTTCATCTTCGAAATTGTGGTTTGTATGTAAGGTGGATCAAAGGAGATGCAAGTTACCTGCACGGCTCCTTGTCTTTCATTTTCTAAATTTTCCTCTATCAAGGTTCAGGGAATTTTGAGTGGCATTAGTTACCTTATAACGTGTTAGAAATTCCGACTTATTTTCGGGTAGAAGGAAGAATAGAATTATATGGTTCACCTGGAAAAAAAATTAATAGATTTATCTGGTTCACATGCCAAAGAACAAATAATGTGTTCCTGGGATTGATCCATAAAACACAGACAAACAGGGAAAGAGAATCCCAAATAATGAGTTCCTGGAATTGATAGCTGGGAAAACCCCAACATTGGCAGAGTTATCTACACATTTGTTCAAATTCACTGGGCTATACAGGCACCTTTGCAAACCAATATTGCAAAAAAAAATGCATTATTGAAAAACTGCAGCTAAATATAAATTCCTGCACAACAAAGAAGCTTAAAAGCTTATGGAGAATCAAGATCTGGGGCACACAGATGTATCTTTGGGTCTGTAATCTCCATTTTAATGCATCTTTATGATTACTTCTTGAAGTCTCCGTTGACACTTCAGAAAGAAATGACCGGACTAGGCAAGTCAACAGTTCAATATCTACCCACTAACTTAAACGAAAACGGATAGGAAAAGCCATACCTGAAAACAAGAACAACTGCAAATTTTAGAGATTACTGATGTCACGTTGAAACCCTAACCTTGGCTGTAGTGGTAAGGGTTTCATCCTATCTATATCCCTCAATAAATAGCAAAAATCTTGAAACAAAGAGAAAATTAACACTTATTAACTCAAAATGGAGGAAAAACAAACCATGCTGTTAGAAAAATCATTGAATTTCTCACCAGTAGCACGACTAGCTTTGCCTCGCAATCGGTACCGAATTTCCATACCCAAAACTTTAATTGGAAAAAATAGAATAATATGAACACTGGCATGGAATGAGCCAAGAGGTATGGCTATCAGTGGCAAATCAACGAAAGGAAATACAAACTGTCAAGTTCCTTCAATGAATTCATTGCGAAATTAAAAGGATGTTGGGACAACTTTGCTCAGAAACAAAGCAGAAGCGATCGATGTGCTTTGCCAAGTATCGGTCATGTTTTTATCCTGTCAAATACAGAGCAATGCGGATCAAAATAACTCGAATTACCACTCAATACTCATTCGGAAAGATAGGGTTTATTCAATTTCTTGGCTTAAGGCCTTATTTCCAAGATCCATTTTCAGATCAGACCAATCTTTTGGGGATTTTGGTCCGATCAACTGAAAAAACTTGTTCTCTACCTCATCGATGCTGTACCACTTAGCTTTCAAAGCAATCTTCCATTTTTACACCAGTTTGTTAAAAAAATCGGTTAACTCTGAGTTTATCTGATGGAGTCCCACATCGAGTTCGATCTGAGCGTTCGAACTCTGCGTCTTCAACTAATACCCAGTTCCGCGGAGGGCGTCAAAATCACCAGGCATGCAGAGCATTATGAAATTCTTGGCGCCGAAACAGCTTTTGAATTTTTGGGCAGGTTAATAGTATTGATGCGTAACTGCACTTAATGGAGGTGGCTAAAATACCCATGAGGGCGGTAGCGTTACTATGCCCATAGCATGGCCATGTATGGTGGCAGGGTTGGCATAAGATAATTAAATGCTTTATAGCAAGCTCGATATCGATGAACGGAGGCGTGTCAGAATGCATATCAAACGGAGGCACGTCGGAGGAATGCCGGCGGGAGTCGGGAGTTTTTCCGGCTGACGGAAGCCGGGCAATTCCTCCGGCTAAATAGACTACTCCGTTCTGTAAATGGTATAGAAAGGACAAAAGTAGAAAGGAAACATGAGCTTATATGTCTAAAATAGAAAATCTATAAAATCTTTAACAATAAATAAATTAAAATGTTAAAATACATTCATATTATTAAATGCTAGTGTCCAAGGAGAATCTCAAACTTTCACAAAATTAGACTTTCTCAAAATTAGACTTTCTGTGATCTCATGTATTTAAAAAAATAAATAAATATATTATACAAACTTAAACTTTTACAAAATTAGAATTTCTTATGCACAGTTTGTTGAGTTTTTTGTTCAGAAGGAATGCTAGGCTCTTTTCTGCTGCACAGTTTCTTCAGAAGGAAGGCGTGCGTCATCGTAGTTAGGGGAAATGGGTTTCTGAAATAAAGAAACCCAAAAAGAAAACCAGAAATTGTCCCGGCTCTTTCGATACCCCAGAGTTCTGTAAATGGTATAGAAAGGACAAAAGTAGAAAGAAAACATAAGCTTATATGTCTAAAATAGAATTTCCAGGCGTCCAATAGAATTTGACAACACAGTTATCTGATTGTAACTGATATTTAACTCGCTGAGAGACGTGACACCGCCTATGGATTCCAGCAGAGCCACAAGATAGTTAAAATTGCTGCTGATATCCAGGTATTCTAGATTCATAAGGTTCTCAATATCTTCTGGAAGACCTCCAAGTCTGTTCATGTGGACATGCAAAAACCGTAGAGACATCATGTGGGAAGTAGAATATGGAAGACGCTTGGTTGTGCATAATCTAATCGTCTAACATAGGATCTAATCGTACATATTAGGACAGAAAGACAGTTAGGAAAGTTATTTTCAAATAATAATGCCTTACGACGTAATTAGAGATTATTTTGGTTAAAATAAAAAATAAAAATAAAAAAACACATACATATCAATTACTTAGACAATTTTAAAAATCATATAATCATTAATTATAATTAAAGCATTAATATAACTATAGTAATTTCAGGAAAATAAATATAATTAAAAATTATAATAATAATTTAATTAATTAATTAATTAATAATTAATTTTTTCGTTTATTGTGCCAAAGGCACTCTCTAGCCTAATACGGTAGTGATGTTGTAGTGTAATGTTTAACATTTTGACTTGATCAAAATAAAATAGAATTAAAATTAAATTGAAATAAAATAGTTAATTTAATTATGAAAGGGGCTCTCCATTTCGATATGATAGAGATGTTGTAATATAATGTTTAACATTTTGACTTAGTCAAAATAAAATAAAATAAAATAAAAAATAAAAAAATGAATATGAGAATAAAAATTAAAAATAAAATAAAATTATTAACTGAAATAAAATTGAGATAAAATAATCAGTTTAATTTACCATTAGCAGTTTTTGTGTTATGTAAACATTTTGACTCTAGGTTTTCACAACCTATGGTTTTGACCCATGGTATTATTCAACTCATTGTTTTTACCCATTGTATTATTATCTTAGGTAGCCTATTTAAAGTCATAAAATTCCAATCAATTTTACATACATAAAGAGATTTGAATAGTTTCGTATAACTATATATAAACAAAAGATTACAATTACAACGATTAAAACCATCATTTATGAACAATATGTCATTAATAAAGGTAAGTTTGAATCATATTTTTTGAAATAATGTTTTCTTTATTAGTATACAGGCATCTTCTAGTCATTTTTTACATAGTTTTAGTTTTTGATATCTAGCTTGAGTTTAAAAAAAAACACATACAACTCCCTGAATGATAAGAAGTGGAGAATTGGTAATGGTTTCTGATCGAGAAGGTTGATTGAGAAATTCATCGACATAGGGAAAGGGCAGATTGATAAAGCCTCCAAAGTCTTTTGAAGAATGATGAGGAGCATCTGCTGCCACAAATAATACTCCTTCACCAATGCACTTGAGTTGGAGCCTTCCATTGTGTGCATCCCTCAGTATTCTCGCAAAAGGGAAGTAATACACCAAGGTCTTGCTCATATTTTCTCTAATATTTGTTACTCGGATAAATCCCTCTTGCGGACAAGAGTGATCTCCTTTGTATCCCAACATATAGCTAGAAACAAAAAAAACATAAGAATATCTCTTTCCCTAAGCTATTAGCATTCAGATTATCTTTTTTTTTTTGTAAACTTAGTAATACCTCTCTATTTTATATTCATTAAACCAAAATGCAGGTTATAGAAATATACAACTTTTGACCTCAACCCGCGCGTAGGAAACCATTTCTGTTGGCCATACTAAAGTGTTATAGGCCATCCAAAACTGGAAAAGCTGAAAGTGGTATCTTACTATCTTTAAGGGTTTATTATCTATCTTAACGTCTATAAACATATAGAAAAAGTAAATGTTATATGTTTTCATTGCAAAAACCATAAATCCAAAAAATTCAATCCTTAGAAGACTCTATGGGTGTCGGGTCTTTGACACTCTAGTGTCTGTTGATACGTCCAAGTCAGACGTTCTAGTGGTGCTGCTGTAAATTGATCTCGTGGATATCTCTGCGAATTTCCGCCATAATTGAGGCTGCATGCAGGTCTCCTCCATTCTCTTGGATTGTGACAATTTCCTTCACCAATAGACATTTTAGGGTCCAGTAGGTACGAATCGACTATTGGAATAGAGGCAGTTTGCTGCGGGTATTACCAGGATCAGTTAAAATTGGGTCCATATCTTCCTCGGCGAGTTGTGCTTCCTCTTTTGCCCTTACATCCTATTCCCACCTAGAGATCAAGGATTTGAAATGGTTGGGAGTGCCATCCGAGTAAGCTTGAAATAGGTTCTCCATTATCTCTTTACCAGACTTCTGTCTTCGTCTGGCTATTCTAGATTTGGCTTTCCCCTTGGATTTTCCTTCCTTCTTGGTCGACTGAGCTTTAACCATTGTCTTCAAAGCCCGGTCTTCCAACAAATATCTGTGCAGGTGAGAATTTCTAGGAAGAACTGCAGTAGTACACAACATGGAAATATCAAAGTTACATGCAATAATAAAAAGAACAGGGTGTTGTTTGAGATCCAACGTATACTTGACATCCCTACCAGGATAAATACCAGCTTGCACGTTTAGTAACCCCATAACGGTTAGACAGGACACAACCTTCCAGGAATTGGTGTGCCAACCCTTCCAATTATTAACCGTAAACATAATATTATCGAATAGACACAATAGAACCCCATAACTAGCCTCGACTACAGAGAATACTCCTGATGCAGGAGCATTAGCTCGGGAAAATACCTTCTATTTTTATTTAAACTAGGGGTCTCATGTTTTTGAGAAATTATTAATTTCATGTAAATATTAATATTGTTTTTGAGTGATTAAATTATATTTTAATTAATTATATGTGAGAATTTGTAAATGTTTCCAAACAAATGGAAAACATGAGAGAAATTAGATGAGAGATATCTAAGAGATAATTATGAGCCTAAATTAGAATTAGTTTCAAGGTTTTAGGGATAAAAAATCTATCTTTTAGGGGTGTTGAGATATTTGGGGATTTTGTTGAGTGATTAAAGGGATGTGAACCAAAATTGGTTCAATTCAATTTGTATAAATTAATATGCCTCAAAGGCAAAGAAGGCAGGTGAGATTAGAGTGTGGAATAGAGAAAGAGGTTGTAAGCCTCCGGACATTTGTAAGAGGGCCAATGAATGAAAATCAAGCCAGGAAGAAATATTACTGTAAGTTAGTTCATTTTTTATGAAAGCATTGGTTTGAATTATGCACCTAAATTGGTCAATTCGTGTATGGTTCAATTTCTATGTTAAGGATTGGAATGGTGAATTTGTATACAGACTTGTTGGTATTCGATTTGTAGAAATCGATAACTAATTTGTGTTGAAGCCCAAAGCAGAGAATCGATGAGTTTTGATGGGAATTAAACATATGATAAAACTGAATTGAATTCTATTTGATTGTCTATGGAATAAGCGTATAAGGCAAAGAAATTGATTTTCAGTTAATGTCAATTTATGCATTGAATTGAATTAAATCTGCAATTGTGAAGAGGACGCAGATCAATCATCCTAGAGGAGATCTGGATTGAATATTAATCAAGTTGGATTGATATGTCGGCTTTGGAAGTCGATTTCATGGTGGAACACATATAGTGGTGAATGCTTGGTTTGAAAGATGTTCACATTAATGTAAATGGAACGCTGGTGAATGCATAGTTAAGGGAACGTTGTTCACATGAGAATTGATAGATAAATCGATGCATGAGTTGAGTTTTGAATTAAAATCCGGTTAAATTGTATTGTCAATTATATGCTATAGGCTGATTGTGTTGTGAATTGGAATAGAGGTACAGGTTGCTGATGCAATCTATTAAAAAACACATTATTAAATTAAATGCAGAGCTGGGAGTCGAACAATGGCAGAATGACGGTGGAATGTGTTAAAGGTTGAACAGTGTTGAAAATTCGGTGTTGTTTAATATCAATTTTGTGGTTTGAAGGTGTGCAGACGTTATATGAAGCACAGAGTTCTGTTTTAATTCTGTCTATTTTAACAGATTTTAATCACAGAGATGATGAGGGACCGGTTGTTCTATCGACTGGGGAATTGAAGAACAGAAAAGTGGAACCGTGAACAATCAAACGATTGAAGTGAGGATGCACTAATAGCATCATTGTTCAGCAAATTCGATGTTCTCTCTGCTTTACACCTGAAGGAGACCACAAAAATAAGTTAAAATCAAACGCTGGGTAAGAATGCCGAATTGTAGCATTCCAGTAGCACGAAGTGTTAAACGCAGAATGGGTAAGAACAGAACGGCAACTGCATTGTAAATCATCTGAAAGTTGCATGGTTATGTTTGCCGGAATAATGAATTCGATTTTAATGTTAATTGGTTTTTGTATATGAATGTATTATTTAGGTGTTGTGAAAGGCGCAGCCTTGAAACACAGTGGAAAACTCTAAAGAACAAACACGCAGAGATTGTTGAACAAACATTGAGGTCCTGCATTATTGGAGAGGTAGGTTAATTTTCCTGGGCCAGATTGTTGTTATTTAAATTTTGGTTGAATATAAATTGGGAGCGCTGGCATTAAAACAAGCAAGTTCGAGTCTTATGTATAAAACCGATATGCAGTGGTATGAATTTTCCATGTTGAGCTTTTAAAACATGGGCGCATTCTTTTTATTGAATTTTGATTTTAAAATCCGGTATTTAAAGTGCATATGTGAATGTTGGGATTTAAATGGAAATTGAGAGGTATTGGATTTGGTTATGGATTGAGAGTTTTAAATTGGGATTGTATTGAAGCTTGAGTTTAATCCCATGGAAAGTTTGATTGTGGAGTTTATGGTTTCGTATAATTGTTTGAAGAAGTTTTCATTCATGAAGGAACCTTTGTGTGAAGATTGTTGGGTTCTGGTTTTTGAACCATATGTTTAAATGCTTCCGCGAATAATGAGGTGTGAATTTACCAGACGTTGAAGTTTTATTTGGGAAGTTATTGAGATGCATTTTTATGAGCATGAGGGTATTGGAAAGATTCTGGGTTTGCAGGTTCAGCCAACATAATTTTGGTATCAGAGCTGGAATAGCTCTGTGTGAAGTTTTTAAATTGAATTGAATTAATTGCATGTGATGAACGAATGACAGATTTTGAAACTGGTGAAGGTTATAGCACAAAGATGCAGTGCAGTTGAAGAAGTGAAGCAAGATCAACAGGATCTTGAAGGTGAGCTGACAAAGTGTTATTTAACTATGGTTGAAGATTGTTTGCAGAATTTAGATTGCTAGCAGGTTGAAGAAAATCTCAGTGGGAAGAAGCAGATCACAGTGATGAAGGAGTCCAGCAAGTGATTCTAAGAGAGTGTGGCAGAACCTGAAGATTCAACAGAGGTGGAATAAAGTTGTAGATGGGTGAAGCCTGAAGGAGTAATGGAGAAATGCTCGAAAGGGTTCCATCAGAGGACTGGTGATTACCAAAAGACCAGATCCGGAGGAAGGGATTGGTGAGGTAAGTGGCAGCAGAAGAGTTTACTGTTGCAGAGGCTTGGTGCAACTCATGGGTGAGAAACTCATGGCGAAGAATGTAGAAATTTTCTGTTTCCCACCCTGGTTTTCAGTTTCACCTTATTTCTCCAAATAGTTAAATGCCCTTTCCCATATCCTTACATTCAACAAACTGGAAAATAATTTTTTTGCTGAAAACATAAATTCTGGAAAATTTACAGAATGCTGGAAAATGCAGAAATAAAAATCAGCAAGCATAAAATAGCCATTCAACACATTTAACACTGATATTTTTGGTCAACATGACCTTGGAAAAAACCCATACAACTCTTGGGGAAAACCAGTTCGAAAGCTTCTCTTTTATTTTCTGAGTATTGCCTTTTTCAGTGAAACAGGAAAAACTCAGAAAAAATTCCAGCAACCAATTTACAGACTTATCTCGATTTCCGTGCTTGCACACCGCCTCGGAAATTGTGCCAAATCAGCAACAACAGAAAACAGAAAATTTACAGCACATTAGGACATCATTAAATTATGTACGGCCACCTCGAGAAGCGTGTCAGAACAACTGTACTTTGATGTACAAACTGTACAGATTTTGTACAACAACCTCTCTCGAAATCCATGCCAAAAAACAGAGCTATAGCTGCTGTCCTCTTCCTCGGTTTTTGTGCCGAAAATGACAGCCACCCTCTTCCTTGAAAAACGTGCGTGATTTTTTTGCCTTGGAGTGCGTGCTTGCTGCTGTACCCTCTTCCTCGATTTCTGTGCCTCCTCACCTGGAAACACTGCCTCTCCTTTACTGTACAGATTTTCTACCTCAGTATGTGTGCCAATAAATGCTGCTGTACCTTTGCTAAAATCTCTTCACTGCTGCCCTCATTCTTATCACTGCTCAAAAAAATCTCCAACTCTCCTTCTCTCCTTCTCCCAATCTGCTCATGAAAGAATGAATGACCTTTTCCCTCCTTTTCCTCCTTTAACCTAACCCTAAGTGACTTTTGGGGAATCCCTAAATCCAATGGCTGAAATAGATTGAGATCTAGGGCTGAGATTAAATGCTCATTTAAATCTCACTTTCTATTTTTTAATTCACCCCACTTTAATAAAGACCCACTTAGTCATTTATTTCCCAAGTCACTTTTCCTTTCTAATTTTACATTGACTTTATTAAAGTCACTTTAAAATTAGACTTTAGTAACTTTATCACTTAAAGTCACTTTAAAATTAGACTTTAGTAACTTTATCACTTAAAGTCACTTTTAAATTAGATTAGACTTTATAAAATTATAAAGTCACTTTAGGAGAAAAATTAAATTCTTTTGGACACTTTTCCCTAGGCAAAAGATCAAAGCCTTAGGGAACCTCCTATCCTCCGGTAACCAAATTTCAACACTCCCTCTTACCGAGGAAGGTGTTTCTCACCACACCCATCTTGTCTCTGAAGTAGACATGCTTGGCCCGTGGTACGGCTTTGGTAAGAATATATGCAACTTGCTCATCAGTGGGAATATACTCAAGCTTCACAGCTCCCTTTTGAACATGGTCTCTGATGAAATGATATTTGATCCCGATATGCTTTGACCTGTCATGAAATACTGGATTCTCCATGAGTTTAATGCAACTCTGATTATCACAGTATATCACTGAAGGTCTCAACCGCTGACCAAATAAGCCAAACAACATCTTGCGAAGCCAGATGGCCCCCGTCAACCAGCTGTGACTAATGCTATATACTGTCCAATAACTCAAAGCCATCGATCGTCGTCCCAACAAATCCATGACACCACTGTCGAACCCAACCCAAAACAACAGCCTGAAGTGCTCTTCCTATCATAAGCACAACCTGCCCAATCAGAATCAGTGTAACCTGCCAATTTCACTCCATCCCCCTGCCTATAATCCAGACCATAATCCACTGCCCCTTGCAAGTACCGCAAAATGTGTTTTGCAGCAACCCTATGCACCCTCCTGGTCTCACACATGAACTGGCTCATCGTGTTGTTTGCAAAACATATATCTGGTCTAGTGTTGACCAAATACATCAAGGAACCAATCAGCTGTCTATACAATGTGGGATCCACCAATTCGGAATCCGAAGTATGAAGGTTCTTCCAGTTGGTGATCATCGGTGTCGACATGGGTTTACAATCCTCCATGTGGAATCTGCCAAGGATATCCACAATATACATCCCCTGCCCCAGGAAGAAATGCCCCTCCTCCTGCCATACCTCCAAACCCAAAAAGTAATGCATCAAGCCGATGTCCTTCATTTCAAACTCCGCCGCAAGATCTCTCTTGCAGTGCTCTATGAGTCTCTCTGCACCCGTAATGACTAAGTCATCCACATACATTCTAAATATTGAGGCTCACCTATCACAATAATCATATAGAAGGCCTCGGATCTCAATTTTGTGAAACCCATCCCCCGCAAGTATGTATCTATCATGGAGTACCAAGCTCTGGGAGCTTGCTTCAGGCCATAAAGGGCCTTCTTCAGTCTGCACGCATGGGACTCCTTCCCATGCACCTCAAAGCCCTGTGGCTGCTCAATGTACACCTCCTCCTGTATGAAGCCATTGAGAAATGCGGTCTTCACATCCATCTGGTGGATCTTTCAACCCATCTCTGCTGCTATCGATATAATGGAGCGGATCGAAGTATATCGAGCCACGGAGCGAAGGTCTCCTCATAATCAACTCCCTCTACCTGGGAGAACCCTCTAGCCACAAACCTCGCTTTGAATTTCTCAATGCTGCCATCTGCAGCATGCTTTACCTTGTAAAGCCATCTGGAAGTAACCACGGATTTGCCCTCAGGTCTCGGCACCACCTCCCAAACATCATTCTTCATGATAGAAGAATACTCCTCTTGCATGGCCTCTCTCCAGACTTGCTGGCTAGCTGCCTCCTCATAGCTAGAAGGCTCAGAGTCAAGGATGCTGGTAGCCATTTCCATATAGCTACAAAACCTCTCAGGTGGTCTGCTCTCTCTGACCGGCCTCTTAGGCGCAGCAACAGATGTGGCCTCTCTCAAGGTGTCCTGAAGCCACTTGGGCTTCCTCTTCCCTGAGCATACTTCTCCCATCGGAGAATGAAACTCCTCCTCTCATCATCATCAGAGCCTCAACTCCCCGATCGGGCTCTGTCTGTTGTCCTCATGCCTGCACCTGAACCTATAGAAGCTGAGGTACCGTGTGAACTGTCCATCAGTGGACTCCCTAGTGAACTGCTCTGCGGACTGCTCTGCATGCTGCCCGAAGCACCACCCCTCTCACTCAGTGAGCCACTGCTCACTGACGGACCTGACATCGTCATAGATGTACCTCCGGATCCTCTTGATCCCTGCCCACTAGTCACTGCGACTGACTCAACTGCTGCTGAGGGTCTGGCTGATCCAGATACTCTAACTCCCGTGACCTCCTGAAGGCTCTATCCTCCTCGAACTTCACATCCTGCCTGACAACAACTTTCCTCTGTGCAGGAATGTAAATCCGAAAGGCCTTTGAGGTCTCACTGTAGCCCATAAAGATACCCTTCTCTGCGGTGGGCTCTAGTTTGGTCCTCTTCTCCTTGCGTATGTAGGAGTATGTGATGCACCCAAAGACAGGAAGATGACCAATATCAAACTTCTTCCCAGAAAAAGCCTCCTCCGGAGTCATGTGCCCCAGGGCACGATGCGGACTCCTGTTCTACAAATAAACAGCAATGTTGCAGGCCTCTGCCCATAAAAACAATGGCAACCCCTGATCATGTAACATGGCTTTGGCAGCCCCTCCGATGGATCTGTTCTTCCTCTCCGCAACCCCGTTCTGCTGGGGGTTGTAAGGAACAGTGAACTCCCTCCTAATGCCTGCCTCCGCACAATAGTCAACAAACTCTCCAAGGATGTACTCTCCTTCATTGTCCGACCTCAGGGACTTGATCTTCCGACCTGTCTGTGTCTCCACAAGAGCTCTGAACTCCTGAAACCGCTTGAAGACCTCACTCTTGGTCTTCAAGAAATAAATCCAGGTCCTCCTGGAGTGATCATCAATGAATAACACATAGTACTCATATCCACTCAAGGAACCATGAGACATCCGACCGCTCACATCGGAATGAATCAAATCAAGTATCCCAGTCGCTCTGCTGTCACTGCTGGGAAAAGGGGATTTGGCAAACTTGCCCATCGCACATCCTCTGCAAGTATCAAAGTGATCAGTACTGAAATCTGGCACACCTGTAGTGATCTCTCGCAAAGTCCTCAAGGCTCCATGATACATATGCCCCATCCTGCGGTGCCAAATCTCACATAGCTTAGAACTGCTAGCTCTGCTGTCGGTACTACTGCTCAATGCCAAAAGGGGCTGAAATGCAAACTTGTACACCTTTGCATGGCGTACACCTATCACTCTAGCTGAATCAACTGGAGGAACCCTGGGATACATCAGCACCTATCTACCCCTGAACAGTATCTCATATCCTCTGTCCTCCAAAGCTGAGACGGATATGAGGTTCTTCCTCATCCCTGGCACATAAAGAACATCTGACACCTTCAAGGGAGGTTTAGACTCCCTCTGAAATGTCAGTGTTCCCACACCGACTGCTCTAACAACTTTGTCATCACCGAGTACTACCTCTATATCAGTGCCACTCTCTGAAAGCTCTGAGAAGTACTCACGGACTCCTGTCATGTGACGTGAAGCCCCACTGTCCACATACCAGATACCCGAAGATGCTCCGCTAATCGAGGGAAATGCATGCTCCCTCTGAACCTGTGTGGCAGGTACTCCTGCACTAGAAGACTCACACGCAATGAACCCAAACTCCCGGTCAAAGCAATCTGCAAAGTCCTCAACCTCTGCTGAAGCTGCCATGCTCTGGTTCTTCCCCTTCTTCTTCTTCTTCTCCGGACACACAACTGCATAGTGTCCCATCTTCTGACAATTCCAACACTTCACTTTGGAATAGTCCTTCTGTGTGTTATCCTGTTTACCTTTACCTTTGCCTTTGCCTCCACCATTGCTTGTGGAAGCCTGCTTCCTCCCTTTGCCTTTCTTGCGTCCTGCCAACAGTGCTACATCCTCATCCTGCTCAACTGGCTTGGCTGCCCCAAGCTGACCTTTCCTGATCTCTGTCTGAATGCAATCATCCAAAAACCTCTCCCATGTGGGAAGGGTCTCACGTGCACAAACCCCATCAGCAAAGTTCATCCATGAACTGGGGAGGCCATTCACTGCTATCCGCACCAACTCAGTGGGTTGAATGACCTCTCCAATTGCTGCCAACTCATCTCTCACATTAGTAATCTTTATGAGATATCCAGCTGCACTATCAGTCTTACCCATCTTAATGGTTTTCAGCTTCTCCTTCAGGACCATTTTCCGGGTCTCATTGGTACTTTGGTAGAGATTGGACAATGCTGTCCACATCTCATGAGCATTTCTCTTTCCTCTCACATGAGGAATGCAATGGTCTTTGATTCCGTCTAGAATCAGTCTCTTACCCTTGTTGTTCTTCCTATTATATGCTACCAACTGAGTAGCATCAGTAGGCACATTAACAGGCTGCTGTGTGGTATGAACCATGATATCCTAGACTTCTGCCTCCTCAAAGATACTCTGCATTCTCTCCTTCCAAACGCTGTAATTGGTATGCCCATCCAACCTATCCTCCACCCTCAATCCCAATGACATCCTGCTGTCCTAAAACTGAAAAATAGCACTGTTGTAGTAAAGATAAAAATTATGTTTGTGAAAAAATCAGCTTGCTGGAATTTTCTGAGTGAAAAATCAGTAGGGTGTATTTTTCTCCTTGCTATCCCAAACTACACTTTTAGCACTCAAGCTCTGATACCATGTAGAAATTTTCTGTTTCCCACCCCATTTTTCAGTTTCACCTTATTTCTCCAAATAGTTAAATTCCCTTTCCCATATCCTTACATTCAAAAAACTGGAAAATAATATTTTTTGCTGAAAACACAAATTCTGGAAAATTTACAGAATGCTGGAAAATGCAGAAATAAAAATCAGCAAGCATAAAATAGCCATTCAACACATTTAACACTGATATTTTTGGTCAACATGACCTTGGAAAAACCCCCTACAACTCTTGGGGAAAACCAGTTCGAAAGCTTCTCTTTTATTTTCTGAATATTGCTTTTTACAGTGAAACAGGAAAAACTCAGAAAAAATTTCAGCAACCAATTTACAGACTTATCTCGATTTCCGTGCTTGCACACCGCCTCGGAAATTGTGCCAAATCAGCAACAACAGAAAACAAAAAATTTACAACACATTATGATAGCATTAAATGCTGTACGGCCACCTCGAGAAGCATGCCGAAACAACTGTACTTTGCTGTACAGACTGTACAGATTTTGTACAACAACCTATCTCAAAATCCATGCCAAAAAACAGAGCTATAGATGCTGTCCTCTTCCTCAGTTTTTGTGCCGAAAATGACAGCCACCCTCTTCTTTGAAAAACGTGCCTAATTTTTTTTCCTTGGAGTGCGTGCTTGCTGCTGTACCCCCTTCCTCAATTTTTGTGCCACCTCACTTGGAAACACTGCCTCTCCTTTTCTGTACAGATTTTTTGCCTCGGTATGTGTGCTAATAAATGTTGCTGTACCTTGGTTGAAATCTCTTCACTGCTACCCTCCTTCTCACTACTCAAAAAAATCTCTAGCTCTCCTTATCTCCTTCTCCCAATCTGCTCATGAAAGAATGAATGACCTTTTCCCTCATTTTCCTCTTTTAACCTAACCCTAAGTGACTTTTGGGGAATCCCTAAATCCAATGGCTGAAATAGATTGAGATCTAGGGCTGAGATTAAATGCTCATTTAAATCTCACTTTCTATTTTTTAATTCACCCGACTTTAATAAAGACCCACTTAGTCATTTATTTCCAAAGTCACTTTTCCTTTCTAATTTTACATTGAATTTATTAAAGTCACTTTAAAATTAGACTTTAGTAACTTTATCACTTAAAGTCACTTTAAAATTAGACTTTAGTAACTTTATCACTTAAAGTCACTTTTAAATTAGATTTGACTTTATAAAATTATAAAGTCACTTTAGGAGAAAAATTAAATTCTTTTGGACACTTTTCCCTAGGCCAAAGATCAAAGCCTCAGGGAACCACCTGTCCTCCGGTAACCAAATTTCAACAAAGAAAATGACTACTGAAAGTCATAAAGGAGAGGGCAGAGGTTCAGAAAGAGGCCACAATAGAAAGAGGGAGAAAGATGCCAAGGCAAATGGCATAAGACAACAGTTGACTAATGAAGAGTATGAGAAAGAGAAAGCTGAGATCGCGGTTCATCTTGAGCTATTGATGGAATTGTTACGGGAAAGTGTGAAAGACCAGAGACATGGTTGGATTATGAGGAAGAGAGTGAAGTGGTAGAGGCTACAATAGAAAAGAGATCGGCAGATAAACATGCAGTTAACAGAAGAGCTGAAAAAGATCGAGCAGATGATGAGTTATTGGGCAGATCCAGATCAGCTAGATAATGTGAACTCTTGTATTTTTGTAGCTGACAATTGTGATGTGATTACATGTTTTGTTGAGGAGGATGTGCAATCTTGTGAAGCTGTCACAAGCATGGAAAAGAATCTTTCAGGATATAAGTACTTTGAAGAAGAAAGCAGTGATGCTTTTGCTGTTACAGTACAAGAGGAAGCTCATGTGAATGAAGAAGAGGATCAGCTGGAAGCGCTGGTATATGAACCAGTAGTTGAGACTTTTGAACTTTGTGATTTTCAAACTGAAAGTTTATGTATGAATGCAGGGATGGTACATGATGATGATATGCTTCAGCAATGCCACAAAGAAATTGCATTGTTGGAATATCTGTTGAAGAATTCAGAGTATGACAAGGAGATTGTAGCAGAAGAAAGAGTTCAGTACAGTGAACGAGAGAAGAAAGACATCCTGGAGACAGATGATGTGAAAGGAAGACTGGTTGACAGTCTTGAGAATTCTTCAGAGGATTCTTTGGAAAGTTTAGATCAACATACTGATGTGCTGATAGTGGAGGAGAACTTAGAACAGCATACTGAGGTGCTGGCAAAGGAGGACAAGGCACTAAGGCCTTATGATTTTTGTTTTAACAAGTGTTTTGTGAATGCAGGTATTGTTGCAGGTGCTGAAGAACATTTGACTCAGTTGAACAGTCAAATGAAGGAGAAAGACGAGAATTCTGTGGAAATTTCAAATCCATAGGATGAGGAAGTTATGTTGCTAGAAAGGATGCTGAATAGTCAAAATTCAGTGCAGGAGAAATCTCAATTTCAGAATTGGGAATTGCAGATGCAGAGAGATGAAGACAACATAAAGAAGTACACAATGTATGAGTCCAATAAGTTGTTGATAGGAGAAATCATAGAAGAATTTTTATGTTTCAGAAGACAAGAGGGCATGGATGATTGGGTGGCAGCAAGAATTCAGCAAGTGACAGTAAAAATGGAGCGAGTAAGAACTGAGCAAGCCGTCTTAGCTCAGTAGGCAGTAAGAAATCAACAGTTTGAAGATTTATTGGACAGAGAAATTGAACTAATCAGAAGAATCATGTTGAAAGTGTCTCAAAGGAAGACATCAGCAAGAAAGAGCAGCAGCAGCAAAATGAAGACAAAGACAGATTGTGAAAGTGCAGCGAGTGGAGCAAGACAGTATAAGATATGGAGACCTGGAGAAAAGCAGCAGACAACAGATATTGATGATGAGTTGCAGAAAAAAGTGTGGGATCCAGGTGGATAAAGACTTAAACTTATGATCAGGAGATCATGATCATTTTCAACCTTGGGAGTCTGATGCAGGAGCATTAGCTCGGGAAAATACCTTGTATTTTTATTTAAACTAGGGGTCTCATGTTTTTGAGAAATTATTAATTTCATGTAAATATTAATATTGTTTTTGAGTGATTATATTATATTTTAATTAATTATATGTGAGAATTTGTAAATGTTTCCAAACAACTGGAAAACATGAGAGAAATTAGATGAGAGATATCTAAGAGATAATTATGAGCCTAAATTAGAATTAGTTTCAAGGTTTTAGGGATCAAAAATCTATCTTTTAGGGGTGTTGAGATATTTGGGGATTTTTTTGAGTGAATAAAGGGATGTGAACCAAAATTGGTTCAATTCAATTTGTATAAATTAATATGCCTCATAGGCAAAGAAGGCAGGTGAGATTAGAGTGTGGAATAGAGAAAGAGGTTGTAAGCCTCCGGACATTTGTAAGAGGGCCAATGAATGAAAATCAGGCCAGGAAGAAATATTACTGTAAGTTAGTTCATTTTTTATGAAAGCGTTGGTTTGAATTATGCACCTAAATTGGTCAATTCGTGTATGGTTCAATTTCTATGTTAAGGATTGGAATGGTGAATTTGTATACAAAATTGTTGGTATTTGATTTGTAGAAATCAATAACTAATTTGTGTTGAAGCCCAAAGCAGAGAATCGATGAGGTTTGATGGGAATTAAACATATGATAAAACTAAATTGAATTCTATTTGAATGTCCGTGGAATAAGCGTATAAGGCAAAGAAATTGATTTTCAGTTAATGTCAATTTATGCATTGAATTGAATTAAATCTGCAATTGTGAAGAGGACGCAGATCGATCATCCTAGAGGAGATTTGGATCGAATATTAATCAAGTTGGATTGATATGTCAGCTTTGGAAGTCGATTTCATGGTGGAACGCATATAGTGGTGAATGCTTGGTTTGAAAGCTTTTCACATTAATGTAAATGGAATGCTGGTGAATGCATAGTTAAGGGAACGCTGTTCACATGAGAATTGATAGATAAATCGATGCATAAGTTGAGTTTTGAATTAAAATCCGGTTAAATTGTATTGTCAATTATATGCTACAGGCTGATTGTGTTGTGAATTGGAATAGAGGTACAGGTTGCTGATGCAATCTATTAAAAACCGCATTGTTAAATTAAATGCAGAGCTGGGAGTTGAACAATGGCAGAATGACGGTGGAATGTGTTGAAGGTTGAATAGTGTTGAAAATTCGGTGTTGTTTAATATCGATTTTGTGGTTTGAAGGTGTGCAAACATTATATGAAGCGCAGAGTTCTGTTTTAATTCTGTCTATTTTAACAGATTTTAATCACAGAGATGATGAGGGATCGGTTGTTCTATCAACTGGGGAATTGAAGAACAGAAAAGTGGAACCGTGAACAATCAAACGATTGAAGTGAGGATGCACTAATAGCATCATTGTTTAGCAAATTCGATGTTCTCTCTGCTTTACGCCTGAAGGAGACCACAAAAATAAGTTAAAATCAAACGCTGGGTAAGAATGCCGAATTGTAGCATTCCAGTAGCATGAAGTGTTGAACGCAGAACGGGTAAGAACAAAACAAAAATTGCATTGTAAATCATTTGAAAGTTGCATGGTTATGTTTGCCGGAATAATGAATTCAATTTTAATGTTAACTGGGTTTTGTATATGAATGTATTATTTAGGTGTTGTGAAAGGCGCAGCCTTGAAACACAGTGGAAAAATCTGAAGAACAAACACGCAGAGATTGTTGAACAAACGTTGAGGTCTTGCGTTATTGGAGAGGTAAGTTAATTTGCCTGGGCCAGATTGTTGTTATTTAAATTTTGGTTGAATATAAATTGGGAGCGCTGGCATTAAAACAAGCAAGTTCGAGTCTTATGTATAAAACCGATATGCAGTGGTATGAATTTTCCATGTTGAGCTTTTAAAGCATGGGTGCATTCTTTTTATTGAATTTTGATTTTAAAATCCGGTATTTAAAGTGCATATGTGAATGTTGGGATTTAAATGGAAATTGAGAGGTATTGGATTTGGTTATGGATTGAGAGTTTTAAATTGGGATTGTATTGAAGCTTGAGTTTAATCCCATGGAAGTTTTGATTGTGGAGTGTATGGTTTTGTATCATTGTTTGAAGAAGTTTCCATTCATGAAGGAACCTTTGTGTGAAGATTGTTGGGTTCTGGTTTTTGAACCATATGTTTAAATGCTTCCGCGAATAATGAGGTGTGAATTTACCAGACGTTGAAGTTTTATTTGGTCAGTTATTGAGATGAATTTTTATGAGCATGAGGGTATTGGAAAGATTCTGGGTTTGCAGGGTTAGCCTGTGTCAACTCCCCTCATTCTTTGTATAACAACTTCATGACAAACAACAATATCCCAAAAACCCAGACGAAAGAATAGACAATAGCCTTTACCAGCCTAAAAATTAAAATTATAAACATTTTGAAAACATGACCAATGGTTTTAGCCAGAGTGCTGACCTGCTTTCTACCTGAAACATTGTAGCCATACATTATCAACCCATCAGGCCATAGGTATATCATTATAGGCCATACGGTCAATTCCCCAAAGATGTCGACTAACATAAGGATCAGTTATAGTGACATGCGGAGGCTAGAAGTAAGAAGGGTATGAGAGAAGGCCGGGAAAAAAGCAGTCCAAAGTCAGAGATGGACATGCAAGTCCATTACCATGCCATGCAATATCTTCTACGGGAAGACATGAATCAATGAAGTACAACCATGCAAGGGCAACAGAAAAATCAGAACATACATTGATAACAGAGGCCTCCACGATTTGAGGGTGGTGGCATTTCGTTACACCCTCCTCAGGAAGGCGACTAGCCAAAGTACCCACGAGAACCCCACAACCAAAATGCAAAGAGGAAGAGATGTAAACATCTTTAAGAACCAGGTAACCTCGGGCCACAAATTGCAGAAGGGATGAGTAATCCAAAATAACCAGAACCAAAGAGAAATCCCCAATAATCTCATTGACAACCTTGTTAAACATGGACGAAGGACCAGATACAAGCTTCATGGTATATGTAAGAGGAAAATTCAATACATACCCTCGCAGATGACACACTGAAGTTAAAATAGCTTGCCACCGATCTTGTAGCTGCCTCCTGATGCTCTGCGCTCCACCGAATACCTTACAGCAGAAGCTGACAGACGGAATGTTAATATGCAACCTCCACCTCCCACGCCGACACTTTCCACTAGATATTTTTGACAAGCCACCTGAAATGCCTGGTTGTTCGCCATGATTAATTAATGCAATCATTAAGCTCCGTGGGTGGAGTCGCCCACCATTGTCAGCACACATCATCATTGTTGTGGGTTTGGTGGGTGTTGCATACACCCACCACGTCTCTCCCCACGCATCACCACATGGCACCCCGATTGGGGGATTAGCATTCAGATTATCAAAAATAGAAAAGAGAGGATAATTCTCTTACCTTTCAACGATATATTTGTTGAAGACCTTGCCTTTTGTATTGAAGAAGTCCTTCAATGATGAGAAGAAACCTGCAATCACAAACATGAAACGAATCAAAAGCATCTATAGTATGTAATAATCCAAATACTAGCTTAACTTAATGATCAAGGAGATTAAGAATTGTAATTGTTTTAATGAATCTGAAAACAACACAATGAGAAAAAGTATCCTAATGTATTATTCAAGAATATAAAGAGCAATCTTTCAACCAAGCCTTGATGTCATACAGATTCCTACCGTATGCCTTCCCAATCTTCCTCCTTGGTTTAACAAGCTTTCCACTCTAGAATGACCAACATAAGATTATCATAAGTGAACCCCATAACCTTGAAGTTTCAACTCAATTTATAGGATAAAATGAGGAGGTTTCAGATCCACCAATAGAGGGTGTGATCCACAAATGAGGGGATTATAGTTCCTTGATCCAAAGGGATAATTTTCATGATTGGAGGGATTTAGCTCGAACTGGCGCGAATCAAAGGTTTTTAGTTGGAATAATATACACCCAACTATGCTTCTAGATGTTACTTTTCGCCTTTACTTAACTTTAAATGGGGTGCACAGTTTTTAAGGAGAAACATGCACAGAAGTCTGCATGTAAGCTTAGTAATATCTATGCATGCACAGGAAGTGATAGCGAAAAGTGCGCATACCATATTTAAGAGTATTTAAGAGCTGTTTTCCCAGTTTCCAAGACTTGATTAAGGAATATAAATGTTTGAATTCTAAGGAAGCATTAGTATGGATGGTGATAGATCCATATTGACCTTCAAATGTCATGGTGACAAAATGACGTGTAACAAATTTCCCCTTAAAGTGCAAAGTCTGAGAAAATATTTCAAAAGAGTGAAGTGCTTTATCATACCAAGGATTGGATCGGAGACATTGGTCGAAAACCTGTAAGAGACATTCAATGAAAATAAATAATCATCACTGAGGTAGGCATTCCCATACTCAAATCAAAACTAACTATATGTGCTGGTACATAAGTGACCCATAGTTACATCAATAGTAGACACAATATGGACGTAGCCATATGTTATGAATCAGTCTACTGAAACATGAATACATAAATCCTCGCAACTTGGATGGTTGAAACTAGATCTAGGGTCTTGATTTCTGTTTCTCGAACTAGTACAAATCTAACCATGCGATTGATTGTTTCGAAGTCGAACATGGTAGAAACCACTTGATTACCTGTCAATGATGAAAACCATTAACAAGTGTGAGAGAAACCACCAATAATGACAATGGCGGTCAAAGCACCTCAGTACAATCTATGAAATGTGAATGAATGATTTGCAGTTGAACACTCATAGAGTCTTTTGATAGAAGGCCAATAATCAAAACCTGTCGTTGAAGGTGAGAAACCTGCCATTAAGGCATGCAAATTTCAAGGTACTAATAATATTTCTAGATCAAATTCCTAGATAATGAGCTGAAGTCGATAGGAAGTGATCTATCACGGGAGGGCCTACGACACAAAACCATTATGTCATGTTTTGAAGAGATATTTTTCAAGGGTTAACTTAGGGATGGTCAACGCGAATGGAGACAAATATTTTCAATGAAAAATGAATTGAAGTTTAAATTTCTCTTGAACACATAACGACACTGTAAACAACATGGAATCATTTGACTTAAAGATAATACCCAAAACCATCTGAATTATTTTAATGAGGTTCGATTAAACGTAAAACAAAAGGTTTACCCAACCCAGATACGATTTTGATAAAGTGTTGTGTTCAAGAGTGACATGCTGCTTCTAAAACAAGTATAAAAGATTGATTTTTTTTTTTTTTTTAATTCCCCCCCCCCACCATTACTGGAAAATACCTGTTTATTTTTTTCAAGCTTAAGGAGGATAAAATTTGCTTGTTGTGTAAGCTCATCCTTTGGATCAATCCATCTTAGTAATTTTAACGAACCCTAGGAAGGAGTGGTTCGGTCCCGTTATGATCTACGAGTCCTGTACTGTTTAATTTTAACGAGTACAACATATGATTAACTCAATTTTTTTTTCAGTTTTTGGGAGTCAGAAAAACATAAGTAAAATCCATAGTGTTATTTTTCATAAATTTAGTCTCTCAAACCCGAAAAAGGATAAAATAATGTAGGATAGAACTCTATTGACCATGCTTAGTCAATGTATACATTTTTCATAATTAGTCTAATTCAGTCCGGAAAAGGGATAAACTTATACTGAGTAGACAACTGTTCATTTATTTTAACGATTTTGAATAGTCAAGTGATCAGAAATATTTTCATGTTTAGAGAGTCTGAGAAGGGCTTAAAGAGAACTCTATGGTTTCGCTTTTCGTGTTTTTTCAAGAGTCCGAAAAATTTATAAAAGTTTACTCTATCGTCAAAACAATTTATTTTTTAAGCACAACTCGTTCTTTCACAGAAAACTCAAAAATAACAATAATATGTTCTCAATTATGGTAAAATATTGAAATTTGAACTTCTAAAGGTCAAAATAAATAAAATAAGATTATTTTATTCATAAAAACCTATAAAAATTGGAAAGAACAAGTCATTTTCACCATTTGATTTCCAGAGCAGTAAACAAGGGTTTTTACTATAGAACTTCTGAAGCTGATATTTGGCGAACCGGTAGACCATTTCACGAACCGTGAATTCTAGGTATTTAATCACTCCATTATCTTGCATTCTATCCCTTTGATTTTTAATTTTAGGCTTTGAGATTATTTTTTTAGAGAAAATATGTTTTTATAAATCTCCCTCAAGGGTGCGCAGGTTTTCCTTATCGGGCCTGCGCAACCCGATAATTTAAATATAGAAAATTATCATTTCGTCATGGTTTTTATGTACAAAACAAGCACAAAAACACAATGTGTACAAAGAAAACCCGCACAAGCATCGTGGGGTTTTTCAAAAATGCTTTTCTTTCCATAAAAAATTCTCTAAGTTCTTCCAAAATATTTCTAATTGTTTTTAATGATTGTTTGTACACAAATTGAAACAACCATGCTTGAGTGGAGATAACGCGAGCATTAAACACATGATAATGAGGCAATCGATAGCCCAATAATTCTTTGGGCTTTAAAGAACTGTGGACTATACAAACTTTGGTCCATACAAGGAACGAAAGCCCAAGTAGAGCTGATGACCTGGTTGATAAATTCTTGGGATATCCAGGAACAATGTTTTATCAATGGAGATCATAGGCTCATAATTGATGCAGAGGATATTTATTTCCTCATTGGTTTTCCCCGTAGGGGAAGAGATATTTCTTTGTTTGGAACACGACCATGAGGAAAACCCACTTCTTCCTATATGGTGTAATATTGCACTTAGTATTCACAATTGAAAGATGGTTGAATCGATATAAAAACTATCGAACGACTTGATCTTAAGATTATTGCTTTCACATTTACTAGATTATGTGGCAGCATGACTCCTCATGTGGCCACCAAAGCATAGATGCAAACAATTGTTGAGTGTTCCGAGGGAAGAATATTCAACTAGTGCGAAGGATTAGTTATCAATATGAAAGGAAAACTCACTCAAGCAAAGAATGGTAAGCTGAATAATTTTGTCTATGGTGCCATTCTTATATATTTTCCTTTAGAAAGGATTCCACTCCTCGTACAGAAAAAATAGTTAGTGGATCCTACGAGATCGAGAGATCCTCGCACATTGCAGTGGGTTTCGTTGATGGCTTGCCATGGCGGCAATGGCAATCCTATTTTACGATATACACCTCAGTTTTTCAGATGGTTGGGAAGACATATTTTCATGATCGAGGAATTCCCCTATGCAGGGGTGGATTTCAGGGGTGACCCTAATACAACATTCCCACCTAGAGCACAGTGTGATGAGTCAGGTAAAAATTCTCATTTTGAGTTTTTATGTTTTATAATTTTTATTTGATTTTTTATCATCCAATATTGACAATCAAAAAATTTTTAAGCAGATGTAGGCCCAATATGACCATTAGTGCTTTTTCGATTTGATAGATGAGGAGCACAACCTATAGCAACAGTTCCACCGCAGACTGATGCAGCTGAGGCCCTCATAGAGTTGGAACATAATATGGAGAGGCTGACCATAGATATCCCAGAGATTGGGAAAAATTATTTGCCTCTTTGATACCAGAGGCATGTGGCTGGGGTTCCTGGTCCATTCATACGATACTTGCGCCGAGTGGCGCGTGCTATAATTTTCTATCATGATCATCATCATGGATAGCTAATGGTAATTTTAGACGAAATTTTTGTTTTTTGTATCAATATATTTAGATCATAAGGTGTTTGAGACCTATGATCATAGATGATGCATATATTTTGACAAAATATGATAAACAACTATTTTGACCTAATGATGACTACTACTTTTAGTCTTTGATTATCTTGTTCAATATGGATTCAATATTGTTTTGATTTACATTCAATGTTGCAAATGTCTATTTAAAAATTTATTAGCCAATGCATCAGCTAGCGTATTTAAATTTCTTGAAATGTGTTGATATTCAATGTAATCAAATTGTCTTTCCAAGAGACGAACCCTTAAAAACATTCTTAACAATAATGGATTTATGATTGCAAAAACAACATTTAAATGTAATACAATGAGTTGTGAATCTAACCTAACAATCAAACGCTTAGTGCCAAATGTAATGGAATAATATAATAGCTCAATGACTGCACTATACTCTGCAATATTGTTCGTTGTTTGACTGAGGAAAAACCCATGAATAGAAACTAACTCATCAGTGGGTGAATAGATAACTCAAGCAACAGAAGATAGGTTATGTGTATTACGATAGGCACCATCAGCAAATCCAATATAATTTTGATGGAATTTTGACATCTGCAATATCGAGAGTAATCAAGTTAAGTAGAAAAACCACAAAGCAAAATAACTAATCTAAGGCACACTTTTCCTAAAAATGTAACTAATGTACAATGAAGATCTCCACAAGACAAATCAGGCATAATATCTCTTCAGATAAAGACCATTTCTGGGCTTATCTAAAGAGACACCATCATAATCAACTAATTCATAGGGCCCTTTTGCAAGCACACGCTTAACAATGTAAGGGCCATGCCACATTGGTTCAAATTTACTAGTGCCTAGATTATCATGAGCTTAATCATATACTAAGACTATATCACCTTCTGAATAGACCCGAGGGTTAAAAATTTGATCATATTGTGCCTTAACATGTTTTTTATGACCTTCAGTAGTGGTGTGATGAGTCTTATTTAATTGTGCCATGTATAAGAAGTGCTATTCCTCTTCAGAAGTAGCTAGTAATAACTCAATGGCTAGTTTTGGCAACAAAATTTCACATTCAATGGGTAAAAAAACTTCCAAACTGTAAACAAGTTGAAAATGAGCACACCCTTTAGATGTTTTTATGGAGGTACGATATGCCCATAATGTTGAGAAAAGAATGGCGTGCCAATTCGATTTATGACTTCATACAATCCGTTTAATCATGTTGGTTAAAAATTTGTTTACAACCTCAACTTGACCATTGCCCTGCAAGTAATAAGGTGTGGAATTATTATGGTGTAGGCCGATTTGAGCGGAAAATTCAGTCATCATAATGTTTCGAAAGTGGCTACCATGATCCGTAATGATGGCTTGAGGGACACTGAACCTAGCAATCAAATGATTGAATATGAAAATAGCTGTAGTTTCCTTGTGAGCCTTAAATTTAGGCATCGCCTCGGCCCATTTGGTAAAATAATCTACAACAAGAATAATATACCCATGCCCCCCGACCGAGTGAGGGTTACATGTAATGAAATTGATGCCCCATTTTTCAAATGGACCGAAAAATATAATTGGGTGAAGAGGAGCGGGAGGTGCACACATATTTTGATTAAAATTTTGACAATTGTGACATTTTCTAACCGCAAGGATACAATCTTTGAAGAGTGACTGCCAGAAATAACCAGTGCGCAATATATTTTGGGCTATGGAAAACTTAGACATAAGACCACCACATTCTCCAGAATCGAAGTCATTTAAATTTTTTTTGGCTTCTTCAAGAGTTAAACAACATCGAAAGACAGAATTGGCACCATGACGGTAAAGAGTGTCACCAACAATATTATATTGTTGAGACTGATATCGAATTCTACATCGACCAGAGCGTGAAAGCTCAAGCCAAAAAGTTTTGGGTTTGAAGATATACAATGATATCTCCATACTAAGGATCCAAAGTGCTGATTAGAAATAAAGATTCATCGGGAATATGATATTCTGCCACAGATTCAGATTCAGTGTAGGGAAAGTCACACATAAGTTCGAAAAATACTAGTGATTTCTTGGATTTGGATTTTTCAAATTCCAAATTGAAATCTTGTAGGATAAATATCCACTTAGAGTATTCCCCCCTAGTAGTTGTTTAGTCAAAATGTACATCATAGGGTTGCAGTCAGATATCACAGTTGTTTTGCGTAACCATATGTAGTGACATAATCTTTGGACAACTTGAACAATTGCCAAGGCCAATTTCTCCACATGCGTATACTTGATCTTGGTCGATGTAAGGTTCTAACTTAAGTAATAAATCACATGTTCATTGTCGGATTCATCCTCTTAAACTAATACCATTCCAATGGTGGAATCAGACCCAGCTAAATATAAAAAGTAATCTTGGTGATCATCAGGTGGATGCAACAACGGTGCATGGGTCAATGCGTGTTTAAATGCATTGAAAGCTTTATTGGCAAGCTCATACCAAATGAAAGGAACATCCTATTTTAATAACCAAGTGAAACCTTTAGTTAACTCTGCATAGTTAGGGATAAAACGACGTAAAAATTTTGTTCTCCCTTACAAACTCTGGAGTTGGCGAAGAGTAGAAGGAGGAGGTAAATTGACAATAGCCTCAACCTTCAAAGGGTTGGTACAAATTCCTTCCTTAGAAACAATGAAACTCATCAATCGTCCTGATTGTACACAAAATACACATTTTTCTGGATTCAAACGAATATTATAATGCCTACATTGCATAAAAATGGCACGTAAATGTGTAGAATGATCTTTCCGGCGTGTAGAATAAGCAGGTAAGTCATCCAAGTAGGGTTTTACAATATGTTTGATGTCATGAAATGGCTAAGACACGACCCTTTGAAAAGTGGTGCCAATGTTCTTCAATCCAGAAGTTAATTCACAATACACAAATGTGCCCCATGGATAGATAAATGTTGTTTTGGGCTGATCGGCAGAGATTATGTTTATTTGATTGTAACCAGAGAATCCATCCATGAATGATAAATTTTCATTTCCAGCACAATCATTAACAATTTGGTCGATGTAAGGAGTGTGATAATTTTATTTGGGAGAATCTTTATTAATACCCCTATAATCGACACATACTATGATAATTCCCTGTTTCTTGGTCATTGGAACTATGTTGGATACCCAATCTGTCAATGGAATAAGATAAATGAAACCTGCGCGAAGTAGTTTTTCAACCTTAGCTTTAATAACAAAAAATTTTCATGGATGTATTGGGCGTAGTATTTGCCTAATAGGTTTAGCATCCGAGTATGTCTTAATTTCGTGAACAACAATGCCAGGATCAATTCCTGGCATTTCTTCGTAAGAGCAGGAAAATATGTCGCGTAATTCTTGAAATAGGGATTTATACATGTTAATTTTGTCAATTGAGTATGAATAACCTATATGAATGTTTTCAGTTATTTCTGGTTTGATTTATATGTCAATTGGAATTGTTACGAAATGTTTCCTAAATTCTTCTCAGAATCCAAAAGAAGGATTGACATTCGATTTTGAGGTTCCTTAACATATTCAATTGGAAATATTGTTGAAAAGAAAATTTCAACTCTATCAAGGTCTGGTAGAAAAGAGGAGCGGTGGTGAAGATCGTCCCAAGGTAATTCATCCAACGACAAAATTTCCTGAATATTTTCATCACTTGAAAATATGTATTGAAAAGGATAAGAAAAATATGTTGTGGTTAAACCTAGTAGAGAAGAAGACTCATCACTGATCACATTCTCTTGATCAATATCGGTTTATGAAAGGTCAGAAATTGATTGAACCACTACATATTCCAATTCGCATGGACTCAAAGGCATTTGATTGCCATAGTAGTCTAACTCAGATTCTAAGGGTACGATCCATGGGTCATCAAATCGTATTGTGCTTGATGTAATCATGTTGATATTGGAAATAGTACGAGGTACGTTAGGAGGAGGTATGATGAAAGTTACCATAAGAGCGGAATCCTTAAGTAGTCCTACTCCAACATCTTCGTAAGGGATACCTGACTTTATGACATATGTGATACTATCCATAGAGGTAGGATCTGAAGTGTAGTAAGACAATTGATCAATTTTGAAAATATTCCCCTTATGAGGAAACATTATTAACTGAAAGACCAATGAGACTACAGTTTTCATAGCATAATACCAACTTCGACCTAAAAGGAGGTTGTAGTCAAGAGGGGCATCAACAACTTCCACCTCGAGTGTAGCAGTTTTTCCTTCTACCTCTATGGGTAAATCCTGAAGAATTCCAAATGGATGAAAACCTCTTCCATCAAAGGATTTCAAAATCGTGGGTGATTGATTGATTGTTGGAGAACCAAGAGTTTTCCAACAAGCCAAATACATAATGCACGTAGATGCTCCCTCATCAATTACTGTGCGAAAAATCACCTAGATTTGACTAAAACAGGTATTTGAAAATCCATATGTTGCGGGAGTCTAGGTAAAAAATTCTCGAGATAAAAGACACTGAGATTAGAGTCTTAAGAGTCAATAGCTCCAATAGCTTATAATAGTAATTTCCTCTGGGTTGTAAAACACTGCAACACTTCGAGGGTTGACATTGCTGAAGGTGACATAGCCAGATCTTCAACAATGTTGTAGTTTTGAGCGGCTCTCGCATGTGGATTGAAAGTCAATTTTCGAAGTATACCTTTGGAAGGAGGTTTAATTACTAAATAGGGACTAGGTTTCTCGACGTGTAATGGTTTGGAAATAGGAGGAGTTGATGCTGGAGGTTGATTGGATGATCCAATTCGTTTCCAGTTATAGGACTCTTAGATCCATAATATTGAGATCGAATTACAACCATGACCTGGGAGGACATCATCAAGATATTTGCTGATGAATTGGAAGAAGATATGTTGTGGGAAATAATTTTGTTATCTGGCAATGGAAAAGGATCTTTAATAACATCGGATGTGGGTGAATATTTGACAAATTTAGATACCTTGATCCGATGTGGGCACTCTTTTGTGTTGTGATCCTTGTCATAGATAAGACAAGGATAACGAGGTTTCCTTTTTTCGTCAGATGGTTCAGTTTTATCTGCCTTCTCTTTTAGAGCTTGACCTATAAAGGTTGACCTACAAAGGGTTGTCCTTGAACAGGTTGACCTACGAAAGGTTGACCTGTTTGCATTGCTATTATGCCAAGTTGTCCCAAATATACTTGAGGAATCGACTGGACTATAGGTCCAGTTTGATGGGCAGTATTTTGAGGGATAGCCTGTGTAACAATTGGCATTGACATGAAGGGTCATAGCAACAAAAACTCGGGGAACTCCTGGGATGGGTGTACATGGTTGTTGACCATATGTTTGCACAATATATTGGATAGGAATACTAGGAGTACTCAGATCAACTTGTTGACTACTTGGCACAGATACCCTTGGGGTAATTTGAAGTGCACATTGAACAGGTTATTAGACTTGGGTGTAACCAAATTGTCCAAGTGGCTGAGCAGGTTGATTATAAGGCATTTGTGTTGCAGTTTTCAAAGGTTATTTAGTAAACGAGGGGTTCCATATAGTATTCATCCCTAGATAAGGAGTTCCCATTGAGGGTTGTGACGCATAGGGTTAACCATAACCATTTTGAGGCATTAGACCATAAGTTTGATAATTAATGGTAATAGGTTGCCCTACAACCATTAGATAGGTTCCAGTGAAAGGTTTTCCTCCCGAAAAAGGTTAGTTCCCTTCAAGAGGTTGTTTCCCCCCAAGTAGAATGTAACCACCTTGTGATCTAGCTTGAGGGGTATTCCCGAAATACATATAAATATGTTTTGTAGTCAAAGGTTGGGTGGTATAATCAAATAATCCAGTTGACATAGTAGAAGTTTCAGAGGAAGGAGATGCTCCTGAAAAAATACCATAAATTGACTGGTACCCAACATGAATAGAAGGACCACCATACAAAAAGCTTTATGGATAAGATGAAAACATGTATGAATCAATAGACATGCTTTTAGAAGCCATGTTACTATACCTCGGTAAAGATTAGAATGTAATTCAATGTCGTGGATGTTTTTAACTGGAATAATGTAAAAAATTGGTAAATTGAATATACCAAGGATCCGGTCAAAAAGAAGTGAAAGGAAAATCTAAAGGGTAGATTGGTTCACTATACCTTAAATCTAAAGATTCTTGACGAGAGGGAATTTCAACTTCTTATTCTTCGTCAGTGATTTCTTCAATGTTAATAAGGCTAGGAGGAAGATTCTCAGTGATGAGAAGCTTTACTCAAGGTGAACGAGGACGACCAGGAGTAGGGGCTATAACATTCGAAGGTGACTTAGATGAAGTGAAATCAGACTCAAGTTCAGATATTTCTGGTTTAGTTAGTAGCGTATCTAACAACTCACCAGTGACAGATTCAATTGTGATTACTTAAGAAATTTTTGGTTGATCTTGTTCTATTTCAAATATTTGAGGTCTATTAACTTCGAAATCAAGAAGGATTATGATAGATGATTCTTCTTGTTCAGAAGACCCGGATCTTGATGATTGAATATTTTTAGTATTGATTTTTGCCAATTGACTAGGTGTATATTCAAGGGGTTTCCCCTGCATTCTATGTGAATGTTTCGTTAATTCAACCACGATTAATTTCTTTAACATACGAAATAAAAAATTTCAAAAAATCACAGCTAAGGCATCTAAAAGTAATAAAAAAGATGAACATGTGCTACAAAATCTAAGAATAAATCCACACACAAAAAATATGTTTCCACAATTAAATCACTAGTTGGTGATGAAATCCAACCTCGCAGAGATTAATGTGGAACACTAGCAGTCAGAACAGTTACCCTAAAAACCTTCTTAATGAAACAGTCTAGTGCAAGTAACTCCACTATGCCATCTCAAAGTGAAGGCTACCCTCCAAAAAGTCCAAGTGAGTCTAGTCAACGTCTGCTCCAGGTATAGTGGGACCTTCCCTCCACTGTTACCTTGGGAAAAAATACTAATATTATAGCCACTAAGGTTACCAACTGAGACAATTCAACCTGGGGGAATAGTCTATGGCCCGATATACATGCAAGGGAAAAATATCAAAGCTCAATCCCCTTGAAAGTTCTTTGGCATGGTAAATACAAGGTTTACTAACAAGTGATCCTAGGATCCTCGACAATTGTTAATCCGAGGTTTACCATTTGTAACATGTGCACATCTTCTATATTTACCAATGAAGTAGGTATGATTACTCCACTGGGTCCGACATCAACTCGTGCTTGACTCTTTTAAGAGGAGCTTCCCATAGAAAAATTGCAACATTGGGTTTTTCCATACCACATTATGCTATTTGTTTGTTTATCTTCTTTGGAAAGTTAATTACTCCCTATTCCAAAGCACTAATCCTGAGCTAAATTGGTGGAATGAGCCCTGGAAAATATATAAATATCTAGATTAATTTTATCAAGCATTGTATTGATTTGGTTGTTTGTTTATGCAGAGGGGTATGGAAATGAAACTTAATGATGTTGTGACCGACTCAAAAAATTACTCTGAATGCATCAACAGTGAATATGCAATTCTTCATTTCAATGAATTTCTAGTTAAGGGAAAGTAAAAGAATTTTTTGAACTCAAAGAAATGCGAATTACCTAAAACATCCCATAACAATCCTTCTTCATGAATAATTCAATTTCATTTTGAAGCATAGACAATATCACTTTGTATTGAAAATCTTCGTTGGTTCAAAGACAAAATATACAATTTCATGAGCAAACAATCTTTCAATTCTTCAAAATAAAAAACAACTAGGAAAACCCTAAAAATTATAAAAAAATTCAAAAATGAAAGCTCTTAACTAATAATCTAAGTAATGATACCTATAAGTTCACTTTCATGATTTCTTCCAGATGAAATAAAAATAAATCATTTTTTCACTTTAACAAGCAGAAGCAATTTCATAAAAGATTACTTTTCTAAGACATATCATACTTCACTTATCTAGAAGTTTTCCTTTTAAAATGAGCAAAAAAAATCACTCAAACAAGTAGGCATAACAAGACACCTGGTAGCTCCAGAGAAAAATGATAGAAAAACAATGATCTAGGTAGTGAATCTGTATTTCCGAATAGATCAATTTAGCAAACCAGGGTAAACCCTACCCGAAAATGAAAAAATGATGATTTTTGAAAAAGACACTAAGGTAATTAATATGATCTCAAAAAAATACTCTTAGGGTTGGTATAAGGTAGGTTGAACCTCTAGAAATTTATCATCAGACTCAGAGAGAGAGAGAGAAAATTCATTTTTTCAAAAATTCTTAGGGGGTGTGCAGGTAGTCAGTGAAAAATAGTGCGCATGTGCACTGTATTAAACTGAGAACTTGCGTAAACCTGCACTCTGTTGATGAAACAAAACCACACAGGGGGAAGAAAATTTCAAATAAATAAGCACAAGGTATTCTAATTTAGAGGATACAAAAATTCATAAACCCAACAACACTCAGACATAGTCAAACTAGAAAAATCGGAGAGCTAAACCAAAAAGAACCAAGAAAACCTAAGCCATTCCCCAACGGAGTCGCCAATTTGTTACCTAGATAAATCCCTCTTGCAGACAAGAGCGATTTCCATAATATCCCAACAGATAACTAGAAAGAAACGTACATAAGAATATCTCTTTCCCTAAGCTATTAGCATTCAGATTATCAAAACTAGAAAAGAGAGGATAATTCTCTTAACTTTCAACGAGATTTTTGTTGAAGACCTTGCCTTTTGTCCCGAATAGGTCCTTCAATGATGAGAAGAAACCTGCAATCACAAACATGCAAAGAATAAAAAGCATCTGCCGTATGTAATAATCCAAATACTAGCTTAACTTAATGATTAAGGAGATTAAGAATTATAATTGTTTTAACGAATCTGAAAACAACATAATGAGAAAAAGTATCCAAATGTATTATTCAGTAATATAAAGATAAATATTACAACCAAGCTTTGATTTCATATAGATTCCTCCCGTATGCCTTCCCAATATTCCTCCTTGGTTTAACAAGATTTCGACTCTAGAATAGCCAACATAAGATTATCATAAGTGAAACCCCTAACCCTAAAGTTTCAACTCAATTTATAGGAGAAACTGAGGAGGTTTCAGATCTACCAATAGAGGGGTGTGATCCACAAATGAGGGGATTAGGGTTCCTTGATCCAAGGGGATAATTTCCACGATTGGAGGGATTTAGTTTGAAGTGGCGCGACTCATAGGATTTTAGTTGGAAGAATATACACCCAACTATGCTTCTAGAAGTTACTTTTTGTGTTTACTTTATTTTAAATTGGGTGTGTAGGGTTTAACAGGAAATAGAGTGCATAAGTCTGTAGGTAAGCTTAGTAATATCCACACATGCGCAGGAATTGACCGTGAAGAGTGCACAAACCATCTTTAAGAGTATTGAGAGCTAGTTTCCCAATTTCCAAGACTTGGTTAAGGAATATAAATGTTTGACTTCTAAGGAAGCATGAGTATGGATGGTGATAGATCCATATTGAATGTCAAATGTCATGGTGACAAAATGATGTGTAACAATATTTTTGACCAGATCTTGATTTTTCTAGGAGGGATTATAGACATAAAAGTGGAGGAGAGGAACATGGAGTCTGAGGATAGTTGGATCGTCGAGGTTTTAAAGGTATAGAAACCGATATGTATTAGGAGGTGGCAAGGCAAGTCTCACGAGAATCTTAGGCTGCCGATTAGTACCCATGTTCATCCCCACAACAGTTAGGTTAATGTGAGAGAGAACAGACACCATGAAGGCTGCTGATAGAATATCACCTATGTTGCATGAGTTTCTGGTACGTGGGTACTTAAGGTACGAGGGAACATGTATCCAACACGGCTAGAAGCTTTGCCCAAATTTACAAGGAACTTCAAGTTGGGAGCGACAATAATAGAATATATTAAAATTTAATATATATTAAAAATAAAATAAAATAATTTGTTTATTTCCATCCAAAACTTTGCAATCAAATTCCATCCTATGGATTCCATCTTGCAATGAAATATGTAAAAGATTGAACTTTGAGGCATTGTGAGAAAAAAATCAAAATATTAATACATCAACAATTTTTCAATGAATTTCCTTGCCAACAAAGAAAAATTTGGAACTCCCAAACTAGAAAAAAGTTTGTTATTACTTAATTACTATGTGATTTCGTGCAATGCTATATTATATTCAGCTTCGAAATTCAAGTTTGGAAATTTATAAAATGAAACTGACTAACACGCTGCTCTTTCTCTTTCTGACCATCATTGTAATCTGTTGAATCTTATCATTAAAGATTTAAGATAGACTTCAAGAAAGTAGACTTATTTGCAATTGTTGAACTTCAAGATTTGCAATAGAAGCTACCAAGGAATGACTGACAATTGTTTATATTTTGTTGAAACTTTTGCTACATCTCCACTTCTCTATCACTTTACAGAGCCCATGCAGTCCAACCCCCTAACCTGGAATGTATCACATAGAAAATAAAAAAATGGTACCTTCTTTGCTCAAAATAGGTACTCGAAATGTCAAAATTTATTGCAATGAAGCCCCCCTAAAAGCTCCAAAATACCCACTGAATCTACTGGCGGTTTTGGAGTGTTTCCTACCAGCTCCCAGGAGCGCGAGAGGTTGGGGTACGTGCTCTCCAGTTCCTAGGAGCGGTACTAATGTAACTATGAATATCATGAAATAATGTCCATAAATTTCACAAAAATATTTTTGGACCTTATTGCGGAGAGAAGAAAATGTCAGTGAAGTGATCCAAAACTAGTGGTAACCATTAACAAACACAATTTTTAGCGCAGACTACCTGTAAATATTTGTGTGGTCAGACTCTCTATGCATGCAAAATGATTGATGCCAACTTCTGTAAAATTGTATAAAGTTACATATTTATTGGGTTGGTGAAAAACTTTAGAGAATGAACACTTCACAGATATGTAGCCAGCGAATGATTGGTTTATTAACTTTTCACTTTATCTTAAATAATACCTTATTTTCATCCACATTCTATTTATTGAATATTATTTTATTCTCATTCTAGAGACAATATATAAAGGTAATAAGGAGACTTACTACAGTTACAATTATTCATAAACTGACCATTGAACCTACCTTGAATATTATCTATGAAATAACATACAAACTAGCAATTGCCCTTAAAGGTGCAAAGGTACACCGAAGGAATAGAAGATTTGGGAAGATTATCTTGCCACAAAAATTTTTCCCTAAAGGTTAAAAGGTACACCGAAGGGATAGAATATTTGGGAATAGTATATTTCCATGAACAAAGCATCCACTGTTGAATGTATGGGTATAAGATCTACCAATTTCTCAATAGGATTGGCATGAGGTTGCTAGCGAAAGAGCTTCATCAAGATCTTGTGTCCATAACAAATCTCCTAGGCATATGTTGAGTAATTAAAGTCAATTCAATGAAAACAGGAGCATATCCTAGGCATATTTTGAGTAATTGAAGTCGGTTCAGCGAAAAGAGGAGCAAACTAAGGTTCGAGGTGTAAGGGCATAATGTTTTCATGGGCTCGAGAGTGAAAGAATTAGGTAAGATCAAACACTATTATCCATCAGTTCAAAATAAAGTTTTAATCCCAGTAGATAATTTCAAAATCTATTCTTTGAAAAAGGGTGCATTCATGACAACAATAGGCCTACTAGAAACCTTGTTAATTACAGTAGCATCCAAGGAGTAGCAAAATGTACCATGAAAAGATGAGGTGGTCTACAATTAATAACAAAACAAAAAATTGTATTTCCATCATGAAGAGGAATTCTCCTATTTCTAAATGCAGCAAGAAAAGTTTCATATATTATCATTTTTCATTTATTATCCAGCCACATATTAGGAAAAAATATTCTATATTAATGGTCTAAGTAAATATCAAAACCATTACTTGGTTAACATAGTTGAAACTAATTTTAGGTCACCCTCATATACATACCAAGTAATTAGACATGTATGTCAATTACAATGAAAGATATATTTATATTATACGACTCGTATTAATATTTTTCCTAAACTGCAATCACTACAAGGAAACCCAAGAAATGGAGCAAACAAACAAAAAAACAATTCACCCTACAAAAAAAACAATTAATTAACTCTTTTAAAAATTTATTATGATAAATACAATATTCAATAATTAACTATGTTTTATTTATTTTAAATATTTGTTGAGATTATGAAAAATATTTCTTTAAAATTTTCCCATTAACAGGCAAAGAATCTCAAATGGTCGATGAGGGCATGGGATATGGAACACACATTAAATCCATGGTGTTGTGTTGTTCAGTGCTACAATTGGGTGATTAAAAAAATAGGAAGAATAGATAGTTAAATTGGAAATTTTTTGACCTAGGTGCAGGCGTTGTCGTCCGCCCTCAATTCCCAGCTTCAACAGCCTCTGCTGCTCGTCTGCAGCTGCATGGGCCCTCCAGAGGACATCCCGGAGGCGGCTTCCCCTCTTGATCATGCCCTGGCATTCTCGGTGCTGATAAGCTCTCTGAACCCTCCTCGAGCAAGGCCTGCAATTTCAAAGTTCATCAAAAAGTTGGATGGGATTAAGGAAGTATCTCTCCCTCCTATAATTCCTCGAATGGTTGCTGTCTCTCTTGCTGAGAAAGGCCTCATTGGGAAATTTACTGGTCTTTGGCCCTCGCCGAAGACTATCCAGAAATGGGTAGAGTGCAACTGGTTGGACAAGATAAATGGGAAAATCTCAATCATATTTGTTGAACCTTAGGATTACCCTCTCTTTTACAGTTTTTCTCACCTCTTTCCACCACTTTTCATAAGATCATAAACCCTAGTCGATGAAGAATGTTAAGGTTTTGTCTTAAGGATGCATTTAAATGATTGTCATATTATATTTTCATGATTTTTCTATTTGGATAATTTTTTGCAAATTAGCTACAAAATACAACCTGTTCTGCAGCGAACTGTGTTCCGTAGCCACTCTTATGGTTTATCAGGTTCCAGGTGTTAGTTGAGGAATTGGGCCACATGGGTGTTCCTAGAATCTTGCCTGCACGGATTCTATCCTACTCACACGGTCCAGATCAACATAAAAATGAGCCTAAACTTATGGTCAAGGTTACAAGTCAAAGAACGTTACCTACAACAATAGGACTCCTGATTTGCTCTTCGTAGCAAATCATGAGTCCAATAGTCCTATTTCGATTGCAATTCAAGTTAGATACCTGTAGCTAGTTTAACTCGCAATTAATTATGTAATTTCTCTTTAAATAGTGGTTCTATAGAATTAAGAGACAGTTCAGTACAATCAGATTTCTAAGTGAATACTCTGCTTTCCAGACTTTGTTTTTATCATAATAAAGAAGTTCAGTTTTCCAAATGCTTGCTTGATTGCACCTTTAACAAGCTATGAGTTGACCACATCAGTTGCAGAGGGCCCCTGCTTCTCAAGGAGGTTTTTATTATGTTTTCTAGTTAGATTTATTTCACTCCGTTTTAGCAATTTCTGTTTTTAAATAGGCTTATGCTTCATTTCCAGCTTTCAATTAGTTTAATGTGAAAATACAATTGTGCATACTTACTCTTCCAAAACATTTCATGAAAATAGAAACTCTGTTTTCACTATTGAATTAAGGATTGAAGTGCTAAGGAACCACAATTGTTTAGCTTTAACTGTTCTTGTCTTTCATTTCCATTAGAACATAGTTGTCAATTGCTATGTTAACATATGTTTATGAGAGCCATTTTCACTATGCTAAACTTACATTAAATGGTTAAATATCTCACATATGCAGTAGTTGAAATTAACTTGTTTACTGTCATTTTCTTTCCAAAGGCTAAGGCATAATTGATTTCTCCGAAGGCATCTCAAGAGGTTAAATACCTTACATTTGAATGTGGCAGATAAGTCAATTACACATTAGTTGATTTTAGAGAGATATTACATGCTTTTAATTTCAAGACCCTCACTTAATCGCAAACAATAATATTCCTAAAAATCACTCTAGAAGGGATTGATCTAATCATGTTTTCAAGTGAGATGGTTGAATGATTAATAAAATGAAATTTATGAGTTATCCATTTGTACATTTTTCTTAGTTCTTTAGTTCAAACATGTGTAATTAGTTACTTAACATTACTTCAAGAAGATCACTCTTTACAAATTGAATAAGTGGAGTAACTGAACACATCTTAGATATTTTCATTTGCACTCTTTGTTTTATGTTCTAGGATGCACTCTTTGTTTTATGTTCTAGGACCTTAGCAGACTAAAGTAGAAGCAGTTGCTAAACTCCATCTCAATAGTGTCATGCCTAACAATTGAATGATGAGGTAACCAAAGGTACAATAGTTGATTCATTTTTCTGCTTTCATTTAAGATATGCATTTTAATTCTCAATATTAGTATTAGAAATATATCCATGGATTAGGACTAATAAACATATTAGATAGGTGCTTTGATTTCCAAATTAGGTCTTAAACTAGTCCTCAGTTTTTGGTTTGATTTTATGAAAATTAGATTAGTTTTAGTACACTTCCTTTAATTATTCTTTCTAAAATAAATTTATATTCACATAAGTATTTCCATAGCTTTAGATTAACCATCCCTAGATCTCAAAGAACAAAAACCCCCTAAAAACAACATAAAATACAAAATAACGAAGTAAGGAATAGGTTGCTTAAGCACATATAGTGCACCACACTTCATCAGTTTACTAGCCCTGGTTGATAATAAATGAAAGAAATTTAGGACACTAAATTGACTAAACATTTTGGCGCCATTTCCGGGGAAGTGTAACTAGGTAGCCTTATCTCTTACATTCAAAAAAAAAAAAAACAATGATATGCATAGAGAAAGAGACTCTCGGGCAGATTTATAGCTAGAGGCAGAAGCTTAATCCCTACAACACCACTCACTTCACCTAGGCCAAGAAGTAGTACACCACCATCTCAAACTCATATCGCTTATTTCACTGGTCATACACTTCCAGAAGTTCTAAGATTATATATCCAGTTAGGAGGATCTCCTACTTCATCCATTGAGGCAATCTTAGAGGAAGAACATCCTAGGAATCCAACAGAAGGAGTAACCTTTTTCACTTCTATAAGGGAATATATTATAGCCGAAGAGTTAGAAATCCCTAGTGAAGAGGAAGAAGAAGAAACTTTCTTCAACATACCATTGATAGAAGAACCAGAGGAGCAGTTAACCCTGCAGGCTGAACCTTATATCAGCTCTGAAGAATCTATCTGGCAGGAAGAGGAGAAGAAGGAGGAGAGGGAGAAGGAGAAATTTTTAATGGATAAAATGTACTATTTGGAGGAGGTAGAGGTAGAGGAGGAGATAAAGGAAGATGTAGCAGAAATGCAGAAGGAGGTAGAGGAGGAGATAAAGGAAGATGTATCGGAAATGCATAAGGAGGTAGAGGTAGAAGGGGAACTGAGAGTTCTTTTGGATTCCCTATCATAGATGAAGAGAAAAATGCTACCATGAAAAATATCTCACCTTCTGTTCTCCCAAAATTTCATGGATTAAAAAGTGAAGACCATGAGACCTTTTTATTTGAATTTGAAGTCTTGTGCAGAACTTATGATTATCGACAAGATGCTCAAAAACTCAAACTGTTTCCTTTAACATAGAAAGGAGTAGCTCTAAAATGGTTAATGAGTCTAATCACTAGGTCTATTAGGACACAAAATGATATGAAGAGAGCATTTATAGAAAGGCTTTTGGACTATTGTATATCTGTTAATCACAAAGAGGAAGTGTTTAAGATGATACCAAAAGAGGATGAAAATTTGGAGGATTTACTTGAAAGATTCAACTATAACATTAAAAGAGCAAAAATGGAAAATCTAGATCAAGACACTCTAAAATCTCTTTTGTTGAAAACAATTAGAGATGAATGGATAGATATCCTTAACATGGCGGGGAAGGGGGACATATATCAACTTCCATTACCTGATATTGGGGAACTATGTATTAATTTCTCAAGAGAAAAATAATTTTTTTTGAAAGGACCAAGAGATCTTGCTCTTGCTAGGGTAAACAAATCTGCAACTGGAACAATGAGTAGGGAAGAAATTGGGAACATGCTCGATGAATTCAAAACAGACATTTTAGGGAGTCTTAGTGAACAGATAGACACCCTTAAGTTATAAAACAAGCAGAAAGCGGAGACTGATGCTTTGGCTATTTTCTGTCCAAAATGCAGAAATAAACATGCTTTGAGATAATGTCCTCTTGAATCCAAATTCATAGAAACCTGTATGATTTTTTTAGAAAGTCATGAGAATAAGAATTATCCTTCAATTCTTGGTCTTAAGGTTGTTTTTCAAGAAGAAACAACATCAAATCCTACATAATCTCTTTGTTTTGTCTCTAGAAGATCATGGCAAGGGCCACAAACTCAAGGGTTTAACAATCAAATGAATACTCAGCCCCCACCAAATTGGAATTATTTGCAGCAACCTTGGCCCCAATATCAATTTCAATCTCAACCTTGGGCTCAAGGAATGAAAAATCCATATGGAATATTTTCCCAGTACTATCAATATCCTCCATCATATCCAAATTATCCTCCCTAACAAATTCCTCAAAATCAACAACCTCCAATCCAAAACCAAAATCCACAACTCTCACTACCATTCTCTCAGAGACCAAATCAGTTACTTGCCCAACCATTTCCAAACCCCAACAATAAAAATCCTTAGAATAACTATATGATAGAAGGTCAGCAATTTCCAACCTATATGATTACTCCTCTAGATCTTAATGATGTCCAACTATGTGATCAGGTGATCATGTCCAAGTTGAAAAAATGCTCAGAAATGGAACTACTTAGAATGGGTTGCAACTTGAATGACCGAAAAGGTTTGGTCGCTGCGATTTTTGTGCCGCGAACGAGACTCAAATCCGACATCGTATGTGAAAGTTATGCAGGTTTGAAGTCTCCTAATAAACTAAAAAAAAATCCAGTTGACCAAAGTTGATTTTTGACTTTGGAAATATTAAAAAAGAATATTCCAAAGAATATTCCAAGAATATTCCTTAGAATATTCCATGGAATATTCCATCTGGATGAATGGTTTATCGACAAGTGTCAGAGGCTCATTTGTGGTTTGGTTGACTTTTGTTTGGGCGGACCAATCAGGAGATGCCATGCAGCAGGCCCGGAGGCCACCACGTGTCCCCAGGCCAGTGATCAAATTTGCATTATAAATTTTTTTACTCTGCAGGAGTTGAACCATAGACCTCTTGCAGGTCAATGCAGGTGCTCGACCATCCGCGCGATAGGTGTTTCTTAGCACTTATTGGATACGAGTTCCATTTAAGTTTTGAATTTAAATGTGGCGGAAAAGTTAAAGGGGCTAGCGCCATTCCATATAACCCTATTCCTGTAACCATGGCCTAAAGGCCGTTAACCATTGGAGAATATGGTTATTTAACCATGCCTCTTTTTATTAAATGTGACCACGTTCCAATGTGAAGGTTGGGATAAGGCAGCGGATTTTGTTAACGGTTAAGACGACGGTTCAAATGGTCCACGTGACCGCAATAAATAACATTTAATTTAACAACCAGTGGTTCCACCAGGCTTAGAGTGCTTTCCGCCTTTTACGGCCTTCCGCCAAATTTGTCGAGTTAATCTGGAGTTAGCCCACATTTAGTGGGGTTTTGAAGTGACATTAAGCAGAAATTTTGTTTAGGTCATAACTTCCTCAATATTGAACCAAATTGGATGAAATTTTAGTCAATTTTGGCTATTCTGAGCATTCTGGAGAGTTTGGGATAGGTTTTAGAATGAACAGAGGTGTTATACAACCATTTTTTCTTCAGGGAATCTTTGAGAGCCATAAGAGCCATCAGGGAAATGGAGCTGTATTGGGCTATACTTCATTGTTTGAGGTGAAACAAAATCCATTTTTATCTTATTTCTGTCTTTTGAATTCAGATTCACATCTTTTTTTTTTTCTGTTTAGGCATATTTATCACTGTATAACCATTTTGAGCAACTTAATAGAGCAAGGACATGCCCATTGGGAGCCTTGGACCCGACATATGTAGCCCAGGAGGGGTGAAATTCCTCATCATGTTGCTGTGTTATATTATGGTGAATTTTATCTGCTGTGTATTTCTAATTAATATGTTAAACAATAATTTTAATTAACATTCCCTCACACATAAACTCAGAAATAGTTACCAAAAACACTTTGTTTAACCTGCAAGACATGGAGAATACTTTGCACACTTAATTAAATGGAAATGGATACTTTGCACAACATTTACGAATACTTCCATTTTCAGATTAGTGGGTATCAGAGCTAGAGTTTTACTCTGCATTTTTTCTTGTGCAAAGATATAGTTGATTGTTTGCAAGTTTTGATGCTTACTAGGCTTAAACTCAAAAGAGGGGAAGGACAATTGGTTAGAGCACAAGTTAATCCTCAACCAAGGAGGGCTAGAGAACCATTTCCTCCACCATCTATTACACCCCTAAGAATTACTAAAGAAGCCTCAAGCATGTCTTCAAGAGAAGGAGAATCTCCATAAGACATTTATCCCAAAGAAGAAGAATGGGTATTCTGAAAGGCTTTCCTAGACATGACAGAGATGGTAAGGATACTCTAGCAAGAAAGGAATGATAGGCTTGTTGGAGAAGGGTCTAAACATCAGAAAGAAGGAGAGGGTTTTGCAGGAGGAAAGAAAAGTGATGACAAGTCAAAGAAAGGACATGGAGGAAATGGTGATCCACCATCCCCATTTTCATCCTCTTCTTCTACATCATCATCCTCTACTTCAGTGAATCAATCTCACAAGTCTAAAACCACTGGTAAAAGTCCATTTTTAAAGCTTGATGTTAAATTTGAGTTGCCTATGTTTAACGGTGAAGTCAATGCAGAGAAACTTGAAAATTGGATAAGACAGTTGGAAGTTTACTTGAGGATACAAAACCTTCATGAAGACGACATCAAGATTCAGTTAGCCTCTTTAAGAATGGAAGGAGAAACATTGGTATGGTGGGAAGCCAAGGCCAAGGATGAAATTAAAAACATGGTAAGATCACTTTATCATGGCTGAATTTATTTCCGCAATTAAGCAACAATTTTATCCATTAGCTCATTTACAAAAGGCTATCATGAATTGGAAAAGTTTTAGACAACTTAAAGGACAAAGTGTTCAAGATTACACTCAAGAGTTTAGAAGAAGGTCTCTGTTGTTAGGAATTGATTTGCATAGTCAAGATACTTTGCTGAAATATATAGGTGGTTTACACAGCTATCTTATACATATTGTCCTTATGTTCAATCCTACTAGTCTAGACGAATTTTGTGTACAAGCTACGCATTTAGAGGCTAGAGGGAAACAATATTTTGATGGGAATATTGATAGTGAATTTAAAGGCAAAGGGAGAAAAAGAAATGCAAACTCTAGGAAAGAAAAAGGAAAGTTCTTTTGTAAAAACTGTTCCAAAACAAGTCATGATGAAGACCATTGCTGGAAACTTCATCCAGAGCTGAAACCAGAAAAATTTAAAACCAAAGATAAGGCCAAAGAAAAGGGAAAAAGGGTTGCAACTTCTGAACAAGACTTAGGGTCTGAATAAGGTGATGAAACTAAAAGCATAGCCATGGTACTAAAGAACATAAAGGGGAAATATATTGTAAAGGAAACAAATCCCAGTTCTAGCACTTTAAACTGTCACATAGAAGCTCCAAATGAAGAGAGGAGGATAGAGTTGTTTCATGTGAGGATAATCTCAAAACACACAAAGATAGACACATTATTGATAGTGGGTCACAGGCAAATATCATCTCAGAAGACTTAGTCAAGAAGCTGAAACTTGAGACCATTCCACATCCAAAGCCATATCCACTTGGATGGATTTGCAGGGATGCTAATTTACAAGTCTTAAGAAAGTGCATGTTGCGCTTCGCCATAACAGCTCATTATGTTGACATGGTTGAACTAGACGTGGTACCGCTTGACATTACAGGTATGGTGTTGGGTAGTTCGTATTTATATGACAGAAAAGCGATCTTCCATCGCCATGAGAACAAGTATCATATGTTCAAGGATGGAAAAGAGTTTATTGCAAGAGCACATCAGAAGAAGCTAGAATCTTCTTTAGTCAATGCAGGGCAATTGAAAAGGCTTGTCAATGCAAGTCAAAATTTGAATTTGTTGATGGTTAAGCAAAAATATTTTGTACATTCTCCTTTTCATGTTATTGCTAATATAAATGATGATATGTTTCAGCCTGAAAGTAGGTTGTCCTTGGAAGATGAGAAGATGTTGCAGAAAGTGCCTTTGATGTCAATCGGTGCAGTGAACAAAGTGTCGGTGCAAAGTGGTGCAAGGATCCAAGAAAGGGAAAAGCATGCAAGCAAAGAGGACACAAAGTTCAGCATGGATCAATGCTGGTTTCAGAATGGCAGGTTGGTCTGGCGAGAAAACTTGGTCGGGATTTGACACAAGTACATGGCTCATTCGACAAAAATTCGCCATGAGGATAGTTGGCAAGGTGAATCTTATTTTCAGTTTCCTTTGAAGTTAGAACATTGTAGAAACAATATGTATTCTACAAATTTCAGTTGCTGTTCAGCAAATTTCAAAAAATTGCATCATGACACAGTCAAAGTTAGCAATAGTCGGTCAACAGATTCAAGGAAGAATTTGAATTTTTATGAGAAGCTCAATTTGATGAAGTCAGGGAGATTTTAGTGGTTCAAGGTTGGAAGAGTGGAGAATCAGTCTCCTCATCTTCAGTTTTTGTAATTTAGAGAGCTTTTGGGGTCCAAAAGCTTTCCATTTGGGAGGTGTGATCAGGTGATCATGTCCAAGTTGAAAAAATGCTCAAAAACGGAACTGCTCAGAGTTGGTTGCAACCTGAACGACCGAAAAGGCCTCATCTTTGTGATTCTGGCAACATGAACGATACTCAAATTTGACGTTGTATGTGAAAATTATGCAAGTTTGAAGTCTCCAGTAAACTAAAAAAAGATCCAGTTGACCAAAGTTGACTTATGACTTTGGAAATATTAAAAAAAGAATATTCCAAAGAATATTTAAGGAATATTCCTTGGAATATTCTCCAAAATATTCCATGTAGACGAATGGTTTATCGACAAGTGTCAGAGGCTCATTTGTGGTTTGGTTAACTTTTGTTTGGGTGGACCAATCAGGAGCTGCCACGTGGTAGGCCTGGAGGGTACTACGTGGCCCCAGGCCAGTGAAAAAAATCTATGTTATAAAATTTTTTCTTCCACAGGAGTTGAACTATAGAACTCCCGCAGGTGAGTGCAGGCGCCCGACCATCCACGCCACATGTGTTTCTTAACAATTATTGGATACGGGTTCCATTTAGGTTTTGAATTTAAATGTGGCGGAAAAGTTAAAGGGGCTAGCCCCTTCGGACTAGCCCCGTTCCATATAACCCTGCGCCTGTAACCATGGCCTAAAGGCCATTAACCTTCGGAGCATACAGTTATTTAACCGTACCTCTTTTTATTAAATGTGACCACATTCCAATGTGAATGTTTGGATAAGGCCGCAAATTTTGTTAGCAGTTAAGACGACGGTTCAAATGGTCCATGTGACCGCAATAAATAACATTTTATTTTACAACCAGTGGTTCCGCCAGGCCTGGAGCAGGTTCCGCCTTTTATGGCCTTTTGCCAAATTTGTCGAGTTAATCTAGAGTTAGCCCACATTTAGTGCGGTTTTCAAGTGACATTGGGCATAAATGTTGTTTAGGTCATAACTTCCTCAATATTGAACCAATTTGGACGAAAGTTTAGTCAATTTTGGCTATTCTGAGCATTATGGAGAGTTTGGGATAGGTTTTAGAGCGAACAGAGGTGTTATACAACCATTTTTTCTTCAGGGAAGCTTGGAGAGCCATAAGGGCCATCAGGGAAATGGAGCTGTATTGGGCTATAATTCATTGTTTGAGGTGAAACAAAAGCCATTTTTAGCTTATTTCTGTCTTCTAAATTCAAATTCATAGCTTTTTTTTTCCTTTTTAGGCATATTTATCACTGTATAACCATTTTTAGCAACTTAATAGAGCAAGGACATGCCCATTGGGAGCCTTGGACCCGGCAGATATAGCCTAGGAGGGGTGAACTGCCTCATCATGTTGCTGTGTTATGTTATGGTGAAGTTTATCTACTGCGTATTTCTGATTTAATATGTTAAGAAATAATTTTAATTAACATTCCCTCACACATAAACTCATAAACAGTTACCAAAAATACTTTGTTTAACCTGCAAGACATGGAGAATACTTTGCACACTTAATTAAATGGAAATGGATACTTTATACAACATTTACAAATACTTCCATTTTTAGATCACTAAGATCTGGTAGGATATTAGAAAAGATGAAGCCTTCTGTAATCATTCAAGAACAAGACAATTATGAGGAAGATTATCTAAATCCCAATAAGAGTTTTGAAGAAGAAGTAGCTCTTCAAAACCAAAATTCTGAAAATGAAAAGCAAAAACAACCAATAAATTAAACTCTTGTCATAGAGCAACTATCAATATCTACTTCTACACCTCCTTTTCCTTAAAGATTACAAATTGATAGAGGAGTAGAAAAGCATATTAAGTTGCCTAATTATGATTTCCTAGATGAATTGAGAAATATTTGCATCAAAATCCCTTTGTTACAAGCCATCAAGGAAATTACAATTTTAGATAAAAAAATAAAGGAGTTGAGTATGAAGAAACCGAGAAGAAAAATAAAAGAAATAAAAAGAATCCAGCTTGTAGGAAAAATTGTTAGGATCTTTCGACACATAGGAAATAGTTAAGAATAAATTAGTCTAGTGTATAGTTAGGTAAAGTGTGTTTCTTTACCATGTACATTTGTAACTTATAATCTGACGATCACGATTTGTAGTGATTCGATGATTATCTCTCTCCTCGGTATTAACGACACTTGATCTGTGGCTTAACACCTGATTGGTCTATGATATCTATTTAAAGAGCATGGAGGGTCATTTGTCCGGTAACAGTTTATGAGAGAAACATATGTAAATTTTCTTTTTATATTAATAAATTTCCTAAAGTGGCTGCGTTGGCTTAGGCTGTGGACTGTTTCCCTCTTTGAGGGTTTTAACAACGTGATTATACTAGTGTACTAATTTTTGATCTATTTGTGAGTGGTGACCTTTGGTTCTTGATCTAAGGAACTTACCCTGTCAATTCCTACATGGTATCAGAGCTATTTTGAGGGTCACATCCGTTGTTGATCAAAATCCGAAGACGGTTTGACTACATGCGAAATAATTTTTGTATATCTACTATTTCTGAACATTTTTGGGCTTGGAGAACTACTCTGTTGTATCCGAAGCATCTATTATAGTGAGGAATGCCTTTCTTTTCATGCGAAAAGGTTTCTGGCTGCCCAAGTTATGACAATTTAGATCTGGAGGTATAAAGCATCTGTTTTGCAGTTATGTTTGTTAATAGTTTTTCTTATTTCGGTTCCCTCTGTTTATTTTTGATTTGTAGGTCTTATTTATTTGCTGGATCTATACCCTCTTCTCTGTGTATGCTCTTTTCTCTGCATTGCGTGCGATCTCGGAAAATTAGAAACATGAAAAGGGATTTTTTTGCTATGTATGCTCTTTCCCCGCGTCTTTGTGCGATCTCGGGAAATAAAAAATAGTGGGAAAATTGATAGTTGCCGGTAAGGCTAATCAAAATTCTAAAATTCTGCCGTAAGGGTTGAATTTCATTTTTTTTTTTTGCTCGGTTTTTGTGTTTTTTTGTGCAGGAAAAGGCACGCACACTGAAGAGTAAAAAAAAAAAACCCTTCCTCCTTTCAAACAATAACAAAATCCTTTTACTGTCTCACTTGGTGAGGAGTTTGTTTATGAGAATAGAGGTCTTGGTTTTAAATATCTTTCTCAAGCTTCCTTTTGTAATTTTTTTTTGTTGGGCAGGATTTTTTTTAAAAGTTGAACTTCATCACCAAGTTTCAAACCGTTCTCGTAACTATTCGACATCTACAACTCAGTTTTTTCAAAAGGCATAAATTCTTCATCCAGAAGCTGTTTCTCGAGCCGTTTTTTTGAAATGATCTAATTTTTCAAGATATTTCCACCGGAGTAGTTATTTTCAGCTTTTCTCAGCTTCAGTTAAAAAAAAAAATGGAAAGTGCATGCCCAATTATTCTTAATAGCACCAATTATTTCCAATGGCTACCTCACATGGTAGATATACTTAGAAGTAAAGGGCTTTATAGAATAGCCACAGGGCTAGAAACTAAACTTTATGATGATGATAAAGTCGCTAAATGAGAAAATAAACAAGATCAAGCACAAGGGTTGATAGAAATGTTCATTTCTCAAGATATTCAATTTCATATCCTTGACATTGACACCCCTCATGAAGCCCTGGACAAGCTAAATAATATCTTTGGCATTCAAAATCAAATCAGAGCCCATCAACTTGAAAATGAGTTGCTTACTTTGGACCCCAATAATTTCTCCTCTATTGAGGATTTTTTGTCCAAATTAAATACCCTTAGAGTTCTTTTAGAAGGTTGTAAGGTAAAAAGGGAGGATGGTAGCCTCATCTATTGCATTCTTACCAAGCTTGGCCCTGCATACTCTGTATTCATTTCTGCCTTCCATTCCAGTAGAGAAGCCATCATTTCTTTAGGAACCACCTACAAGAACCCATATTTTGATGCCTTTTTCGATTCTTTGATAAGAGAATAAGAAAAAATCTTACATCTTGGTCTTATCACTTCTGGAAACACTTCTAAGAAGGCCTTAGCAACCCAAAACCAATCATATCAAAAGAATCCCAAGAAGCAGTATCCTAAAAATTATGGTCCGAAACCAAAAAGGTTCCTAAAAAATTTCAGCTGCAAACTGAAAAAACAACTCACCAAAATGATAAGGCAAATAAAAACAAAGGGAAGAAGATAGATAGACATTGCAACTTTTGAAATCGTGATGGACATATAGAGTCCAAATGTTTTAAGCAGATGGAAGCCTTAGAAGCAGTAATGAAGAAGCACAACATCAATTTGGAGCACTCTTCACCTTCATCTTTAGGAATGACACTTTTTGCTTGTGGTTTTCAAGCATCAAGATCTGATTATGCATTAAATGTATCTTCTTCTTCTCACTCTCATGAGTGGCTCATTTATTTTGGAGCTTCTTACCACATGGCCAAAAATCAAGCCATGTTTTCTTCTTTAAATGATTGTAACACCAAACATATTTATGTTGGTGATGATAGATCTCTTAGTGTTGTATAATCTGGAACCATTCATCTCGATAATGGTAAGTTTAATGATGTACTATGTGTTCCTACCTTGTCATGCAACCTTCTCTCTGTTTATCGAATAAGTCATTCAGGTGAAGGGAAAATAGTAGAATTCTCACCTCATGATGTTGTAATCAAGGACCTCAAATATCCTAAACATATTTTAGCTACTAGCATTGCTGAAGATTCCAAAAGGTTGTATAAGTTTGACAACTTTGGGTCATCATTTCTTCCCTCCGTTTTTTTTGCACATAATGATGAAGTGAGAAAACTTTGGCATGAGCGATTTGATCACTTAAACTATCGCTCTCTTCAAACTCTATGTAAGGAAAATATGGTGACGGGTCTTCCTATGGTATCTTCCCGGGATGGTGTTTGCTCCGGATGTGTACTCAGAAAACATCATCGGGATAGTTTGACAAATGTGCCTCTTGGCATGCTTTAGCCCCTTTGCAGCTTGTGCACAGTGATTAATGTGGTCCACTTCCTGTTATTTATTTCTCTGGTTGCAAGTACTTCTTAAATTTCATTGATGATTTTTCCAGACGAACTTGGGTATACTTCTTAAAACTCAAGAGTGAAGTTTTTAACATGTTATTGGCCTTTAAGGCCTTTGTTGAGAAACAATTTGGACTTCAAATTCTTAAGTTAAGATCAAACAATGGAGGAGAATATGTTAACAAAAAATTTATCAACTTCTGCACTGAGCATGGCATTCAATTGCAACATACTGTTCCATATGTTAGACTCCTATACCAATAGGTGTCATATTTCATGATTGACTTGATGAACTATGCAATATGTTCATAACCTTTTCTTGTTGCAAAAGTTTTCCATATTCTCAAAAAATCAAAAAATAAAAAAAATTTAAAAATGTAAAGAGGGTATACCCTAAAAGAAAAATCAAAGGGTGAAAAAATAAAAATGGCCAAAATAAGTGAAAGAAAATGAATCCCACCAAAAGAAAGGCTAAGGAAAGTGTGCAAGTCTAAATGCCACTACTTTTTACTCTTTTGTAATAAATAAAATTGTGTGCAGCTTGTTTTTCATGCCACAATTTATGAACAGTCAAACAGTTTAAGCTTGGCTAGTTCATCTTTCAATTTTATGTTTTAGAGATAGAGAATAAAATCTGACCAAACTATTTAATCTTGGCAGATAAGTAGATAGGTAGAGTGAATAAAAGGAGCTCAACAGTTTAATCTGAGCCCTTGGATGTAATAAGGTTAGAACTAGATAGATTTTCATATGTAAAAGAAAAAGTGTGATAAGGGTTTGCCAGTCTAAGTGCACCCTAATAAAGAAGAAAAAATGGTAGAGTAAAGTAGGTAGGGTAGGTAGATGATGTTGCAGAATTACATGTGATGGATGATGCTTTATTTGTGTTAAATCTTTTACTTTCATCACAAGTGCAAAGGCATACAATACATTGGAGGAATTTCAAGTAAGGCAAAGTCAAATTATTAACTTCCCTTCTCATTTTTCCCTAAACATTTCACTAATTTCCCCTAAGTGCTAAGGTATTTCAAAATTAAAGGGGCTCAAGGCATTTCCTTGACTTTTGGAGGGACCGGACCCTCGGCCCAATAATTGGAAAAACCTAAGTACTTAAAAACATTCATCATCACACTCATTCACTTCTAAAAAATATTTTCCTAAATAAAATCCCATTTTACTTAGGAAAATCATGCAATATTCCATAAAAGCCCATTTCATGCAAGCATAAGTTAAATACATTATCCTAATGTTTTACACTTAGCACTTTAATTTATTTTTCATATTAATTTATAATTTATTATTTAAATCCCTATAAGAATGACCTTCTCCTATTATATATAACTCCTTCTTTATAAAATACCCAAAAAAACCTACTTATTATAATTTTAGTCAAAGTATTTAATCCCACATGTTTAAATAAAACACCCCCATTATATTCCCTTTGACTAAAATATATCCTTAATATTAATCTCACCCCTATGGTAATTTGATTAATCTGATTTTATTACCATATAATAAAAAATATATATAAAAAACCTTTAAACATATTATATATGTGTTTAAAAGAAAAAATAAACCTGAAGTTTAGTTCAAACCAAACTTCAGAATAACCCACCTCTGTGTATATTTTCCCCTTGCCCGACTCCCTAACCTAAGTTAGAATCCCGTTAACTCTGGTAAAAATCCTACCGAAATAATTTCCCTATCATTTTTTCGCGTTTCAAAAAGGAATTAATTAATCCTCACGATTAATTAATAACCTTTTCCACTAATAGGATCACCCCCAATGCGATTAATTAACATTTAAATTACATTGGGCCCGCCTGTTATCCCCCCATCATCTTGACACCCCGACCACCGTTTGATCAACTCATTTGAAATCAACGGTTATTAACAATATCGCTAGCCATCTACGTCCGAACGATAACGCGTGATGGCCAAGCGGTTTTCTGGATCGTACAGAGCCATGCGTCATTCGTTGTATGTAATCGCTGCCCCTCTGCCCAAAACCACCTTTCCCCAAAAGTGGTGCAATGGAAACCGCTTACCGCTACCCTCTATGACACATCCACCATACTTGCTGACGTCATCAATCAAAAGCCCACCACCCTTTGACTTTGTAAATAAAACAAAAACCCGCGTCGTTTTCATTATTTTGTGCATTAACCAGTCTCCCATGCGACCAATTTCAAAAATCAACTGTTGAAGTCTGCCGACCATTACTTTTCTGAAGAGAATCACAGTCCAGTGTTCAAGAGTTCATCTTCCATAGCTGGTACCTGTTTAATCACTGTTCAAACCCCAGAAAAACAGGTATTTACCCCAAATTCCCATTAAAATCTGTAAGAATCCTGGTTTTTGTTTTAATTCCACTGAAACGGAGTTCAAGATTAATTGTTAGTTCATTCCTCAAATCCCAAACTGCAATTGCATTCCCCAAATCTGGTAATTGTGCTTATTTTTCACGAAAACCTCGAATTTCCATTACTGAATCCACAAGAACCAGAAATGGAGGTTCCCGTGGCTTTAAATGTTACACCCTTGAATGCCCCTCATAGAGACTTAGATTATTTGCCATTAGTGGACAAAGATTTTCAAATGAAAGACTTGGTTCTCAGTGAAAGTCCCCTTCGGATATTTTGCTACTGCAGAGACAATTACTTGAAAGGCTCTGACATTTTTGGATTGTGGGAATCTAATCTTCCCATGTACCTTCTCCCCTCAGTCCACATTTTTCCTGAGATAATCCATTATTTTCATGCAAACTATGATCCCAATCTAAGAGCAGTTTTGTCCCCAAGTCAGACTATCATTTTTCCCATAACTGCTCAGTCCATTAATGAGATGTTACAATTTCAACCTGGTCAAGCCCTCACTTCCCTGTCCATGGGAGAATTACTTGAGAAATCTACCAAATTATCCCATGAAGAGTTAACTTGCCTTTTCCAGACTTTCATGTTGCCAGAACATCAGCCCAAAGGCCCTCCCCCTTATGGGTATACTTTTTTCACTGAGGAAGGTAGACTTATTCTGAACATGATATCCTTCATAATGGGCTTCAATACTAGTGAATATGTTGACCAATTAACCTTAGTATTGTTGTCTATTTTCACCCCTGGACAGCCTCCTGCTCTCAAGTATGACTTTGCAACCTACATTGCAGAAAAAATCCATGAAATCCATGATCAATTCATGAGATTAGAGAATGAGAGAGTGTTCAAGTATTCTTCTGTTATTTACCATCTCATGCTCTATTACTAGTCAGAAAGTTTTCCTTTTCATGTTAAAAAGCTTGATGCCAAAGGAAATCCTAGGTCTGTGATCTTTTGGTCTGCAATCACTCATAATTCCCCTGATTATCCTTATTCCTATAATGAGTTTATTGATATTTTTGTACACCCAGCAACCACCTTGTTGAAAGGAGTCTCTCCTCCCAGGCTTAGTAAAGAAATCAAGAAAATTCTTCAGCTTTCAAAACAATACCGGATAGGTGACTGGTAACTATACCAGAATCACACAGAAATCAGAGTTTATGGGTGTGAGTTATGCCCATTCAAGTTGCCCAAGTATGTCCCAATGAGACTCTTTGCATTAGAGTATTTCAGGCAGATGATTAACTCAGATATAGTACATTTTTGTAATGCAAAGAAAAAGGCTCAACTCAGGAGTAAAAGCCAGCTAGGTCCCTTTGTTTGTAACTCTAGAGATGCTGGTAAGGAAGCTGAAAAGATATTAGAAGATTATCTTAAATTACAAAAAAGTTTCTATTGGGTACCTTATGACCCAAATAGCTTTATTTTTGACAGAAGAATGAAAAACAAACTTTCACCATACATGCATCAAAGAATTCCAGAAATTGAAAAATATGCCAATATGGATGAATGGATGGAAGGAACATTGGTAGAACAGGATAGTGAGCAGGTCAATGTTGAAAATGTAATGAAAGACCTTGAAAATATACTTGACCTAGACTCTTTTGGACAGGTACAAATATCAGGTATTGGTCCTTCTTTTGCAGGGACTTCTCAACAAAAATTACAGGAGATCAGTGCATTGGCTACAATAGCATCCAAAGGAAAAGAGAAAGAGGTTGATATACAGGTTACAAAGAAATTTACAATGACAGAACAACCTCAGACTTCTAAAGGACATGATCAAGTACAAATTCCACCTACTCAGATCAATGAACCAGAAATTTCAATTTTACAAACTCCTCTGAATGTAGAAAAGAGAAAAAAGATAGATGCTGAAGCAGCTACTCCTATCGGTGGATCTTCTGAACAGCAAGGTGCTAAAAGACAAAAAGTGAACCCTCTTCCAGAAGTGGAATCTGTTCATGAAATCCTTGATAGTCAAGGGGAAGAACAATTGGGTAGTCAACAAACAGATGCAAACAGTGGGACATCAACTACTCTACAAAGAAAAGAGCTGCAAAAGCAACAAAGTGCAGAAGTGTCATCTTTCAAACCACTAGAGAAAGATGCTTGGGACATTAAAAGAACATTCATAAATATCAAGGCCAAAAATGATCCTCTCAAACTTCAAATTTACAATCAGTGTTTGAAGATGGCCTCTAAGAATCAACAGAGGTTGATGTCAGCCTTTGACATCCAGCAGGGAAAAATGCTAATGACTCACTTCAAACCCAAAGTGCAGCAACCTCAGACAGCTGCAGATTACATCAGGACTAATTTTGAAGTATTAGCAAAGGATATTCATCCTTTAGATCAAATTGAGATACATAAATAGACAGGTGAGATGATTTATTCTACTCTAACGGATAAATCAATGATGACTCAGAAATTTCAGGATTATTTAGAGAATACAAATGCTCAATTAAGCCTTGAAAAAGTCTCTTCTTAGGCTAAAGACAACCAGATTAAGACTTTGGAGGAAATTATCATTGGATTGGGACATAATCCTAAAGATGTCAAGGGGATAGAAGCGTTAATCAAGAAAAAAGATGATGACATTGCAGCTTTGAGAAAACAACTAAAGCTACCAGCCTCAAGACATCCTCAGATTGCTGAAATTATAAAACAAAATTTTGAAGAAGAATTAATGGACTTGCTCTTAAAACTGAATGAGCAACTTAACGAAACAATGAAAGAGCTTGAAAAAGAATTGAAAGATAAGCAACCTAGTGTTCCAACATATACACCAGAGGTAATTACAGGTACTACAACAACAAGTCAGCCAACATAATTTCCACAGGTGCATACTTCGAATTTGAGTCCAGAAGAATTAATAAAATCAATGGATGAAATGAAACTCCAAATGACAGAGCTCAGAGAACAAAAATGCAACTGACCAGTTTAGAACAGAGATATGACCTCTCTAAGATGAATGTTGCAGATAAAACAAAAGAGGTCAACAGATTAGAAAAGTTGGTTAGAAAATTGGAAAAGGATCTCACATTGGAGAAGCCTTTAAAGGAAATCAAAGAAATTCTTTGGGACAACATCATCCAATCAATAAAAGATGTCTGGCCCTCAATTCAAATAATGCAGGAACAAAATGATTTAGTCAAATTGGCTATAGAAGAAGTCCTAATTGCAAGAGAAGAATTGGGAAATAGGATTGATGAAACCAATGAACTCATCCATTTTCTAAATACTCAGAACAAGCAGCAACTTGAAGAATTTGGAATTCAAGACAGGACAAGCACAATTTTGGAAATAAAGAGAGTTTTTACCAAAAGAACTCTGATGCAGAATTTGGAACGAAGATGCTCAGACATGCAAGAAGAAATCACTGCCTTCAGAAAAAGATTTGATATTTTGTTGAATAAAGGATTGCTTAGTCCTTTTGTTTCAGAGGATAAATTTATGGACCTCGAAAGTTATGTTGAGAAATTGGACAAGCATGCTGACAATCAGGCCGGTACCTCAACTAGTTCATCAACAATAGCATTGCCTACAAGAAAAAGTCTTTATGATAGGTTGGAAAATTTGTTTTATCTTGAGCATGAAGTTAAAAAATTTGTTTCCTGTTCAACCTACTTTTTTTAGGTACACAGATACTGATGAAACTCTCAGAAAGATGCAAAGGACCAGAATTCCAGAAGATAAACAGTGGGAAGAACTGTTGGAACTTTTGTAAAGATTATCCTTATTTAAATTTTTGATTATATACTACAGTAAGTCGTAGTAAGAAGGATAAAAGGATAAATAAAGGTCAAAGTGTATCAGAGCAGTCAAAGAGTATCAGTTCAACGGAGCAGCCAACATAGAATTATTGAAGAGGACAGCAATGAGCCAAAGCATAGGGCCTGCCTCCAGCACATTCTCAAAAGAAGGAAACAACACAACATCAGTTATCATTTTTTCTTATCTACGAGACCATCTGTCTCTATTTTATTGTAATTTACTTATGAGTCATCCTAGATAATATCTCAAGTTGTTATGAGATATTTTTTGTAACTTTTTGTATAAATACTCCCTCAATCGGAGTATCTAGGGTGGGCTTTTTAGACTTTGCTGTAACATTGACTATTTGGAATAAAGTGCTATTGGAGAAATTTTTTGTGGCTAAGCTGGATGATGAATTGAAGCGAAAGACTTTTTACAGGATTCATGTGTCAGACTACGGATCAATAAGTCATCTTTCTCTTGTGTTTTAAAGTCTTTATATCTGTTTATTATATCACTGTGTTTCATTTCTGAATGATTAATGAAAAGGAGTAAATCAGAAAGTACTTAAGTGTAATCTAATTTTAATCATTGTTATTCTAAATGTTTTCTTCTAAACTGGTTTAAGCAAGGAATTCTTAACTGCTCCTGTTTTATTAGTTTAAACATTTTGGTTATTTAATAAAGAATACTTAATTGCTCTTTGTTAATAATCACTCAATTTTCCCTCTTATGAATGTGTTGAAAGATTCTTAATTGCCTTTCCTCCATTTATATTCCGTCCCATTCATTTTAAGATCTATAATTGTTCTATGTTTAATTATCTTGCCCTGTAAAACCATCTTTTGTCTAGAAACTTAATCCAGTGAAGCCATCTTTTTGACTCCATAGCCCAATGGACTAAACTACTCAATCTTGCCCTCAGCTATCGAATTCCACCACCTAAATTCAAACAAAACCCCTGGACTTTATAACTAGCCTAATATTTTCTAAAACAAAGCTAAATTTTATAGAGAGAGCCCTCTCTGGGTACAGATTGGCTAGATTCTGTACCTAAAAGATTGGTTTGTGGTTACCTCGGACCCCTTTCCTCTTCCCAACAACTTCAAGGAAAATTTGAGTTGATAACATAGTGGCGACTCCACTGGGGACCTGAATAATTTTATTGTTACTGTGTTTACTTTATAAACTATAGACGGAGCCTGAAGTTAGCTAGGTAGCCTTTGAACTGCTTTTGATCTGCAATTGCATAGTAAATAAATGCTACTTCAGTCTATTTCCGGTCTATTTTATGGACCGAACCTTGGTTTCAAACATCTGTTCAGTTCCTCTAGTTAAATAAATATTTAAGAAAATTAAAATCCATTATCTGAAACTTCTTAAAGAGATTATTGAAGTTGTATTATTCATTTCATTTAAACCAAAAAATCAAAAATATCACCTAAGAAAGCTGGCTTCAGAAAGGACTCGTTACACTAGGGCTAATCCTGATCCAAATCCTCCGCTTGTATTCGAAAATCCGAATTTGATTCCCAGAATTATTAGAAGACAAGATAGTCAAGAAAGCTCTGGAAGTTCTCGACCTCTCTATAGATCAATTTCCTATCCAGTGAAGTGGATCTATCTTGAGGACGAACCTTTTAATAGCAGTTTGAAACATATTTATTTGTGAATTTTTCTGAATCTGAGTAATCCAATTTGGTTCCAGACCCAATATTTCTTGAAGATTTGAAATTTTAATTTGTGACTTCACACCTTGACAAACATTTGCGAGATTCCATACAATCTGAGATTACCTCTGAAGGAACATCAAATATTTATGTGATTACTTCAGCTTCTCCAAGTTCATCCACTTTTCCTCAAGACTCTCAACCTCAAACTACCCCTTCCACTCCTCCACCCACCACTCATAGACCAACCTCACCTGTTATCCAACTACCTCTTCCAATGGCAAACAGATATTATCCCTTAAGGTTACCAGCTAATCCAGGGGCTATGCCTCAAGATTACCAATCTAAAATCACTCCTTTTGATGGTTCTGGTACTTACACTGCACAACAACATACTAAGAGGATGATCGATTATTTTGAATTTTATGAAATAGATGCTGATGATGTACGAATGAGAATTTTTTTCCAAAGTCTTACTGGAGAAGTCAGAACCTGGTTCAGGGCCCTTCCTGCAAACAGTGTTGCTGACTTACCAACCCTTTATAGAACATTTTTAAATAGATGGGAGAAGAAGAAAGATCCTCTTCAGATCCTATTTGGAAAACTAAAAAGAGGACCAAATGAGACTGTGCAATATTATGTTACCAAATTCAATGAAACTTATAACGCTGTTCCCCAAAAACTTAGACCTCCTCTAGACTCAGTACTAATCAAATTCCCTGATGGATTTGATTCTGATATAGCATATCAGCTTAGAGAAAGAGCTCCTCAAAATCTAGAAGAAATGCAAAGCATAATTGTTAGTGTTGAAGCTAATCTGATAGAAAAATGAGCTAGAGCTAGAGCTGAAAGAAGAATGCATGTAAACTAAGAACCCTTAGCTTTTGAGAAGAAAATAGATGCTATAATCAAAGGAATGGAAAGACTAGGAGATAGAGTAGAAACTATTGAAAAGAATAAAGCTCCTTGGGATGGTCAACCTAGTAATACTGTGAGAAATCCGAACTTCAGAAGAAACCAAAATCAAAATACTGGAAAAACTGGTCCTGACCAAAATATTAGGCCCCCATTCCAGGATAATTATGTTGAAGGCTCCACTTCTGAGGAACCTACTGATGATGTTCAAATAAACAACTTTACTGAAGATGAAAATGAACCAGAAATTTTCTTGACCCAAGATGATCAAGAAGCTCACATTTTTAAACAGTTTCAAACCCAGTCAGGAGAATCATTTGATTTTAAGGAAGGATATGACACAACCATCTACGAAGTTCAAAAGAAATACAATTTGAGGAGTAGACGAGTTGATGTTCCGGAAGCAAGTAAACAGAAAACCACAAAGAAACCTCTCAAAGGTAAGATCAGTACTACCCCTGTAAATATTCTCACTAGGTCAGATCCCAATCCTGCCCATCCAATAATTGAAGATGTATCTGATACTCAACCGAATAACAGACAACTTTCCAAAACTCTTCCTCCCAAAGGAAATGTAGAGGAACCTCTAGAAGTTGAGTCAGAAACAACTTAAACACCCAATCACACTCCTGAAAAGGAGAAAAACACTGAAAACATAGAAAAAGATAATCCAACTGTTCGAAATACAAGGACTCAAACTGAGAAATCTTTTAATTTGGAATCTGAAGTAGGAAAAATAAAGATAGCTGTTCCACTGTCCAAATTAGCTAAACATGATGTCTACAGAAACCAAATTTATAAATCACTCAATATTCCTGGAAATGATGACACAGTTAATGTTTTTGATGACCAACCCAGATTACTCTTTGGCCCTGAAGTAAATGGAAAACCTGAAAGCGGAGGGACTCCTCCATTTTATATAATTTTGAATATACATGACAAAATACTTCATAATGCCATGCTTGATTCTGGAGCGTCTCACAATTTAATGCCCAAGGCTGTAATGGAAAGATTAAATCTAGACATCACCAGACCTTACAAAGATCTTTTCTCTTTTGATTCAAGTCAGGTGAGATGTTTAGGATTAATTAAAGATTTGCGTGTTACATTGGTTCAATACCCTGCTAAATCAATTTTGATGGATATAGTGATAGCAGAGATTCCTCCAAAATATGGTATGCTATTGTCTAGATCCTAGGGTGAAAAACTCGAAGGATCTCTTCAATTAGATATGTCATATGCTACTATTTCAGTATTCGGCCAACCTAAGAGACTGTACAGAGAGACTTTGATGAAATATGTAGTCAGTAGTCAGGAGAAACCTGAAAATTTCCCTATCTACTCAGTACACTCTGATATGGACTCATTCATTCTCTATAATGCTGAAACTGATCTTCCCACTAAACTAGAAGCACCAGCAACTGAACCAAAATAAACTACAAATAAATCCAGTGTTCAAATCCAAGAAATATCTGAAGAAAAAGAAACATTAGAAACCCAAGAAAAACCAGAAGAAACTAAAAAGCTAGATCTCCCTGTTAAAAAAGTTCCTGAAACACCTGATGAAAATTATGTACATGAAATTCTTTGGCATTTAGAATTTGATGGTTCTGTTAATAAGTAAGGATCAGGAGCTGGAATTTGGATACATAACCTTGAAAACGATCATGCTGAAGGCCATGCTTACAGATTGAAATTTAAATGCACTAATAATATGGCAGAGTACGAAGCTCTTTTGTTAGGGATTAAACTTGTCAAAAATTTAGGGGCAATTAGAGTATCTATCATAGGAGATTCTGATTTAATCATTCAACAGATAAATGGTGAATGTTCAACAAAAGATCCAAGATTAAGAGAATACAGAGGAACAATTGTAGAAATTCTTAACACCTTTTTACAGCCTCAGCTTGCAAAAATCCCCAGAAAACAAAATTTGCGTGCTCATAGTCTTGCAATGTTTTCTAGCACTTGTAAATTACCATTTGAACCTAATCATCAGTTCACAAATGAGATTAGACATAGACCAGCTATACCAAACAATCTTATGAATTTTCAAGTGTTTGCAAATGACAATCAGATTAACAATTTTTTAACTTTAGAGAATGAGTTTTCTAATAGTAGTATAGATGAGGATACAGTCAATGAATCTAATAAAATAAATGAACAAGAAACAAAAATTTCAAAATAAAGTGCCATTCAAATGCTCCATCCAACGAAATTCACCAAAAAAGACATGCAGGACCTCAAACAAATGGAAGTTGATGATATTGTAGAAGATGAATCTGAAATCATTAATCTGAAAGAGAATCATTTTCCAAAAGGATTGACTCCTCTGGAAGATATTTTTGACTCTAATGACATTCCACTGAAACCTAAAATGGAACCACTAAAAGCTGATATTAAGGAATACAACTTGGGAACTGAAGAAAAACCTAAAATCATAGAATTATCAAAATCCTTGCCTCCCGATCAAAAATCAAAATATGTTGAATTAATAAAAGAATTCCAGGATGTCTTTTCCTGGAGTTATGAGGATTTGAAGTCATATGATACATCTATAATTCAACATACAATACCTCTAAAACCAGATCAGAAACCATTTAAGCAAAAAATGAGAAGAATCAACCCTGTATTGTTGCCTTCAATTGAAAAAGAAATCAAATGAATGTACGAAGCAGGGATAATTGCTCCAATTAGATTTTCAGAATGGGTGTCTAACTTCGTCCCTACTAGGAAGAAAACTGGAGAGATTAGACTATGTGTTGATTTAAGAAATCTAAATAAGGTTTCTTTAAAGGACAATTATCCTTTGCCGAAAATGGATCACATTTTGCAAAGGGTAGTAGGTGCTTCAAGGATTTCTCTTTTAGATGGGTTTTCAGGATACAACCAGATTCTAGTTCATCCTGATGACCAGGACAAAACAACTTTTACAACACCATGGGGTACTTTCAAATATATTAAAATTCCATTTGGACTCAGGAATGCTGGAGAAACCTTCCAAAGAGCAATGGACATTGCATTTGCGAAAGAAATTCATGACTTTCTTGCTATATATCTGGATGATTTAACTGTTTCTTCTAAATCAGATCAACAACATTTGGAACATCTCAGACAAGTCTTCATAAAATGCAGAAAGTATGGTATTTCTTTGAATCCAAAAAAGTCATTGTTTGGTCTTGAAGAAGGTAAAATTTTGGGCCATATCATTTCAAAAGATGGCATTAGAATTGATCCTGAAAGAATACAAGCCATATTGCAGATACCTCATCCTAGAAATATCAAAGAACTACAAGCTTTTATAGGAAAAATCAATTTTTTGAGAAGATTCATTTCTAGTTTAGCTAAATTAATTAGATTACTTACGAACATGTTAAAAAAGGATTCGAGTATTAAATGGATAGTAGAAGCCAAGCAATCATTTGAAGATATTAAAATGGCTTTGACTAGAACACCAGTTCTCACTAGTCCACAATTTGATAGATACTTTATTATTTTTTCATTTGCATCAGAACATACTGTAGCAGCTATTTTATTACAAAAGGATGATCAAGGATGTGAAAAACCTATAGCCTTTTTTAGTAAAGCACTAAGAGATGCATCATTAAAATACAATATCATGGAAAAACAAGCTTTTGCACTTGTGAAAGCTATTAAAGATTTTAGAATCTATATATTGTATTCTCATGTGATAGCTTATGTACCAAATGCTGTTGTCAAAGACATCTTAACTCAAGATGGAATTGAGGGCAAAAGGGGTAAATGGATTGCTACCATATTAGAATATGAAATTGAGATAAAACCTACAAAACTGATAAAAGGACAGGGACTGGCTCAAATCATGACAGAAACAAATTGCCAAGCCCTGGATATTAATGAACTGGATGAAAATTAGGAGATGGCGACTCCACAAATCAGCCAGGCCTTTTTAGATTCACCTTGGTATGTTGATATAATATATGTTTTGTTAAACCTGCAAGCTCCTCCAGGGTTATCCAGAACGAAGTGAAGGTTTTTAAAAATGACATCCTTAAAGTATTGTATTTTAGATAATGTTCTCTTTTGGAAGAATCATGATGGTATTCTATTAAATTGTTTATTAAAAGATGAAGCTAACAAGGCTCTCAATGAATTCCATGCAGGAGACTGTGGTGGACATCTCTACTGGAACTCAACAGCAGATAAGATCCTAAGGGTTGGATTCTACTGGCCAACCTTGTTTTCTGATGTAAAGAAATTCGTAACTGCTTGCCATAAATGTCAAATTTTTGAAGGAAAGAGAAAATTATTGCCTTTACCCTTGAAACCAGTTTCCACCGAAAAACCCTTCCAACAATGGGGCCTGGATTTCATTGGAGAAATCCATCCTCCTTCTTCTGGCCAACACAGATGGATCCTCACTGCCACAGATTATTTTACTAAATAGATTGAAGCAATCCCATCTAGACAAGCCAATGACTCTGTAATCATAGGATTCTTAGAAACCAATATACTATCAAGATTTGGCTGTCCTGAAAAAATTATAACTGATAACGCTGCTACTTTCAAATAAAAAAAGATGATAAGTTTCTATAATAAGTATCATATCACTTTAAGCCATTCAACAGGCTATTACCCTCAGGGTAATGGACTGGCTGAATCTTCCAACAAAAGTCTCATTAGTATCATTAAGAAATTGTTGGAAGAAAACAAGAAAAATTGGCATAAGAAACTTATTAATGCACTGTGGGCAGACAGACTCACCACGAAAAAATTAATTGGGACCAGTCCTTATGAGTTAGTTTATGGTATTGAGGCAGTATTTCCATCATCTTTAGGAGTTCCTGTAATGAAGTTACTTCAAGAAGCTCAAGTTGAACCAAATGATATTCAAAGAAGAATAAATCAAACAATCAATTTGCAGCAAACCAGAGAAGAAGTTTACCAAAGATCCCAAGTATTGCAAGAGAAACTAAAGAAAATCTTTGACAAAAGGACCAAGGTAGAGGATTTCCAATTGGAAGATAAAGTTTTGAGATGGGATTCCAGAAGAGAGGAGAAAGGAAAACATGGGAAGTTCGACTTCTTATGGAAGGGACCTTACACCATTCATGCTTTACAGGGAAATAATACATATTTTCTGAAAAATTTGGATGGTTCGGAAATTGAGAAAGGACCAGTAAATGGTCGAATGTTAAAGCATTACTTTGATCCTATCTATTAGGATTTTCTTATTTATGACATGTACATAATATATCCTTTGTAATGTATCTGTTTTGATTGGATGGTTACCTGCTGGAGTTGAATCCCGAAGAGAAGGCCCTAAGCTTCAGAAGTTTGACTATCATACATAAAATAAAGCAACAAAAAGAAGAAGATTTCATGGTTCAGTTAAAGGCATTTTGAGGCATCTGACCTGCTGTTCTTGACTTTTCACTAGGAAAAGCCATCCCCAAGTGGAGCCAATGTTAGACTCCTATACCAATAGGTGTCATATTTCATGATTGACTTGATGAACTATGCAATATGTTCATAACCTTTTGTTGTTGCAAAAGTTTTCCATATTCTCAAAAAATCAAAAAATCAAAAAAATTTAAAAATGTAAAGAGGGTATACCATAAAAGAAAAATCAAAAGGTGAAAAAATAAAAATGGCCAAAATAAGTGAAAGAAAATGAACCCCACGAAAAGAAAGGCCAAGGAAAGTGTGCAAGTCTAAATGCCACTACTTTTTACTCTTTTGTAATAAATAAAATTGTGTGCAACTTGTTTTTCATGCCACAATTTATGAACAGTCAAACAGTTTAAGCTTGGCTAGTTCATCTTTCAATTTTATGTTTTAGAGATAAAGAATAAAATCTGACCAAACTATTTAATCTTGGCAGATAAGTAGATAGGTAGAGTGAATAAAAGGAGCTCAACAGTTTAATCTGAGCCCTTGGATGTAATAAGGTTAGAACTAGATAGATTTTCATATGTAAAAGAAAAAGTGTGATAAGGGTTTTCCAGTCTAAGTGCACCCTAATAAAGAAGAAAAAATGGTAGAGTAAAGTAGGTAGGGTAGGTAGATGATGTTGCAGAATTACATGTGATGGATGATGGCTTTAGATGTGTTAAATCATTTACTTTCATCACAAGTGCAAAGGTAGACAATACATTGGAAGAATTTCAAGTAAGGCATAGTCAAATTATTAACTTCCCTTCTCATTTTTCCCTAAAAATTTCACTAATTTCCCCTAAGTGCTAAGGTATTTCAAAATTAAAGGGGCTCAAGGCATTTCCTTGACTTTTGGAGGGACCGAACCCTCTGCCCAATAATTGGAAAAACCTAAGTACTTAAAAACATTCATCATCACACTCATTCACTTCTAAAAAATATTTTCCTAAGTAAAATCCCATTTTACTTAGGAAAATCATGCAATATTCCATTAAAACCCATTTCATGCAAGCATAAGTTAAATAAATTATCCTAATGTTTTACACTTAGCGCTTTAATTCATTTTTCATATTAATTTCTAATTTATTATTTAAATCCCTATAAGAATGACCTTCTCCTATTATATATAACTCCTTCTTTATAAAATACCTAAAAAAACCCACTTATTATAATTTTAATCAAAGTATTTAATCCCACATGTTTAAATAAAACACCCCCATTATATTCCCTTTGACTAAAATATATCCTTAATATTAATCTTACCCCTATGGTAGTTTGATTAATCTGATTTTATTACCATGTAATAAAAAAAAAATATAAAAAACCTTTAAACATATTATATATGTGTTTAAAACAAAAAATAAACCCGAAGTTTAGTTCAAACCAAACTTCAAAATAACCCATCTCTGTGTATATTTTCCCCTTGCCCGACTCCCTAACCTGAGTTAGAATCCCGTTAACTCTGGTAAAAATCCTACCGAAATCATTTCCCTATCATTTTTCCGCGTTTCAAAAAGGAATTAATTAATCCTCACGATTAATTAATAACCTTTTCCACTAATAGGATCACCCCCAATGCGATTAATTAACATTTAAATTACATTGGGCCCGCCTGTTATCCCCCCATCATCTTGACACCCCGACCACCGTTTGATCAACTCATTTGAAATCAACGGTTATTAACAATATCGCTAGCCATCCACGTCCGATCGATAACGCGTGATGGCCAAGCGGTTTTCTGGATCGTACAGAGCCATGCGTCATTCGTTGTATGGAATCGCTGCCCCTCTGCCCAAAACCACCTTTCCCCAAAAGTGGTGCAATGGAAACCGCTTACCGCTACCCTCTGTGACACATCCACCATACTTGCTGACGTCATCAATCAAAATCCCACCACCCTTTGACTTTGTAAATAAAACAAAAACCCGCGTCGTTTTCATTATTTTGTGCATTAACGAGTCTCCCATGCGACCAATTTCAAAAATCAACTGTTGAAGTCTGCCGACCGTTACTTTGCTGAAGAGAATCGCAGTCCAGTGTTCAAAACTTCATCCGCCATAACCAGTACCTGTTTAATCACTGTTCAAGCCCCGGAAAAACAGGTATTTACCCCAAATTCCTATTAAACTCTATAAGAATCATGGTTTTTGTTTTATTTCCACTGAAACAGATTTCAAGTTTGATTGTTAGTTCATTCCTCAAATCCCAAACTGCAATTGCATTTCCCAAATCTGGTAATTGTGCTTATTTTTCACGAAAACCCCGAATTTCCATTTCTGAATCCACAAGAACCAGAAATGGAGGTTCCCGTGGCTTTAAGTGTTACACCCTTGAATGCTCCTCACAGATACTTAGATTATTTTCCATTAGTGGACATATATTTTCAAATTAAAGCCTTGGTTCTCAGTGAGAGTCCCCTTAGAATATTTTGCTACTGCAGAGACAATTACTTGAAAGGCTCTGAAATTTTTGGATCATGGGAATCTAATCTTCCCATGTACCTTCTCCCCTCAGTCCACATTTTCCCTGAGATAATCCATTATTGTCATGCAAACTATGATGCCAATCTAAGAGTAGTTTTGTCCCCAAGTCAGACTATCATTTTTCCCATAACTACTCAGTCCATTAATGAGATGTTACAATTTCAACCTGGTCAAGCCCTCACTCCCCTATCCATGGGAGAATTACTTGAGAAATCTACCAAATTATCTCATGAAGAGTTAACTTGCCTTTGCTAGACTTTCATGTTTCCAAAACATCAGCCCAAAGGCCCTCCCCCTTATGGGTATACTTTTTTAACTGAGGAAGGCAGACTTATTCTGAACATGATATCCTTCATAGTGGGATTCAATACTAGTGAATATCTTGACCAATTAACCTTAGTATTGTTGTCTATTTTCACCCCTGGACAGCCTCCTACTGTCAAAAATGATTTAGCTACATACATTGCAGACAAAATCCATGATCAGTTCATGAGATTAGAAAATGAGAGAGTGTTCAAGTATTCTTCTATTATTTACCATCTCATGCTCTATTACCAATCAGAAAGTTTCACTTTCCATGTGAAAAAGCTAGATGCTAAAGGAAATCCTAGATTTGTGATCTTTTGGTCTGCCATCAGTCATAATTTCCCTGATTCTCCTCATTTATATAATGAGTTTATTGATCTATTTGTACACCCAGCAACCACCTTGTTGACAGGAGTCTCTCCTCCTAGGCTCAGTAATGAAATCAATAAAATTCTTCAGCTCTCAAAACAATACCGAATAGGTGACTGGTACCTATACCAGAATCACACAGAAATCAGATTTTATGGGTGTGAGTTTTGCCCATTCAACTTGCCCAAGTATGTCCTAATGAGACTCTTTGCATTAGAGTATTTCAGGCAGATGATCAACTCAGATATAGTACATTTTTATAATGCAAAGAAAAAGGCTCAACTCAGGATTAAAAGCCAGCTAGGTCCCTTTGTCTGTAACTCTAGAGATGCTGGTAAAGAAGCTGAAAGGATATTAGAAGATTATCTTAAATTACAAAAAATTTTCTATTGGGTACCTTATGACCCAAATAGCTTTATTTGTGATAGAAGAATGAAAAACAAACTTTCACCGTGCATGCATCAAAGAATTCCAGAAATTGAACAGTATGCCAATATGGATGAATGGATGGAAGGAACATTGGTAGAACAGGATAGTGAGCAGGTCAATGTTGAAAATGTAATGAAAGACCTTGAAAATATACTTGACCTAGACTCTTTTGGACAGGTACAAATACCGGGTATTGGTCCTTCTTCTGTAGGGACTTCCCAACAAAAGTTACAGGAGATCAGTGCATTGGCCACAGTATTATCTAAATGAAAGGAGAAATAGGTTGACATACAGATTGCAGAGAAATTTACAATGACAGAACAGCCTCAGACTTCTAAAGAACAGAGTCAAGTACAAATTCCTTCTACTCAGATCAATGAGCCAGAAATTTCAATTTTACAAACTCCTCTGAATGTAGAAAAGGGAAAAAAGAGAGATGCTAAAACAGCTACTCCTATCGGTGGATCTTCTGAACAGCAAGATGCTAAAAGACAAAAATTGAACCCTCTTCCAGAAGTAGAATATGTTCGTGAAATCCTTGATAGTCAAGGGGAAGAGCAATTGGGTAGTCAAAAAACAGGTGCAAATAGTGGGACATCAACTACTGTACAGAGAAAAGAGCTGCAAAAGCAACAAAGTGCAGAAGTGTCATCTTTCAAACCACCAGTGAAAGATGCCTAGGACATTAAAAGAAAATTCATAAATATAAAGGCCAAAAATGATCCTCTCAGACTTCAAATTTACAATCAGTGTTTGAAGATGGCCCCTAAGAATCAACAGAGGTTGATGTCAGCTTTTAACATCCAGCAGGGAAAAATGCTAATGAGTCACTTCAAACCCAAAGTGCAGCAACCTCAGACAGCTACAGATTACATCAGGACTAATTTTGAAGTGTTAGCAAAGGATATTCATCCTTTAGATCAAATTGAACTACATAAACAAACAGGTGAGATGATTTATTCTACTCTGACAGATAAATCAATGATGACTCAGAAATTGCAGGATTCTTTGGAGAATACAAATGCTCAATAAGCCTTGAAAAAGCCTCTTCTCAGGCTAAAGACAACAGGATTAAAACTTTGGAGGAAATTATCATTGGATTGGGACATAATCCCAAAGATGTTAAGGGAATAGAAGCATTAATCAAGAAAAAAGATGATGATATTGCAGCTTTGAGAAAACAACTAAAGTTACCAGCCTTAAGACATCCTCAGACTGCTGAAATTATAAAACAAAATTCTGAAAAAGAATTAATGGACTTGCTCTTAAAACTAAATGATAAACTTAATGAAACAGAGAAAGAGCTTTAAAATGCATTGAAAGATAAGTAGCCTAGTGTCCCAACATCTACAGAAGAAGTAATTACAGGTACTACAACAATAGGTCAACCAACAGAATTTTCACAGGTGCATACTTCCAATTTGAGTCCAGAAGAATTAACAAAATCAATGGATGAAATGAAACTCCAAATGACAGAACTACAGAGAACAAAGGTGAAACTTACCTCTTTGGAACAAAAATATGACCTATCAAAGATGAATGTTGCAGATAAAACAAGAGAGGTCAACATATTAGAAAAGTTGGTCCATAAATTAGAAAATGATCTCACATTGGAGAGGCCTTTAAAGGAAATCAATGAAATTATTTGGGACAACATCATCCAATCAATAAAAGATGCCTGGACCTCAATTCAAATAATGTAGGAACATAATGATTTAGTCAAATTGGTTATAGAAGAGGTCCTAATTGCAAGAGAAGAATTGGGAAACAGGCTTGATGAAGCCAATGAACTCATCCATTTTCTAAATACTCAGAACAAGTAGCAACTTGAAGAATTTGGAATTCAAGACAGGACAGGCACAATTTTGGAAATAAAGAGAGTTTTCCCAAAATAACTCTGATGCAGAATTTGAAACGGAGATGCTCAGACATGCAAGAAGAAATCACTGCCTTCAGAAAAAGATTTGATATTTTTTTTAATAAAGGATTGCTTAGTCCTTTTGTTTCATAGGATAAATTGATGGACCTGGAAAGTTATGTTGAAAAATTGGACAAGCATGCTGACAATCAGGCCAATACCTCAACTAGTTCATCAACAGCAGCATTTCCTACAGGAAAAAGTCTTCATGATAGATTGGAATTTTTTTTATCTTGAGCATGAAGTAAAACATTTGTTTCCTGTTCAGCCTATTTTATTTAGGTATACAAAGACTGATGAAACTCTCAGAAAGCTGCAAAGGACCAGAATTCCAGAAGATAAATGGTGGGAAGAACTATTGGAACTTTTGTAAATATTATCCTTACTTAAATTTTTGATTATATACTACAGTAAGTTGTAGTAATAAGGATAAAAGGATGAATAAAGGTCAAAGTGTATTAGAGTAGTCAAAGAGTATTAGTTAAACGAAGCAGCCAGCACAGAATTACTGAAGAGGACAACAATGAGCCAAAACATAGGGCCTGCCTCCAGCACATTCTCAAAAGAAGGAAACAACACAACATCAGTTATCATTTTTTGTTATCTACGAGACCATCTTTCTCTATTTTATTGTAATTTACTTATGAGTCATCCTAGATAATATCTCAAGTTTTTATGAGATATTTTTTGTAACTTTTTGTATAAATACTCCCTCAATCGGAGTATTCAGTGTGGATTTTTTTAGACTTTGCTGTAACATTGACTATTTGGAATAAAGTGCTGTTGGAGAAATTGTGTGAAGCTAGCTGGATGTGGAATTGATGCGAAAGACTTTTTACAGGATTCATGTGTCAGACTACGGATCAATAAGTCATCTTTCTCTTGTGTTTTAAAGTCTTTATATCTGTTTATTATATCACTGTGTTTCATTTCTGAATGATTAATGAAAAGGAATAAATCAGAAAGTGTTTAAGTTTAATCTGATTTTAATCATTTTTATTCTAAATGTTTTCTTCTAAACTGGTTTAAACAGTGAATTATTAATTGCTCCTGTTTTTCTGGTTTAAGCATTTTGATTATTTAATAAAGAATACTTAATTGCTCTTTTTCAATAATCACTCAATTTTCCCTCTTATAAATGTGTTGAAAGATTCTTAATTGCCTTTCCTCCATGTAGATTCCGTTCCATTCACTTGAGATCTTTAATTGTTCCCTGTTTGGTTATCTTGCCCTGTGAAACCATCTTTTGCTAAGAGACTTAATCCAGTTAAGTTATCCTTTTTTACTCCATTATCCCAATGGAATAAACTACTCAATCTTGCCCTCAGCTATTGAATTCCACCACCCAAATTCAAACAAAACCCTTGGACTTTATAACTAGCCTGACATCTTCTAAAAACAAAGCTGAATTATACAGAGAGAGCCCTCTCTGGGTACAGATTGGCTAGATTTTGTACCTAAAAGTTGGTTTGTGGTTACCTCGGACCCCTTTCCTCTTCCCAACAACTTCAAGGAAAATCTAATTGATACTTGAGGCCCCATGTAGAAATTATATAACATATGCATGTATCTATCCAAATTCTCCTGATCTAACAATATTTATATTCTTGCTAAATACAAAATCCTTCCACTATTAATCTTTTGCGGAAATTTTAAAACTCAATTGCAAACACATGAAGCAATAAAAACAATCGCACATAACACAGTTGTTTAACGGGAAAGCCTGAAGCTAAAAACCCCAACTATTATATATTATGTATCATGGAGATCATGTAACAATCTCATACAATGCTTAGTACATCAAGATCTCAGTACAATCAATCGTCACACACTAATCAGAAGAAATCTGCAAATCCGTACGCGTTTCTTTTCCCCCCGACCTTTGCCTCAACTGCCACGATCCTATTTGATGAATGCCCCAGATGAATTCAGATCTACCTTTCTTTCAACGCACAATACTCATTTGCAACTCAAGTGTGTGTGGTGCAATCAATCATCACTATAGTCATAACCACCCTTTCACCCTATCTCTCCTTGCCAGCGGCATGCCTTAGTTAACTACTATATTTGTTTAGTTGATTAATGAGTTATTATTTGTGAGTTAATTAACTAATTAATTCACTCCACTCTCACTAGTGTATCATTCAATTAGACTAGATACAACTAGCTCAACTGATTTTAACTCCATTAACTGAGTTAAACTGAATAACAACTCCATGAACTACTCCTCCAACTCTGTCATAACTTTGCCACTTCATTTCTAACTGAGTTCTCCATGCATGAACCACCGGTAAACCCTAGGAATTGTGTAATTCCTTTAGCCCACTAATTTTCCAAATCTGTGCACTAAAATTAAGTGCTCCAAGAGAATAAGTTGTTGTTTATTGTCGGATTATTATTAAGAGATAATAATAATCGACACTTCTATTTTTAGATCAATGATCTATAAATAGACTTCACCCAATATTCTAAAAATAGAATTTCATCTATTTTTCAAACTTGACCAACCATCCACAAATAGCATCTTGCAACTTCTGAAATATGATCACCATGTCTAAAAATAGACATAGTCTAAAAATAGACTTGCGCCAAAAATAGCCTGCGAGCCCACTTAGTGAAGGTGATTGATTTTCACTAAGCTCATCATCTTTTTGAATCTCAACACCCCGCGAAAACACACTTAACAATATAGGGCCCATGCCACATGGGTTCAAATTTTCACCTTTGACTTATCATGAGCTTGGTCATAGAAGAGGACGAGATCTCTCCTTCTCAAAGTATGAAGCTATGCAGTCAGAGTGAGCTTTGACCCACTTTTTCTGTGCTTCTATAACTAGAGCAGCAAAGCGACAAGTTTAATCTAACCTCTCCAAATATAAAAGACGTTCTTCCTCTGGCGATGTATTAGGAAGTAATTCAACAACTATCTTGAGAGAAGGGATTTTGCATTCAATTGGAAGGGTAGCTTCTAGAACATAGACAAGATGGAATGGATTGAATCTGGTTGCATCCTTCACCAAGGTTTGGTAAGCCTAGATAGTTGAAAATAACATGAGATTCTAGTTGGACTTGTGCATCCCAATCGTATGGTGTAGCATAGTGACTAGAACCTTGTTCATGGCTTCAACCTGGCCATTGGCCTGAGGGTAGTACGACGTTGAGATGTCATGATGCAGACCCAACTTATAAGTCAACTCAGCCATCATATAATGGTGAAAATGAGAGCCATGATCAGTGACAATGGCTTGAGGGACACCAAACCTGGTAATCACATGATTGAAAAGAAATTGTACAACCGTCTTACCATCAGTTGTGAGTGTAGGCATTACTTCGGCCCATTTAATGAAGTAGTCCACGGCTACACTAATATAAGCATTCCCCTTGGCTGAGTGAGGGTTACATGTCATAAAATCGATGCCGCTCTTTGTAAAGGCATCAACGGTAATGATGGGATGGAGGTGAGTAGGTGGCATATGCATCTTGCACTTGTAAATCTAACAATCGTGACATTTACGGACAACGAAAATATAGTCTTTGAAAATGGTAGGCCATAAATATCCAACACGAAGCATTTTTTGTGCAGTAGCACACCCAGACATGTGAATTCCACATGCACCAGAATGGCAGTCATTGAGGACTTTTTCAGCTTCCTTGAGGGTTAAACACCGGTGGAGAACGGAATAATCTCCAATGCGGTATAGAGTATCTTCGACTATGTGATAACACTGCAAATGATGACAGATACGTCAATGAGAATCCTTCGTCAACTCAAACCAGAAGGTGGAATTATAGAGATAAATGATGATATCACCGTACCATGGATCAAGGGTGCTAATCATAAAAAGAGTGTCTTCTGGAATGTGTTCTTCAGAACCAAAGGGAGCAGAGGAAGAAGGTAAAGAGTAGATAAAATCGGCAAAAACCAATGATTTCTTGGATTTGGCAGTAGTGAATGCCAAATCAAACCCTTCGAGGATAACTATCGAATTTGAGTCTTTTCCCCCTAGAAATTGTTGAGTCAATATATAGGTCATAGGGTTGCAATCAAAAATCAAGGTTACTGTGCAAAGAAAAATATAATGGCAAAAATGTTGGACAGCTTGAATAGCAGCCAATGCCTATTTCTTGACATGAGCATAACGTGTTTTAGTATCGAGAAGATTGCGGCTCAAATAATAAATTACGTACTCGTTACCATCATTGTTGTCCTGTACCAGAATCATGGAAATAGTGCTAAATGTGGCAACCATGTTTAGGGAATAGTTGCGATGATAATTGGGTGGACGCAAAAGAGGAGCATTGATAAGGAATGTCTTCAGTGCATCAAAATATTTTTGGGCAATCTCATCCCAGATGAATGGGATGCCTTGCTTAAGCAATCGTGTGAATCCTTTGGCTACTTCAGCATAGTTTGGTATAAAATGGCGGATGAAATTAGCTTTCCCTTGCAAAATCTGCAACTGATGTAAAGAGGAAGGGGAGGGGAGATTAACAATAGCTTTGACCTTAAGAGGGTAGAGACAAATTCTATCTTTAGAAACGATAAACCCAAGGAGTCTACTGGAATCGACGCAGAAGACACATTTATTTGGATTGAGCTAAATGTTGTAGCGTCTACAACAAAGAAATATTTGACGAAGGTGATCTGGGTGGTCGTTATGCTTAGCATAATGAGTTGGAAGGTCATCAAAGTAAGGTAGAACAACAGGCTTAATATCATGGAATGCGTAATACATTTCTCATTGGAAAGTGGCACCAGCATTCTTAAGGCCAAAAGTCAGCTTCTTGTATGCGAAGGTGCCCCATGGACAGATAAAGGCAGTCTTGCGTTGATCAGCCAGAAGAATGTTGATATGGTTTCAACTAGAAAACTTGTCCATAAGGGAAAAGATCTCACTCCCAGCACATTCACTAATGATCAGGTCAATGAAAAGAGTGGGATAGTTATCCTTAGGGCAAGCGCAATTGATGTCACGGTAATCCACATAGATACGAATAGTACCCTGTTTTTTATCCATAGGAACAATGTTAGAAATCCATTCTGTCAAGGGGATTGGATAAATGAAGCCAACTTTGAGAATTTTTTCAACTTCTCCCTTGATGGTAGCTGCATTTCTAGGGTGTTTAGGATGAAGACATTGGCGAATAGGCTTTGTGTCAGGATAAGTAGGGACCTCGTGCACAACTATACTCGGATCGATGCCAGGAATTTCTTCGTAGGACTAAGAAAAAAATGTCGCAAAACTCTCGGAAGAGACTAGTATATACCTTGATCTCATCAGGAGAACAGGGTACCCCAATCTCGATGTTCTCGAAAACCCTCAGTTTAACGAAGATGTCAATAGGCACCGCTTGCGTAATGTTTCCCATGTTACCTTTCGCAAACACTTCATGTGTCAAGATGGGTGTTTGAAGCAGATGGGAAGGAGCATGTGAAGGGAATTTCTCAAGACAAGTATACATGGCCCCAAGGCTAGGCATGAAGTAGGAACAATGATGATTATCGTTTGAGGGAGGATTTTATAGAGACATGGTTTCCACGATGGCCTCATCAGTGGGGAACGTCTCATTCAAGGGATCAAGAGAATCCGAAGCACTGAGCCAAAGGGATTGAGAATACGTGTCAAGAGACACACTCAAAGGAGTATGATCAGTGGGAGGAGGAGCCAAAGCCGAGATAACTTCACAATAATCAATTTCTATTTGGCTTAACGACATCGCATCACCAAACGAATCAACCTACTTAGGTGAAGGGATGACCCATAGATCAAAAGACATGGAGATCATGTTGACCTGAGTGGTTTTGGGCGGAGGAAGAGAAAAAAGACCCATAAGAGCGAGATCTTTGAAAATTCTTGGACCTATGCTCTCATAAGGCGTAGGAATACGATATACATATGGAACATTGCTCTTAGAGTAGGTGGAAGTGAAAAAATATAACTGATCGGCAGTGATGATCTTTCCTTCATGTGGAAATCGAAGAACACGAAAGAGAGTGGATGGGAAACATAACATAGCATGAGTCAAACTGCGACCGATGAGAAGATTATAATTGAGCTTGGCATCAATGACTTCAACCTCAACATTAATCATTTTTCCTTCCAACGTTATAGGTAAGTCAGCGAGAACACCAAGAGGGCGAGATTCTCTTCCGTCAAAAGCTTCTAAAGCATTTGGAGATTGATTAAGGGCTGGAGAACAAATGGCTTTCCAACATGCAATGAACATGATGCAAGTATATGCACCTTCATCCACGGCCGCTTGATGAATATTCGTTCCATTAATCCCAACTTGGATGATTAGTGCAAGCTAGTGAGGGATACGTGGAATGAAATTTTCCAAATCAAAAGTGATAAGGCTGGAATTGGCGGGGTCAACCCCTCCGATAACAAATAGAAAAGCCTTACGTTATGACAGATAGCTATGAAGTACTTCCAATGTAGACATAACAGACGGTGCTTGAGCCAATCGTTCGAAATACTATAACGGGCTCAGGACTAGGCCTTTCAATGTGAAGAGGGCTAGAAGCAGGTGGGGGAGGAGGACCATCTGTGATATCTTTCCCTATTGCCTAATGCGGTTCAGTATAATCTTTCGATCTGGTAGGAATAGAAATGGGTGCATCACCATTCATCATGAAAACTTGAGAGTCGAAAGGGGCGGAGGACTGATGTTGCTCCACCATTTGTGTTTTCTATGGTGGGAATGGTTCTTTAAGAACACCCAAAGTGCCTTTGATTAGTCGACTCACCTCGGCCTATCATGGACAGTCCTTGGTGTAATGTTCATCATCACAAATACAACAAGGGTACTTCAGTTTACATTTCGAACCATCATCATCATTAGGTTTAGGAGAATTTTGTTTCAGGGTATTGGCTTTGGCCTTACCTTTACCCTTTTTCTTACCTTTGCAAGCTTTATCTATCGGGGTGGAATGGACGGCATTCACTTCCGCAGTTTTACTAAGATTCCGAGGTGGCTGAGAAGTAGTATCAATGGAAGAAGTAGATTTTTGCTTCACAGGATTGGAAGAATACTTATGAGAAATCTAAGAAAAATAACCAATGATACCATCAACAGACCGCGTCACCAGTGATTTGGTAGTTCCATGTTGTAGAGCATCGAGCAAGAGATCATACAACGTGTCAGATTGAGAGTAC
>CM076573.1:255583704-255683859 GCA_034641835.2 Pinus albicaulis
TCCATTAAAATCATTAAAAAATATATTAAAATTCTCTATTTTCGAGCTGGGTTGATGGTTACTCTGGTAGTTCAACCACCCTAGCACTTGGCCAACTGTTTCCAACTGTTGAAACTACTTTGAGGGAGTATAAAAGCCCCTCATGTGTATGGCCTAAGGGAGAGAGAAATTATTGATATTATACTCTGTTGGAATCCTCTATCCAAGTCTGAATTCCCGTGCCTCCTGCACTTCCCAGTTCATTACATGAAACCCTTGTTTCCTGGAGATGCTCATCTCCCTATATGTCATCTCGTATGCACCAGTTCGGAAGGAATCTTAGCGAGGCAAGGGTGGGACGGATCCGGACGACGGTCTGTTCGAAGACCATGGAAGGATTCAGGTTATCTCTCCACTCGTTATTTCTGTACATGCTATTTATAATACAGAAGAACCATCTTGTTCCCGAAATATACGTGTTAATGTCCGCTTGCATATATGAGAATATTGTTATTTAAGCATTTATTATGGTTTATCTAATGTTTCATATGGATTTCACTAACATTTAGAGTAGATATATGCTGTACAACCAGTTCTTCGTGCTTGTTTCTTCTTGTCCTTCAGGTTAAGAAGGAAGGACGGTTGCTGGGGGTTTGACCCCCCGCGGATCTCTGCCTAACCGTACGACCTACGGGTAAGTTCCTCGATCTGCTCTATTTAGTTTTTCATGAACATGTATGGTTGTGTGAGTCCTTCTTGAGTAGCATGCCCTGCTCTGTGGAGGTTGTAACCCAACAAACCTCTAGGGTGATTTTCCCCGAAACATAAATTTCACCTGAAAAATAGATCAAATAAGTTTAATAACATAATGAGGCAAAGACAACTTCCAATTTCTGTGTGAGATATTCAAATGCTTCTCTCGGAAGGGGTTTAGTAAATATGTTAGCAACTTGTTCTTTGAAGGGAACATACTCCAATTTAATTTTTTTCTCAAGCACTTGTTCTCGTAAAATGTGATACTTAATAGGAATATCCTTGGTGCTGGAGTGCATAACGAGATTTTTTTAGATACTAATAGCACTTGCATTATCACATAAGATGGAAATGGTGGAGAAAATCTAATTTGAATGTCTTGTAATGTCTGCATCATCCAGAGAAGTTGTGTGCAACATGATGCAGTAGCCATATATTCTGCTTCTGCTGTAGGTAAAGCAATGGAACTTTGTTTCTTGTTGAACTAGGATACTAATCGGGGCCCCATATAAAATGCACCTCCACTAGTGCTTTTCTGGTCATCAACATTTCCAACCCAATCCACATCTGTGTAAGCATGAAGGGTAAGATCAACATTTTTGGGATACCATAGACCAAATTCTTGAGTTCCTTAGAGATATTTGAATATTATTTTTCCTTCCTGGAGATTTGATTCCTTTGGATTGGCTTGGAAACGTCCAACAATCCCAACTGCATGCATGATATCTGGTCTAGTACCTGTTAGATAAAGCAGACTCCCAATCATAGATTTGTATTCTGGTTGGTTTAACGTGGGAGAATCATCATTGGAACTGAGGTTACATTCGGTCATCAGTGGAGTACACACAGGTTTGCAGTCTTCCATCCCATATTTATTCAGAATCTGCTTAAGGTATTTTGTTTGTGAGAGAAAGATGCCATCTTTTTCTTGTTGCACTTGTAAACCAAGAAAATATGTTAGTTCCCCAAGTAAAGACATTTCAAATTGTTGCTGCATAACAGAAGAAAATTTTTAACTCATGGATTCTTCATTACTCCCAAAAATGATGTCATCTACATAAAAAACGATAATTAATAGTTTGTCATCCTCAATTTTTGTATACAGGTTACTATCTGCGGATCCTTTTTGTGAAGCCTCGTTGTTTAATATATTTGTCAAGACGATAATACCATGTATAAATTATAAAAAAAAATATGTATACTAATGGATACAATCTAATCATACAATACAATAGAGCAAGATATTGAATCCTTCTACAATTCACTTGTGGAAATTAAACACGATCACACAATCACACCAAGTAAGAGAAAGAAGAAAATCAATCACAACACAGATATTTTTCCTGGGGAAAGATTTCTGATCAAAACCCCTATATCTCTATTGTATAATGAACCAAGAAATCATGAAAAAATACAATGCATGTGTGCTCACCACAACCTCATACACTACTAATTGTCTTACACTGATCCAGACAAAATTGGTCCAACACTGAGCCAATTCTCAGCATGTCTTCAGCCTGACTTTATCACGCAATCCCTAGGCAATTAATCCCTATTAATTAGGATAATTACTCTTCCTTGACTACGCAATACATCATGGGCATCCTATGGTGTATATAATTACGCCCAGGCAATTTGCTAAAAATAAAACTGATACTTAACATCCCTTTAACCTCTGTCTCAACTTTGTCTTCATCAGAACTGACATGCGTGCAATTATTAATAGTAAATCATCAGTCACTTGACATATTACTGCATGTGAATTAAATCTGATTTAATTCACTTGACCTCTCACTAGTGCAAAAATGAGTTACAAGTAGTTAAACTGATTTTAACTCACTTAATTGAGTTAACTGATTTCTCATGCATTAAACTAATGCACTAACTGCAACTTGGACTCTAAAACAAATATAATCACTCTACATGCCTCACCAACCACTTTCAACTCAAATTTCATGAGCTAATTGAGTCTATCACACTCATTTAACTATTACAAGTGATTATGAGATAAGATTACAATTTATTTTCCAATTTATTTAAGGGATAAATAAATTTTACACACATATTTCTTCTAATTTAATTAAGAAATAATTAAATCAAAAGCCTCCATGGTAGCCATTTCTAGATGTTTCTTCTGGATGCCAATTTCACTGTTTCTTGTTGCAAATTTCAACACTCCCTCTCAACAAGAAAGGAATCAATCTGTCCCGATATGGTACCTTTGGAATGTTCTGCATGCAACACTTCTGAAACTGAATAGCCTCCAAACAAATGAATCAATATAATTCATCTGTCATCAGAGTCTTATGACTGTTGGATCCTACTAGACTCTCTGTGCTGCTGACATCTGCATCCATTCACTCTACACTGCTGCCAAATCTGATCTGCACTCCAGTATCTGATACCTGTCACTCTAATTTATGTCTTCATGATATCTGACTCCATAAATCTAACTGATCCTTCCTGCTACTATTGTATTGTGGCCTCCTCGTCGCCAGGTTCAATCCATGAGACACCCCATCTCTATGAACCCTTCCCAATTTCTTCTTGGGATTAAATTGTTGGTGTCCAAGTGTGAATGAATATTCAAACCCTTTCCCACATTAATTATCAATCCAGGTGCGTTGTTTATTGTAAGGCTAACGCGCACAGTATGTGCATATGATAATAGCACAATTATATATTAATCATGGATTCGATATTAAGCAAAGAAAAAAATCATTATAATGGCAATAAAATAATGGCAGTAATAAATTGTAAAGATTGCAATGCATTCACAGCAATAAATATACCAGCAATTACATCTACCTTTACGGCAATTACGAAATATGCAAAACAGGAAATATAATTAACAATGTACAGGAAATACGCAGCACCTAATCAGAGAAAAAATAATGTTCTGTTACACATCTCCATTCCTGGCGTAACCAACCCTCTATGTGTTATCTCCTATGCGTTCTATCCCCCATGTTCTCTCTGATTTGTGCCATTTTAAATATAAAAACAACAAAGGGGAAATAAAATGATTACAAAATATCAATAACCAAGATTATATCTAAAAGATCTTTCTATCATGATTCAGCTGGCACAAGTCGAATCTGGCAATTACAATTGGGGCAATTTGGAAAACAGCCACAACAGAAAATATGTCCTTCGAAGAACCTTTTGTTTCTCTGAATGAAGACCGAATTTGGGAAAATTTCTCATAAAAAAACTAATTTGGTCTGTTCTTCACAAAACCCATGTTTCGTATTTTCAGGATTCATCTTCGTTTGCCAAAACGTTCAATGCAAAATTGTCTCTTGTTATTCCAGCGAATTTCTGAGTTGGAATATTTAATAATCAGCTGAAGATCAAATATGAAATCTGGAAGAGATCTTGGAGGCTAAAATAGTGAGTGATGTTATAATGAATTCATTAATAAACCATCATTGAGAAAATCATGCATAATAATCATTAATTTATTAAAATAAAGGAGAACAAGTATTACTTATTCAAGAGAAAATAAATAATCATGAAATGGAATTATATAATAAATTATGATCAATAATGTGATAAAAGAACATTAGAAATAGCTAAAATGGATGTTAAGAAGTGATAATAATAATACAAATTAGTGGCCCCAACATCTCCCCCAAACTGGACATGTTGCATGTCTTCATGCAACCCAATGCCTTTGTATTAACCAAGCTATAGTACAATAATCAAAATGTTCACCCCAGCGCATGATATTGATGGAACAGAAGGCTTCTTCCCCAAATGCTTCCTTAAAATAATTTTGATCTATACTTTCAACCATATGTATATGAAGTTACAACAAAGTATGATACAAGTAAAAACAAACTTCATTACAAATTGGATTTTGCCGAAATTTAGCAAGAAAATTTATACTATATCAATGTATCTCCAATCCAAAAATCAAATCAATGCAATGCGCAGATTTCAATATTTCAGCAAAGTGGTTGTAGGTAATAATAATTTTTTGGAATTTACAAATTGGTTTAGCTTGAAAATTATGGGTTTAATAATACCTCTTTGTTGTCCAAAAAACACAAGAATCCTAGGATTGTATACCTTAAATGAGAAAGAAATGAGAAATAATTCATCATGCATAGCAACTCTTCCCCAAAACTGGAGAATTAGCATGCCCTCATGCTATACTAGAAGACAAATTGAGGTGGTTTCTATAATCATGGCTGAAATCTTTGCTTGGTGTCTAACAACATGGAATAAAGGAGATTTTAAGAATGAATAAAGAGATCAATGTGTTAGGGTCCCGTGATTTGGCTGATTGGCAAGCCAAGTGACAGGGTAACATCAAACCAATCTTTAGAGCCCAAGGACCTAGCCTTCCTGGACTCAGAGAGGGCTCTCTCTATTTGTGTAAGGGATATCTATGTGTTTTGCTTCTTATGTTTCTAATTTTAGGCTAGTTGTGAAGTAGATTTTTGGTTTTGCTTTTAGGTTTGTGAGGGAGGAACTGATCAAAGATTAAGATAGATAAAAAGATTTTCAGATCAACTGGGCTATGGAGTCGAAAAGGTCGAGAAATCTTCAGATGGTGATACAAGGTATGTTGAAGGGATGATTTGATCAAGGTAAAATGGATCTTAAGGTAAAATGAAGTGGGATGGACACTAAGTTTGAGAAGGACAAAGGCTTTCAAACATAAATAGTTTAATAGCAGACATTTATATGGTAGGGCTAACCATTAAGCATGACAAATGTAACTACAAACTGATAAATGCATAGAAATAAACATTCAAGCAATACATAGAGATGTATGACTCTCTAACTTTAGGAAATTGCTATCAGACTTTGTTGAAAGACAATTAAGACAAACAAATAACTCAAACTACTATGAGGAAACGCCTAGACATAGTATTTCAAGCTATCGGGCACTTCGAAGTAAGATTGCAGAGTTTTAGGCAAAGGGAAAGATCAGTACAAGACCTCCTTGGTTCAACTAGGACAATAAAACAATCAAAGAAAGGTTTCATAGGTGGAGCTATGACTAGCCATGAGTAAGCAGGGCATACCGTGAATCATACTTAGCATGCATAAAACCATAAATAAAACAAGCAAACAATTTCTTCAGTGATCAAATAGCAATCAAGATTTCTTTGATATGACTAAGAAGGAAGAAAACATAAAAGCTATAATGAAACAGGAAATCTGATGTGCCTCCAAGGGCATGTCTCACATCTATTCTCTATTTTCTTATAGCAAGTAAGAGCATGAAATATGTATGAAAACTAAGAACCATAATAGAGAGGGACACTATACCATTTTACCAATTCAAAGAATCCAATAGCAATCCTCTTTCATCATCCAAAAAATTAAAGAAACTATCTAATGCATGAGACAAGTATTTCTTCCAAGCTTGTATAACCATATATTGATCTATATCATCAAGTTCAGCCTTGTTTACAATGAAGTCTCTTGGAATATATAGGCCAAGATGAAGGAGAACCTCCTAGTGCAACTAGCAAGCTCATTGGCCCATCAAAAATATCTGATTTTGTCCTTAAGGCTTTGCAAAGCCCAAGGCACAAAATATCTATAAAAATATCATAAAAACGCTAAAAAAGTAAATTAAATTGACTTTTCCTAATTGACAATGGCCAAAAAAGGCTAAACGCACATTAGGAAAAGCCACTTCAGAAAACTGCATTTTTTACAAAAATACTTCAAAAATATATCAGCAGAAAATCCCCTGTCTTGTGGGCAACTTTTGGAGGCCTTCCCGATGTCAAAATTAGGCCCATGATGGCTTTTTGGAAAGATCTAGATGTCTAGTTTCTGAAAATGCTTTTTTTTCTCAAAAATAATCACTAGAACCCTGTGAAAAAATGACCTGTGTGGAAAAACCCAGAAAATAGACTTTGTTGATATGCGGGGCAGAGTGTTGAAAAAGTGACTATTTTTCGCCACTTTGGGGGACCAAATCATCTTCAATTGATCTGAAAATCGCTGAGTAGTTGCTCCTAAAATTATGGCATCCAATGATACCATTTTCATCCTTTGAGGATACTTCAAACAAAAATGGCGATGCCCATGATTTTTAGCAAAAAGCCCAAAAATGTCAAAAAACCAAAACTTGTCGAATTTTGCCCAATTTTGGCGAGCATGACCCTCATGGGTTTTCATAAGCATGCTGAGAAGAAGAGGCCAAAATTTGAAGCCTTGGTATGTCTTTCTTCATTTTTGGTGCCGAGCACCTCTTTTGAGCCTCCTTGAGCTTTTCTTGTGTGGCCTTCAATTTCCGTCGAGCGAACTGATTAAGCTTCTTATAGTGCCCGGTCATTTTTCTTTGAAGGTCCAAATCTTTATTGGCCTTTTCCAACTTCTTCTCCAAGTGTTCTTTCACCCTTTCAAGCCATGCCTCTCTATTGTTTTCTATCTCTTGGGTGAATAAATTAGTAAGAGGAAAAGATTGAAAAAGGGCAGCCTCTTCCTCTTTTTGTTTCTCCAAGGCTCTTCTGAGTCCCATGGTCCTTGGCCTCTTCCTCCTTGGCTGATCTTCTTCTTCACTATCATTGAATTTTCCCATGAGTTCCTCCAACTTAATTTGTGCTTTGGAGGCTTCTTTTTTATACTTGATAGCCTATGTCTCATACACCGCCATGTGGACACTCATCTGCTTGTTTTGTGTTTGCAGAAAGTGAATGAGGTTTTTAGACCTCTCTAGATCTGCTCTTAGATCATGAATTTGTTCTTCTCTATTTATCAAGAGAGATTCTAGGATTCTGGCCTCATTGTCGCTGTCATCACTATTTATCTGAATTATGTCAAAGTCTCTCTCTTTCTCATGGCTACTTTCTTCCTTCTCCTTTCCCTTGCTTTGGGTGGCTTTCTTGGTCTTCCTCCTCTTTGGTAATTCAACAATGGATTGCTTGGGAAACTTCCCTTTGCTTCGGAGTGCCCTATTAACATTTGGAGTTACGTTTTGAGGCACTTTCTTTCTTGATGTTCAGGGCTTTTTCATCTTTGGAGAAGAAAGCATGGCCCCTTGCCTAGGAGAGGCAGCTAGCACATGCTCTATTTGGTCTTGGCCCTTGCTAATCCTTTCATCATCCTTGCCACTGTTTTGACCTTCTTCATGAATGCTTTGACTGTCACCTTGCATGTCTCTTTGAGGGCTGCCCTTTTCACTTTTGTCCTTGCTTTCTTCGGGACTTTTAGGCTCTGTATCCTCAATGTTTTGTGCTTCACCCTCATCATGTTTGCTACTGTGAGGGCTAGCAATAACCTCCTCTTTGTGGCTGCTATGTTCCTCATCAAACTGTTTCATTTCTTCATCATTTCCTTCTTCATTGTTTTGCTCTTCTTCATGGCGCTCTTCTTCATCACTGTGTTTTTCTTCACTTTGCTCTTTTTGACTTGGATCCTCTTCACTGTTTTTTTCTTTATCACTATGTTGCCTTTCCTCACTATGCTTCTCTTCATCATTGTGTTGTTCTTCCTCACTATGTTGTTCTTCCTCATTATGCTCTTCTTCTTGATCAATCATGGGAGATTTTTGCTTCTTAGGAGTGGTTTTACTAGAAGAAGGAGAAAGAGGATGAGTGGAAGGTGAATGAGATGCATGGGATGAAGAAGCAATGGCGAAATCGGGATGTGAAATGAAAGTGTCCCAAGAGATTCCCTTCTTTTCAAGTTGATGAAGAATGACAATCTTGATAAGGGAATGATGGAAAAGACAAGTTGGCTGCTGAGAGGAAGGTCTCTTTTGAACAGTGGAAGCCATTTCAATACTTCTATGGAGGAAAAGGGGGAGGTTAAAAAATTGGGTTCTTGTGAATTGCATGAGTAGTCGGACATGGTAAGCATAGACCCGGGAAAACCTTCCCTCGCATGTGAAATATTTCATGATTATCTTCATGAGGGGAGCATAGCTGGTCAACAAATATGAAAAAGGAAAGATGGATGGGCATGCATCCCGATGCTTTGGCTTCAAAAAGGGTTTGTATTGATCTGAGTCTAGGTAGCTCTGCTTAAACCATTTTTCTCCGACATATGGAATTTTGGTAGCTCTGGAAATGGATCTAGGAGAAAACTTGAAATCTAAGCCTGCTAGATGAACATGTTTCCCTTGCAGTCTTAAAGCAAATAGATGTGTCAAGGGAAGATAACGTTTCACCTCTTGAACCCTTTGACAAAACTCTAAACATCCAACTTCATGAAAGTTAAAAAGAACTGAAGGATCGGCATTTACTTCCTCAGTTGAAAAAGGTTCATACCTTTTGTGAGGGCCACTTCTGCTATCTTGCTTGGGAGGCGTTTTTCTTTGGATACTCTTCGCTGGCTGACCAAGACAATGGCTAATTCAAATGGTCTCTGAAATAGTTTCCCCAACACCACACCTTTTCCTCCTTGCAAGTCACTGTGCTTCTTTGATGTTAGCAAACAATTATTTGTCAAATGATAACCAAAAACACTATATCACTGTGTTTGGGAAAAGATCTTGAATAAGATGTGTTTTTGGTTCTTTGTTGAAAAATGATTTCTTTTGTTTTGGCACAAAAAATCCTCCCCTCAAGCACTACCCCTTTGCTATTCACTGCCCTTTAAAAACTAAACAAGATATCTTTCAACTGACTTGAAAACCTTCAAAACAGACTCTGCTTTTTGGATTCTGGGGGCTGCAAAAATTTCACTATCTCACAACACAAAAAGGACCTCTTTATATTGACCAAGACTTCATCCCTTTTACCACTGTCTAGATGATTATTTGAACTGTTTTGAGACCTCTACAACCTCTGTTTTTTCCTTCTAGCATCTGTGTATAGTTTTAGCTTTTTAATAACACGAAAAGAGCTTTCAAATTGGCATGACAAACCTCCCTTCTTTCACTATTTTATCATTTACTATCCATGACAAAAAGACCCTTTTCAATTTGACAAACAACCTATCTCCTTTAATCACTGTGTTAATGTTTGATACCCACAGCAACAACTTCTTTGATTTTGATCGAATGCCCCAAAATCCTAACCACTGTGTATCTCTGTGTTTTTAGATGATGAAGTGCTTTCAAAATCATTGTTTCCTCTTTGGGAAAACACAGCAAAAACAGCCCTTTTTAACCCCAAAATTTTCCAAGGATTGAAGGAATACCTTGAAGATTTGTTCGTGGGCCTTTTTTATTGTTGGAGCAGCTTTTATAAGAGTCTTTGGAAGCCTGGTGGATAAGTGGCACGTTTGCAGAAGAAAACGTCGTGCAGATGGAGGTTGTCGGGTCTTTTTTGAGTGCCGGTGACCGCAGACACAAGTGCACCGCACGCCACTACAGGCGCGTTGCGCCTCAATATAAACTCTTTGTTCAGGCACTCACAGGTGCACCGCGTAGACCTTTAGCACTGAAAACCTTCAAATTTTTCCCGAAAATGCTTTGTTTCTTCAGTGAGCAGCCAATGAGGGTATGCTTTGTGTTTTTAAATTGCTCGTGGGGCCTTTTAAATGGTCTCCTCCCTCTTTTAAAGTTTTTGAAAAAGCTCTAATGCTTTGGCAGTCAGCTTTAGAAAAATTTTTGTGCCCTTTGAAAAGGTTTTTGTATACAAAAACATCGATTAATGCCTTTACTATTTTATCACCTTTAAAATATCATAAAGACCCCTTTTCTTTTGAATGTGGGTAAACCCTTATTTGCGCTCATCAAGACTTTATCTACATCTTTTCATCAAGGAGATGACCTTTAAAAACCCTTAATGCAATCATATAAAACAGCATAGTTTGTTCTTATGTACAGTAAAAGGTCTTGTCTATGACTGTGGTATGTTTTATTTCTTTGAAGGTTGTCTTGAACTTGAAACATTGTGATATAGCCTTCCTTATCCATACTATCTCTGTGTATTCAATTTCCAAGGTCTTTTTAAGAAACAAGGTTATTCTACCTTCTTGTCATTTTGATGAGCTTGTTCCAAGTTTTGGACATTCTAGCCTCAGATTACCCTTTGAAGAAGACCTTTATGGATAGAAGAAAAACAGAGCTTCTTTAACACCATAATATCACTGCTTGGCTTATGTTTAACACCAGACTTCAACTCATAAACCTTCAATTGCTTCCTACTGATTTTCAACCTTGTCTTTTAAACAGTGAACTCATTAAACACTACTTGAAACACTACTGCTATATCAGTTGTTTCATCCTTTGGAGGAAGTGGTGTAAACAAGCTTTTAGGTCTCTTGAAACACTGTTAGTCTTGTGCTCTTTGAATGAGGCTATACCTCTATTCCTGACCCTCTGCTCTTTAAATGAAGGAGGCCCTTATCATGTTCCTAACCATCTGCTTTTAAATGAAGGAGGTTAACATAATATTTCCAAACCATCTGCTCTTTATACTGGAGGAGGTTTTCAACATGTGACCCAACCATCTGCTCTTGCTTGGAGGAGGTTTTCAACATGTCACCCAACCATCTGTTTTTGCTTGGAGGAGGTTAACACAGTCATGATATTTCATCCATTTCTCAAATTGTGTCATCTTTCTTTGTAATACATATCTCTGCTTGGTATATTACAATAAGTAATAAAGTGAAAATTTGACAATATGCTATAAGAGGCATGTTCTGGGATATGTATCCTATTGTTAGAATATCCTTGTGAACCTTTAAACTAGGAGCCACATGACTTGTATTTGTAGAGTATTTTCTTGCTAGTCATTACTCATTAACCTTTCTTGACTGTGTTTGCAGAGGCTTATTGAATTTTCTCTTTGACTAGTATTCTTATCCCAGGCTCAAGACAACATGAGAAGCATTTGTCTTCTTATGTTTAGTTTGATAGTGTCTTCTGGAATACTTGTACATCTCTGCTTTTGAAAGAGACATTGAAACATTGTAGATCAACATTATATCAATTTGGCTTTTGAAACACGTACTGTTGAGACATCAAGACCTTCTAGTGGCGCGACCTATGGGTGTATCAAGCTTTTTTTTTTGCAGATTAAGCGTTAATTCAGGGTTGGCTGGTATTGAACAAAAGATTTTGGCTCAGGATGCTTTTGCCAAGGAGGGATTTCCTAAAGCGCCACTACCTAACTTAGGGGAGATCTTGGACAGATTTTGAGTATTCTCTTTGGTATGACTAGATCTTAAGATGACATATGACCAAAGGTAGAGTGGCTGGCATTCTTATCAATAGTTGGATAATGAATGACTTGGGAATGAGGGTAAATGACAGCAGATAACCTTTAGCTATGACAGCTCATGGACAGGATTATATGACTGAAACTAGATAGGACTTGACAACTAGGTTTTTCTCATCATAGGCTGATTGGAAAAGGTAGGAGGACAAAAAATGTTTAGGGGTGTTTTCTAGATGTCAGGTTTGACAAATTGGAGATCAGCTTCTAGAAAACTTGGCTTTAAAAAACTAGTCATCATCAACAGGTGGAAAATACTGATGGCTAACACGATGGATGGTAAAGAATATTAATGGCATGTTCATGATAATGAAAGTAACACTCCCCCAAACTGAAAGATTTTGTGTCTCTGAAAAATGGGAAGTGGTAAAGAAGGGGAAATAATGATTGAAAAATATGAGTGAATAATGCTCAATGGCTTTTCATGACATTCTCCTAAACTTTTAATAAATCAAAACCTTATTCTATTTTACCTCAATTTTTACCTTCATAAAAATGTGGAATGGAATTTATGGATTGACATTTGTTGAAGCTGATGTAGGCTGAGTTGGTGTTGAAAGTGATGTGGAAGGTGGAAGCCATGCAAGCTGAAAAAAGTAATCAGAAAGTGTAGCATTGTTTCCTTCCACCAAACTGATTAGTTTCCTTGTCATATTTTAAAAAATCTCATGAGTATCCTTAATCAGTAATTCATCACCTCAATTACCTCATTACGTACAAAAGTGACATAATAATATTGTGAATGGCATGGGATAATAATGGATAAGAAGGGAAAAGATGTATTTCCTATACCCGTAAGCTTTGGTTGTTATGAGTACAGAAATTATGAGAATTAGTTATCTCAGTCTTTGCTTCTCAAGGTTTGTCCAATTACCTGGGATTCAAAATCAGAATTAGGCCTATTTATTCCACCTCAAAACAGTAGTGGTGTTGTTAATCTATGAATAAATGGTGACTGATTGGGCAAAGCAACTATCTTTGGTTAAAGATATGATACTTGAAGAATAAAGGAATGATGGATTAGATGATACAAAATGTCAAATATCAAACATCCTAAAAGTTTCATCCCTGATACGTAAAGTAAATATTTATAACTCAATAATATATATAAACCATAACCACCATCATCTAAGAGCTAATTAAATATTACCCCATGAACCATGAGTTCTAGAAAACCTTGTATATGCAACAGTCATATTTATCAGAAATTAGCTTTGAGAAAACAAGGTAACCAAATATATTATAGTATCAAATTAACTTCTATACCATAAGCATAGCCACTACTACCAGCAAGCGTCCATAGCCTCGACAGGGATGTCTTTTTAACCCATTAAGATGCCAGTGTATCATCTATTAGAAATGAGTACATAGTTGCAAAATCCTTTCAATTTACTTAGATGTCAACTAAACATCATTGTTCTAGCGTGGTAACTAGTTAATAACAATGCCATTCACGGGAGCAAACAAAAGTGAAAAAGTTGGCTCATGATGAGACCTCTTGTCGTTCAGTTTTATGACCAAAAGCCATTACCTTGGCTTGGTGACTAGCAGTGGTACTGTCACTTTATTAGGACCTATGATCATGGTAGGTTAGCTCATGATGAGACCTCCTATCCTCTAGTTGACTATTTATGTTTAAAATTCAACTATGGTTATTTTTAATCAATAAAATATTATTTAATAGATGGGGTGGCAGGTCAGCTCCTTAAGAGCGAGGGATGGCATAAAAAGTTGTATAGTAACTATTTTCAACTTTAATAGTTTTTCTTCTCAAAAAATAATAACCTTCAAATGACTGTTGATAAATATATTTTTCATTGTTGAGATTGGGCTTGAGGAACAGTTCATTAGATATTGACGGAAATATTTAAATAAAATCATCATAAATTTTACAAGATCAGGGACTTGACCAATTAGGAAAGTTGAAAGCTGGCATGATGAAATCATCTTTGCATAATTATTCCTTAAAAATAAGATTATGTTTATAGATAAACAAAGATAAATTAACTACCCAAGCATTATGTCAAAGAGGGCCTAGACAATTAAAAGTATTTCCCATTCATCAAAGAGAAAAAAAAATCAGAAAGACCCACATATGTTGAATTCAAAGTGAAAATTGGCCAACAACAGTAGTTGTGACTGAGGTAACAACAACCATGACTTAGGTAATAACAAGGAAAGGGGAAAAAGAATGATTTTAGGAAGGTGACATGAAGGAGGATTAGTCACCTTACAAAATAATGAGGAATTAAGAGTGGATCATTCCTGACAAGACTTACCATAATAATCATCCTTATTACTAAATACGAGACCTCCCCAAAAGTAAAGTATGTCTATCATCAGTCATAGTTGGTCATGTTGTAAGTAAAATACCAATTAAATCTACGGAGTCAGTCGAGGACGTACCTGGAAACTTACCTTGGCGAAGTAACAACACTAGAGGAGTAACAGTACCAAGTACTTAGAAAAATATCACCATGGAGTAACAGCATCAAAGGAGTAACAAAATCATAGGATTAACAACACCAGACACTTAGAAAATTTCCTGGAGTAATAGCATCGGAGGATTAACAACACCGAAGGGGTAACAACATTGGATACTTAGAAAAAAATTTGGAGTAACAGCACGGGAGGAGTAACATCACCGAAGGAGTAACAGTAGTGACTGAGTCACAGCAGTGAAATTCATAGTACCGACGGAGTAACAGCAGTGACGGAGTCACAGCACCAACGGAGTAACAGCATCCAACACTTAGAAAAAATTTCCGGAGTAATAGCAGTGACGAATTCACAGCACCAACGAAGTAACAACATCCAACACTTCGAAAAATTTTCCTTAGTAACAGCAGTGCCGGATTCACAGCACCGACGGAGTAACAACATCCAACACTTAGAATTTTTTTTTGGAGTAAGAGCAGTGACAGATTAACAACATCCAACACTTAGAAAAAATTTCTGGAGTAACAGCAATGACGAATTCACAGCACCGATGGAGTAACAACATCCAACACTTAGAAAACTTTTCTGGAATAACAGCAGTGAAGGATTCACAGCACTGACGAAGTAACAGCATCAAGGAGTAGCAGCATCGCGGAGTAATAGCATCGTGGAGTAGTAGCATCCAAGGAGTAACAACATCTTTATTAGCAGCATTCGGAGTAACAACATTCGAGGAGTAACAGCATTACGGAGTAGCAGCATCTAAGGAGTAACAACATCACGAGTAGCAGCATCCGGAGTAATAGCATCACGGAGTAGTAGAATCCAAGGAGTAACAGCATCGAGTAGCAGCATCGCTAAGTAACAGCATCGCGAAGTAGCAGCATCCGAGGAGTAACAACATCCTGAGTAACAACATCCAAGGAGTTACATCATTACGGAGTAGCAGCATCCAAAGAGTAACAACATCACGAGTAGCAGCATCCAAAGTAAAAGCATCACGGCGTAGCAACAACCAAGGAGTAATAGCATCACAAGTAGCAGCATTCAGATTAACAGCATCACGAAACTTAAGAACTCGCTCCTTTTATTTTGAGAACCAAAAATAATAAAAAATGTGACTTTGAAGTAAACAATACCTGAAGCATAAAAACATAAGAGAAATCAGAAAATAAATGACTCTTTGTTGAAAACCAATAAATAAATAAATAACTTAAGTTACAATGGTTATGATTTTTGTTGCAGCAATGTTGTTTGTGAATGGTGAATGAATGGAAAAATGTTTTTTCGTAAATGACTTGGATCTTCAAATAGAAATAAATTCCTCATTTCTCAAGTTATAAATCCATTAATTGATGAAAATTATTCATGTTATTTTCTCTGTGTGAGGAAACGTCTTTGAAAAAAAAAATTATTTCATTATCATTGCCTTCAAGAATCACTTGTTCATAGATTGACCTCATTTATTCTCCTGGGACTTGCAAAAAAAAGGAGTGTCTACGTGCAATAAAACATGAAATCATGGAAGAAGAGAGGTTATCGGGCTCTCCTAATCCAATAAATATGAAAAAAACACAAGTTGTTACTCTATAAAACAAATCCATGGGAAAAAAATAACAAAGTAAAATTAATTTATTACATGCGAGAGAGTGGTGGCCAACCATACTAACCAGCAGTGTTTCAATGATAACTTCTTTGTTTTTCGTCCGATTTGAGTGATTCCAAAACCAAATGAAATTGAATTCAGAGAGATGTCTCCAATAGAAACAAGTTTTAAAAATTGCATGTAATGGTATGTTAAATTTTCTTAGAACAACCTGCATAATAGAGTCATTTTTTATTTTCCAGCTCAGACCAACAGTTGATATCTTAAGCATAAATTTTTCATTTGATGATGGATTGAACCAATTCAAATTGGAGATTAAAGTAGATTAATTTATATATCTCCAATAGAAACATGTTTTGAAGGCAATAATAATTTGTGGGTCAAATCCGATAGTGAACAGCCGGGAAAACAGAGTTTCGAGAGTGCTGGTTTACGATAAATAGCCAGTAGTTTGGTCATAAATTCCTCATATGATATCGAAATAAAGTGATTAAAATTGTATTGTAAGCTAGATTCATAGTTTAATATACCATAAAAACAGGTTTCCAATATCTAGTCATTTAAACCTCCAAAAATGAACTATCCCAACTTTGTTCCTTAGCTGCCTACTAGACATCCTGTCATTGTTTTGGTCATAACTTTTTCATTTCAACTCGAAATCGAGTGATTCAAATTAGTTTAGAAATTATACATGAAGGGATACATAGGATAAAAATATGTCTTGAAAATATGCCCATTTGGTCCCTCAAAACATGACTGTCCCAACTGTTTTCCAGAATTTTCATCAAGCTCGCAAGCCATAAGATATGATAATTAAGGAATTTTTCCAAGAATGTGATCAAAATGAATATGAGTGTTTATAGGAATTTTATTTTTAATATAATGCATCTACATACATAAATAAATTTTAATATTGATCACCGATGTTAATTTTCACAGTGTGTTGCAACAAAAACAACTATTTTTACATCTAAAGAAATTTATTTATTTATGTCTTTATTCATTCTATATTCTACACTACACTAATCTACTTTGAAAAATAAAATATACTTACATATAAGAGTACTTCCAGTGAATCCATTTTCAAAATAATGCCTCAAGTATGCACATACCCTTATTTGAAAAATGTATGTTAATAAATACACGAGTATGAGAGACCAACTTCCCTGTTAAGGATGGTGCCAAGAGTTGTTGAAGTGTAGAGTGATGTTGCGAGCAAACAATAGAGTGAAACTAGTCTTCAATATAGTTTTGATTTCCCATATTTGTCGCATCCTGAAGTTCCGCGACTGAGTTCCAGATTGTGTTGATGCTTTCTTCCTTGACCTCATCCTCTGCCTTTTTGTTTAGATCTTTGTTCATAGAACCAGATGAAGGAAAAAAAATTCAAACAATTCTTAAAGCCCAGGACCTAGAGCAAGGTGAAACTTCCCTCCCCAGGACGAGAAATTGGGTGTTTAAATAGAAAGAAAGAAAGAAAATCAAGAAATCTTAAGCTCGGGACCTAGAGCAAGGCAGCATTTCCCTCCCCAGGATGAGATATTAGGCCCTAAGAAATCGACAGAAATAAAAGCAAAGAAAAATAACTAACGCTCGGGACCTAGAGAAGGGTAGCATTTCCCTCCCTGGGATGAGAGATCAGTTCCTAAGAAATCAATAAAAAAATAAGAAAAATATAACAACTACGCTCAGGACCTAGAGTAGGGCAGCATTTCCCTCCATAGTACGACAGATTTGTTCCTAATAAATCAATCAAAAATAAAAACAAAAAAACTATGCTTAAGACCTAGAGCAGGGTAGAATTACCCTCCCTAGGACGAGAGATTGATCCTTAGATCAATATGAATCGTGTTCTTGCACCTTTTTTACCCTCCCCGGCAACGACGCAAAAATGTTGGTTTCCAAGTGTGAATGAATATTCAAACCCTTTCCCACATTAATTATCAATCCAGGTGCGTTGGTTATTGCAAGGCTAACGTACACAGTATGTGCAGATGACAATAGCATAATTCTATATTAATCATGGATTTGATATTAAGCAAAGAAAAAAATCAGTGTAACAACGATAAAATAATGGCAGTAATAAATTGTAAATCTTGCAATGCATTCACAACAATAAAGATACTAGCAATTACATCTATTGTTAGGGCAATTACGAAATATGCAAAACAGAAAATATAATTAACAACGTATAGGAAATATGCAGCACCTGATCGGAGAGTGGGCCCAACTCCCTGATCAAGGTTGAAATATGCTCACAACTTATAGAAGTAACAGGAAATTAACTTGCATTAACTTGATCAAATAATGTTTTGTTACACAGCTCCATTCCTTGCGTAGCCAACCCTCTTTGTGTTATCTCCTATGCGTTCTATCCCCCCTGTTATCTCTGATTTGTGCCCTTTTAAATATACAAACAACAAAGGGGAAATAAACTAATTACAAAATATCAATAACCAAGATGAGATCTAAAATATCTTTCCATCATGATTCAGCTGGCACAAGTCGAATCTAGCAATTACAATTGGAATAATTTGGAAAATGGCCACAACAGAAAATCTGGAAATTTGTCCTTCGAAGAACCTTGAATTTCACTCAATGACGACCAAATTTGGGAAAATTGCTTCTAAAAAACCTAATTTGGTATGTTCTGCACAAAACCCATGTTTCGGATTTTCAGGACTCATCTTCGTTTGCCCCAAACGTTCAACGCAAAATTTTCTCTTGTTATTCCAGCAAATTTCTGAGTTGGAATATTTAATTATCAGCAAAAGATTAAATTTGCAATCTGGAAGAGATCTTGGAGGCTAAAATAGTGAGTGATGTTATAACGAATTCATTAATAAACCATCATTGGCAAAATCATGCACAATAATAATTAATTTATTAAAATAAAGGATAATAAGTATTACTTATCCAAGAGAGCATAAATAATTATGAAATGGAATTATATAATAAATTATGTTAAATAATGTGATAAAAGAACATTATAAATAGCTAAAATGGATGTTAAGAAGTGATAATAATAATACAAATTAGTGGTCCAACACAATTTTGCACATCGCCCCACCTCACATCTGGAGGTATAGCTACATGTACTCCCTCTGCCCATCTGGCTCAAAATTTCACCCTCTTGGAGGTCTCTGCTTGAGTTGACTCTTCCACTCGGTCTCCTCTCTGCTTCTCCAATTTTGGCTGCTCCAAAACTTCTGATACTGATTCTGAGGCTACGTGTTGAGAGATAATTGCTCCCTCTCAACCACCAAGTCACTAACCATTACTTTGCTCCTCAAAGCCTTACATGCATCCTCAACCTCGAGACCATACAGGTTCTTGACTCTAGAAACGATCTGCTTCACCTGTCCCATGGCTATGTGTTTAAGGAACACCTTTCCTTTTCTAAACATCGCCTCATAGCCACAGTATTCCAATACTACTATGGAGACGAGATTCTTCCTTAGGCCTAGAATATACAAAACATCTGCTAATCTGAGATGGGAGCCATTCTTAGTCTAAAAGGTAATTGTTCCTATACTGGTGCATTATACCTCTCGTCATCTCCAAACTCTATGCTCTGCTAGAGGTCCTTCTCCTCTAAGTCACTGAAGAGATCTTTATTCCCCATCATATGGAACGAGGCACCAATGTCTAAATATCACATGCATCCCATTACAGTGATGGTCATGCATACAATGAGAGTAAAATCAAGCTTGAAATGTGAAGCTAATGTTTCACATGCTACAACTACAGGCTTCTTCTTACTTGCCTTATTTTGTGGAAAATTTGAACCATAGTGCCCATGCTCGTGACAGTGAAAACATCTGATCTTGGACAAGTCTTTCTTGCCCATTTCACCTTGGGATTTCTTTCCCTTGGCCTTCTTTGCCTTACTGGACAAGGCACAATCTTCCTCGTCATTAGTCTTGGATGAGGATCCATCCCTGGTATTCCTCCTGAATTCTTCTTGTACCAAATCCGACCAAAGTCGCTCCCAATCTGGTAACTTCTCCCTCCCATTCACCTAAACCTAGTAATTATGCCATCTCTTGGGAAGGCCTAAAAGTGCTAGGCTCACCAATTCATCATCTGATATGGTCACACCAACACTTCAAAGCTCATCTCAACATTGAGTGAACTTCGCCAAGTATGTTGGTACTGTCTCGCCCTCCTCCTTCTTGATTTTCCTGAGCTTGTCCTTCAGCGCCAACTTCCTTTGTTCATTTTTGTTCTAAAACAAATATTTCAAGGCCTTCCGCATTGCATATGGAGTTTCCTTTCCATGGATACTCGAGACAATGTGATCTTGAACCCCCTCTAATAAGATCCTCCTCGCCCTTGTTACCTTCTTTTTCCAAGCATCAAGAAGAGCGGTGTCTGTTGCTGCGGGCATGGGAATATCATTATCAATGAATTATTTCAATGCATTTTCCTCCAGAAATACCTCCATTATGTCTTTCCATTCAATATAATTATAACTGCCCTCGAGTGCATCTTCCAATCTTAATCCATTGAAATACATCTTGATTCGCTTGTCACTCCAAAGAAAGTATCTGCAAGTTTGAATATTGTTCAACACAAACTCAATTTCTTCTCCATTATTTGATTCCTGGAACTCTGATACCATGTAGATATTATACAAAAAATATGTATACCAATGGATTCAATCTAATCATTCAATATACTAGAGCAATATACTGAATCCTTCTACAATTAATTTGCAGAAATTAAACACGATCTCACAATCACACCAAGTAAGAGAAAGAAGAAAATCAATCGCACAACACAGATATTTTTCCTGGGGAAAGCTTGCTGCTCAAAACCCCTCTATCTCTATTGTATAATGAACAAAGGAATCATGAAACAATACAATGCATGTGTGCTCACCAAAACCTCATACACTCTACCAATTTTCTCACACTGATCCAAACAAAATTGGTCCAACACTTAGCCAATTCTCAGCCCATCTTCAGTCTGCTTTGCTCACACAATCCCTATGCAATTAATCCTTATTAATTAGGATAATTATCCTTCCTTGACTACGCAATACATCATGGGCATCCTATGCTGTATATAATTGCGCCCGTGCAATTTGCTAAAAATACAACTGATAGTTAACATCCCTTTAACCTCTGTCTCAACTAGGTCTTCATCAGAACTAACATGCATGTAGCTATTAGTAGTAAATCATCAGTCACTTGACAGATCACTGCATGTGAATGAAATCTGATTTAATTCACTTGACCTCTCACTAGTGCAACAATGAGTTACAACTAGTTAAATTGATTTTAACTCACTTAATTGAGTTAATTGATTTCTCATGCATTAAACTAATACAATAACTGCAACTTGGACTCTAAAACAAATAGAATCACTCTACATGCCTCACCAACCACCCTCAACTCGAATTTCATGAGCTAACTGAGTCTATCACACTCAGTTAACTATTACAAGTGATTATGAGATAATATTACAATTTATTGTCCAATTTATTTAAGGGATAAATAACTTTGACACACATATTTCTTCTAATTTAATTAAGAAATAATTAAATCAAAAGCCTCCATGGTAGCCATTTCTGGATGCCATTTTCTGAATGTTGTTTCTGGATGCCAATTTCACTGTTTCTTTTTGCAAATTTCAACATACCATGTCCGTGGAGCTTGTTTTAGCAAATATAGGGCCTTTTTGAGTTTGAAAACAAGTTTTTCATCATTCCCCAAAATGAATCCTTCTAGTTGTTCTATATATACTTCTTCTTCCAAGTCTCCATTAAGGAAATCATATTTTACATCCATTTTGTAAACTTTGAAACGTTGAAAACTTGAAAATGCAAGAAACATTCTTATGGCTTCAAGTCTAGCTATTGGTGCAAATGTTTCTTCAAAGTCTATACCTTCTTGTTGAGCAAAACCTTTACAAACAAGTTTAGCTTTGTTTCTAATTACATCTCCATTTTCATTTAACTTATTTTTGAATATCCATTTTGTCCCAATAAATTTTTTATCATGAGGCCTTAGAACCAGTTCCCAAGTATTATTATTTTCAATTTGATCAAGTTCTTCGTTCATGGCCTTATTCCAACATTAATCTTTACTATCTTGATCTACATTTTATGGTTCAGTGGTGGATGATAGTGCTAGATAACTAGGAGATCCCACAAGTTTTCTTTTTGTTTGTACCCCAAATTCCTTTTCTCCCAAGATTTGAGATTTTGGATGATTCTTTTGAACATACCTGGATGGAGCCTTTTCTCTATCTGATGTGTATTCTTCTGATGCTTCATTAGGTTCTTCTTCTATATCATTGTGATTTTATGTATGATGAGCATTCATCATCATCATCATCCTCGTTTTTTGCTATTTCCTTTTTGGGAGCTATGCGTGCTTCATCAATCACAACATCAATACATTCAAAAAATTTCTGAATTCTCTTATTATAGCATTTGTATCCTTTACTTCTAGAAGAGTAACCAAGAATTATTCCTTCATTTGCTCTAGGTTCAAACTTACCGAGTTTTTCATCATTATTTTTGATAAAACATTTGCTTCCAAAAACTCTAAAGTGCTTAACAATGGGAATATTACCATACCAGATTTCATAAGGAGTCTTATCACTATTCACACGAACATGAGCCTTATTAAGAATATTTACTGCAGTATGTGCAGCTTCACCCCAAAAGGTGTCAGGAGTTCCAAACTCATCAAGCATAGCACGAGTCATTTTCTGAACTGTTCTGTTCATTCTTTCTGCCACTCCATTTTGTTGAGGAGTTCTAGCTACAGAAAATTGTCTTTTTATGCCATCTTATTCACAGAAATCAAATAAGTCATTTGATATGTATTCTCCTCCTTGGTAAGATCTGAGACATTTTATTTTTAGATCTAATTCATTTTCAACTAATGCATTGAAGACCTTGAATTTTTCAAATGCTTCATTTTGGTGTTTCCATAAACTGATCCAACACATTCTAGAAAAGTCATCAATGAATAAGATATAGTATTGTTCTCCACGAGGTGACTTTTTCTTTACAGGTCCGCACAAATCAGTATGTATAAGTTCAAAAGGCTTACTTGTTGATCCTTCTTTGGCATTAAATTGAACTCTGGTTTGCTTACCGAATTGACATGACTTACATATGGTACTTTCTAGTAGGGTGATGTTGGGTAGATCACGAACAACTTTGAGCCTCCTTGATTTGCTTATTGGAGAAAAGCTCAGATTTCCCAACCTTTTGTGCCATAACTAGTTTTCCGCAACTTTGCCTAGGTAACATTGTTCTTGGCCACCTTTCAATATATATAGATTGCTTGGTGTTAATGTTCCTTTTATTATGGTATTTCATGTGTCAAGTTTACGAACCACACATTATTTTGATCGGAATACTACTTCATTTCCTTGGTCACACATTTGGTTAACACTCAAAAAATTATGCTTTAATCCATCAACATACATAACATTACCAGATTTAACCTTTTCATTTAGAAAACTAGATCCTTTAGCTTTAATGACGGTAGGAGAGTCATTTCCAAAGGTGACATTCTTTTCCTTTTCTAACGCATTGTATGAAATGAGTTTATCTTTATTACCTTTCATGTGTTTTGAACATCTGCTATCAATGTACCACTGATTTTATTCTCCTTCTGCAAATAAAGCTATGTTGCAACTTTCGAATTGTAAGTCATTCATTTTCCATACCTTAGGATTTGTGGATATTTGTTATTTTGGCTGAAGTTTGCTCCTGCATTCAGATTCCTCATGTCCAAAGCTATTGCATAATAAACATTCAATTTCATCTTGAAGAGGAGCAAAAGTGTTATAAGTATTCTTCTTGATTCTTGTCTCATTTCTTTGTTTTATTGCTTCTCTAGTCATGATGGTTTTGTATGTAACACACAGAGCAACTTTATGACCAAAATTATGACATGAGAAACATTTTCCATAAAAGAAGAAATTTTTGTGATCATAGAACCTTATAGCATTGTTTACATTTTGACTGATTCTTCTGCTATTATTCATCATTGAACTGGAATGGCCATGATTTACCTGCGAATTGTCTTTGTTTTTCTGCTGAGTGCTGAAATTTTTTTTACTGGATTTTGCTACATTTGGATAGTTTGTGGTTATGGGTGAAGAATTTTTTGTCTGTAAATATTCACCAATGTATCCAAGACTTGTCTTCATAAGAGGAGAGCATTTAACCTTGATAATTTCATCTAAGGTTTCATATCCTTTAGCAAATCTAATATTTAGAGTTTTTACTTTCTCAAGCTCCTTTCTTAGGCTTACTATTTCACATTCTAACTTCTCATTGTGCTTAAATTTTTCTATGAGTTGATTCTTTAGAGTATCTATGGCTATTTTTTTTCTTCCAAGAATATTTTGAGTTGAGTTATTTCTTCAAGGAAATCATTTTCTTCTAAATCATCCATAAAATTATCTTTAGACTCATTAGTGTCCTTTTCAAATGCCATGAGTAGTTTAAGATCTTAATCAGATTATCCTTCTTCACTATTTGACAAGCCATCACTGTCCTCGTGAGTATAATAACTTTTCATATTGTTAAATCATCTTCTATTACCTTTTACTATATCCTTTCCCTTATCATGATTATCTTTATGAGGACATTTAGCATTATAATGACCCACTCTTCCACAAACAAAACATTTGAAGGGAAGCTTAACTCTAAACCTTTTGGTGCCAAGTTGAAGTTTCTTTACAAATTTTACCTCATATTCTTCTTATACATACCCCGATTCTTTTTGTTCTTCCTTTTTCTTTCCTTTCACAGTAGCTTTAAATGTAGCTTCTCTAACTTCAGATGGACCTCCTTTTCTCATTTCAAAAGCAGTCAAGATCCAATGAATTTTAACAACAGTAAGAGTCTATAGATTCTGCTTCTCTTCAATAGCAAACACTTTTGACTCGAATTTAGGAGTTAGATATCTTAATATTTTCTCTACTAAAGTTGTGTTGTTTATGTCTTCACCCATATTTCTCATACAATTTACAATCTCATCTAGATGCAGAAAGAAACTAGCAATACTTTCATCATTATGCATTCTAAGATTTTCATATTGAATTTTGAGAGATTGGAGTTTAGCACTTTTTACCTTGGCATTGCCTTCATAGCTTAGAATGATTTTATCCCATATATCCTTTGTTGTATCTAACTGCATAACCTTGACAAATTTTGATTTGGTCATGCTTCCCAATGATGCATTGACAACTTTCGCATTTTTTTCATAATTCTTCTTTGTTGCTGGATTTGTGGGAATTGCAACTGGATATTGGTAACCTCCTTCAAAAATTTCCCAAACATCTGCTCCAAGAGACTGAAGATAGGATCTTGTTCCTGTCTTCCATAATATTAAATTGTTTTTGTTGAAGAGTGGTGGTTTGATAGATGTTATTCCATCTTGATTTCTCATCTTGGTAGATCTTCCTTCTAGCGATCAATCTTCTTCAGAAGGACCTACTCTGATACCAATTGTTGGGAAAAATAATGAAATGGGGGGGGGGCGAATCAGTATTTTAAAAAATTATAAAAAATTTCTTTACTTTACTGATTCCTATACGCGACTTTACTTAATCCAACTAGCGTGTACGCATCTTTATTTAAGGAAACTTGAGTATGCTCAATGAACTTATTATCTAGATAAATCTTCAGTAAATCTACTTAGACCGGTGCATCATTCATTCATCAAACATTTAGTAAGCAGTAAACATGTGCAGTAACAACAGAATAAATCATCACACATAAGCAACACACATGAACACCAGGATTTAAGGTGGAAACCCAATTTGGGAGAAAACCACTGTTGTTGTCATCAATGTCTTTAATATTTATTATATATAAAACTGCTTACAATCTTGTATTGGCGCAGACTCATACCAGCATGTAAGCACCCACCTGTAGAATGTTGCAACCTTCTCTCATTCTCCAGTTTCTACTGGAAGGGAGCTCCAACCCCCTAATATCGTACACCAGTCACCACTGGAATGGAGCTACTACCCCCTGATCTAATCACTAGCTCCTACTAGCAGGAAGCTACGACTTCCACATTGAAGGCTTCGACCTTCGGAACAGCGGCGAACCACGTTTCATAAATTTTCACACCATATCCAACAGCTTTTAAGACATCATAACTAGTATCTCAACTGAAGTAAACATCAACCCAATTCGAACAGAACAGTGAGATCACTATAACCAAAACATAGAACTAAACCCATATTTTTTCATCAAAACAGAATCAACTAAAACCCTGATCATTCATAAGAAAAATCTATACGCTACTTTATTTATGGCAACCCGCGTGTATACGTGCTTTTCTGTGGAGAAACCTGCGTGTAGATCTTAATATATTAATATTACAATTCTAAACAAACTCAGAATAGATCAGAGATATTCAGACATGTTTTGTCTATTTTACAGAACCCTCAAATAGTCATCAACATCGATCATTTTCAATCAACCAACCACTAGTATTTATATACAATCAACTAGCAGCATAATCAGTACTCAAACAACCCATATCTATATGAAGACATCATTGACATACATCAAAAACACAGCAAAACTGATCAGACATTTCCTTCAGCATTCTTCAGTAAAACCCTAGCTTGCATACGCGCCTTCCATGAGACAAATCCGCGATTGTACATGCTTCTTCCGAAACCAACTTGCGTATAGATTTCACTGAATATATACGTGCCTTTGTAGAGCCAAACCCACGTGTATACGCACCTTCATTGAGTCAAACCCGCATATAGATCTGTAATTAATTCAAGATTATGCAACACTTCAGAGCTGCAAACTCACTCAGATCATATCCTTCACAACAGCAAAAATGCGCCAAACCACATATCTAAAAAACTCATAAAAAGATCATGAAAATACATAATCATCTCAGGTCTAGAGATCCTGATCCATCATTGTATTCATGAGTGCATCATAATATAAGATATATCTATTGATTATATCCCATTCCATGCAGATATATTTTAGGATATACTTTAGATTGAAGTATTCATTCAATTCACATACTTATACACACTTACCACTATGATATTCACCTCCTTATATAGTTTTAGCCTTAGCTAATACCATGAGCCAAAACCACACAAGTGTCAATGGTATTCTTGGACGGGATCAAATAACCGTTACTGCACTTAATATTATGGGCTAATACCATGGTATATTCCCCTGGTATTATCAAATTACTGTGTTATCCCATACGCGAATTTTCGTCTTCGTACCAGCATGTATACGTGACTTGTCCTTTACTAACTCGCATATAATTATTCAAATATGTACTTTATCCATCTTCTGATTCTGATCTGCAAAGTATCTGTCTCATCATTCTCACATTTTGAATCATTATTTTGTCACCTCTAAGCTTATCCAGAAACCATATACTTGGTCTTTTACAAGTGGGTTGCCATCAAGGACAACACATGCAATCATAATGCCAACACCATATGAGTAGATAATGCAAATGGCAAGCCCTGAAGTCAAGTCTATAACATTCAAGTGTAATATAAATCTAGTATAAGAGATCTAAAATGTATTATTTTTGTAATTTATAAATGTGACAGTTGAATACTCTTGTAATTTTTAAATTTTGAATAGAGAAATGTTTCCCTCTCATCTAAGATGAATTCATAATGGTCTACATATATGTTATATATGCTTTAGTTTCCTTGAGGTGCTTAAGTTTCTAAAGTAAACCAAATTTCAAGGAGGTTTTATATTTAGGGATAAGACCTTTATGTGAACCCCATAGATCTAAAATTTAATTAAATTTAGAATCAATAGGGATTTAGATTCAGATTTAATTAAAATTTTGGATCTTAAATTTTTAAATATCGTGTGTATAGTATTCATGTTGATCATGCAAGAAATTTTATGGATCTATATACATGTCATACATTTGGTTTCTAGAAAATATATTTCAATATGTAACAACCAATTTGATCTATTATTTTACTTAAATTTTAAATTCAACTATCTAGGTTATGAACAACAATGAAATATTTATGTTTATGCTATATGTCAGTTTGATATGAAACATAGAAAGAGTTACACACATGCTTCATATTGGAATGTAAAAAGTGCAACAAATTATATATATATATAATCGAATAAAACTTATTTGTAGTTTACATCTTGACATCTAAATTTAAATCATTGTAATTTAACATACATTGATTGTGCACATAAAATACACTTTCTACAAGCCAATATAACAACTAAAATTGTTTTTTTGTAAAATTTTACTTCTTGAATGTTCTTAATTGAAGGTCTTAAAATAAGGAATTGATAGAAATACTTGGATAGGCAAGTAAATTTAGGAAAAAGCATAAAATTAGAGAAACATATCATTAATTGTTTAAATTAACATACATTCACTGCGCTAAAAGACACTTTCTACAAATTCAATATGAAATTGATGTACATGATATATTTTAGTTCATTTTAAGTATCAAAGTGACTTGCATCATAGTAAGATTGTACTTATTTCCTTAGTCTATGAAACTAGAATTCAAAATTGTAATTTTCTAAAATTTTACTTCTTGAATGTCTTAAGTTAAGGAATTGATTGAAATATTTGATAGGCAATTGAATCTAGGAAAGTTCATAAAATTATATAAAATTATCTAAAAACATATCATTAATTATTTTTTGGTATATTAAATTCCAATACATATCACTCGTATCAAATTTAATGACTGAGCTCTTGTAGATGACCTCAAAAGAAATAAAATTTAATAAAACTTATTAGTTTAGCATTACTAATTGAAGGCATCTTTTAAAATTGAATTTAAAATATATTTCAATCCTATTTGTGTTTTTTAATTGCACCATGAACATATATTTTAGTTCATTTTAAGTATCAAAGTGACTTACATCATAGTCCAAGGTTGTACTTATTTTCTTAGTTTATTTCCCGAGAAGTCAAAAAATTTATCTTGTTGGTTATGTATGATAATAAACAATCCATATGAAAATATGTACAAATTACGTTATACATGAACGTCTACAAACTGAAATAATAAGCATCCATAAGTTGAAATAATGTTCATGCATCCATAAACTATCCATATATGAAAATATACAAATTTTGTAAATCACATGTAAATGTGCCCGATGAAATGAGCCTGAAAATATACAAACTATGTATGATCCACTCTAGAAATTATCACTTCTAGAAATCTTATGTGTGTTCTGTTGCATAAAGTGAGTGTCCATAATTTGAACTACAATATAACACATTCAAATTCAAATTAATTAGAACATTATTTGTACAAAATAAGCAATTTTGAAATAAATACTTTCAATTGTGCATTTGAATAGTCCCCAACCTGTGACTCAGTCGAGTGAAAATGGAAGTAAGGTGGGTGATGAGCTCCATCATTAGGTATAATTGGAGGGGTTAATTGTCACCTTTTTATCCTTATTAAGTCTCTCTTTCTCACATTTAAATTATATGTTGTTCTTATGTTACTAGTGTATATGGTGATTAAGGCTTGTCATACTTCAAATGCCTAATATGGGTTAAATGCGGGATCATCACGAAGATATTACACTTTTGATGAAGATTTTCCAATTAATGCTCGGAGTATATAGAAAGGAGATATTCTAGGGTATTTTCCACCTCCTTAACTCCCAAAGGCAGCTAAGGGATCCTTGAGATTCCCTCCAACAGTTGAAATCAAAGGCAACCAAGCAAGTGGGAGATCAAGAGCACCAAAGCTCCACTTCTCTTGCAGCCAAATAGGACACATCACCTACTTTTTAGGGATATTTTAGTAGCTACCCTCTAGGTTAAATAGGGCTGAGAAAGAGCTCATTACGATTCGAACTTTGAAGGAAGCTAATAGACTCTTAGCTCTTGTAATATATTTTTGAGACTTTATGATTATGTATTGAGATTATTTTCTGCAATAAGATGAGTATTCATATTTTCCTTCACTGATTTTGTTTCAGAGGGCTAGGCTTGTGGGTTAGGGCCCAATCCATTGGCCTTAGTCTCTCTTGTGTATTCATGCTTATTTTTATTCCATTGTAGCTAGTTTGCTTTATGATTTTTATCTAGTTTGCTTACATTTCAATTCATTGTTTTTAGTTTGCTTCCATTTGTCTTTTGTTGTAGTTAATATTGCATAAATTTTGGTGGAATAGTTGATAAACTGAGAAATTTGTGTGTCAAGCCTCCCTCTCTCATCTCTTTCATTAGAGCTTGAGGAGGGCAGATCTTCAACACAGGAAAAATTTTCTCTCTATTTTATGATTTATTGGAAAGAATAGTTAGGTTGCTATAGTTTCATGAACATGTCTATAATACTGAGTTAGATTTCTGTTTGAATGCTTAAGTAGGTTTGCTTTCCAAATTCAACTCATCTTTTCCATTTCCTTCATCATAGATTTGCCAATTTTTGTTGCATGAACAGGTATTTTGCTTGCAGGTTCAAGTAGCATATGAAAGGAGGACTTCATCAGCACCCTTAGCTCTGTTTCTCTCCCATCAAACAACCTTCTTTTCATCAAATCGCCTTCAGCCCTGATTTTGAGATTTTCACCTTCACACCGCGAGCAACCCTAGAAGTGAAAGACGAACTTATAAAGAGGTTATGAGATTTTCCAAGGGGTTGGAAATCTTCCATTCATCCAATTTCACCTCCAATCCACCTCCCCTATGCTTTTCTCCATCATTTTTGGCCTCAGATTTACTCAGAATATTTATTGTAGCAATTCAGGATTTTCCTGATGCACTACAGGAAATCTGTAGCAGCACCAGTGGGCCTCTCCTTAAGCCCAGAAACCATCATCAACCTCATTTGGACCTACCAAAACCATCAAGACACCTCCAGCCCTGCATCCATGAGTTCAAACCGTTACTAAGCCACCTTAGCTCCTTCTCCTCCTTACTGCAAAAAAGTGCAATTACAAGCATAATTAGGTCATGATTAGATGCATGAATAAAAGCATGATAGTTAAAGCATGAAGTAGACATAGTGTTTTTAGCCATTTTTCCCACCAATGTGTGAGTAGATTAACCTTCTTTCTACAATTTCAATTCAACCATTTACTTCATGAAGATACATATTTTTCTTATATTTATTGCCATAGTTTAATTTGAATATTTCTTTCCTTGCAGAATAGCTACATGTATTTTCTTGCTTCAGAACAATCATTTGATGGTTAATAGAGTAATGGTTTTGAGTCACTCTTATTTTTAGGTCTAAATTAGAAGTGTGACAGACTTCACCCAGAAACCCTAGAAATAACACCCTTTCGTAGGACTAAAAAAAAGATAACATGAGTAGAATGCATCTGTTGTATATATAGCATTGTCACCTCCAAGTTTGTATGAACCCCATGTTGATAAAGTAAAGTAGAGTACCCTCTGGGAGTTGCAGTATTCTTTGTGCAATAACAAGGTTCACCACTTTTTGGTGTCGTTGTCGGGGAGGTGTCTAGTAGGTGCTTTGATTCTGTTTTAGCATTCTTTTCTACTTTACTTTTACATGTTGTTTCAAAAATATTGAAAAAATACAAAAAAATTATGAGTTTCATGCCTCATAGGAGTAGGGATACTCAAGGAAAATTTTTACCAAAAACCCCCACATCCCCACATAGCCACCCTTCACTCTTCTTCAGTGTTTGTGAGGTTAAACACACCAGAGGTGAGAATTTTGAAAATTTTGAAGAACCTATTGAAGAAGAAGAAGAACTTGTTTCATGAGAGGAACCTACTTCAGCTATTCAACCCATGGTTGAGACTGAATCCCATGGAGTCTTTCCCATTAGAGAGACAGATATGGAAACTAAAATGAATAACATCAACCCCTCAACCCTTCCACATTTCCACGAACTTACCTTTGAGGACCCTGACACATTCATGTTTGAATTTTTTGTTGTCTGTAGGACCTATGAATATGACTCAGATGATCAAAAGTTGAAGCTACTCCCATCTACCCTTAAGAACGAAACCTTGCATTGGTTCATGAGTATACATGGAACAACATCACTACCTGGGCATAGATGCAAGAGACCTTCAACAACAAGTATAGGGACTATTGTAGGTCCAAGGAAACTAAAGAGGAAATATTCAAGATGACTCTAGGGCCTGATGAATCCCCAGAGGACTATGAAGAGAGGTTCTAGTTAAATTATAAAAGATCCAACTGCACCCTTGGTCCTGGATCACTTAAAATAGTACTTCTTAGAGGGATCAGGGAGGAGGTGATAAAAACACTCAATATGTTATCAGGAGGAGATATCTACAAGCCGCCTTATGAGACAATCAAAATTGTCTTCATGAACCATTCTAGGGCAGCTAGGAAGAAAGGTAGAGCTAGCCAAAGTATGAGCAATACCCCTTCCTCTTCCACCTCCATCAAGCATGAGATTGGAAATATGTTGGAGGACTTCAAGAGTGAGATGTTGCACACCTTTTCTTTGAAAATGGACACAATTCAGATCAAGAAGAAGAAAGAGGAATGAATGTTCATTAAATGTCATAGAGCTTTGCTTAGCCTGTGAGGAGAATCATGCCACAGATAAGTGTCCCTCCTTACTTGGACTCAAGGTTGCATATCAAGGTGGGGAAGTAGGACCAGAGAAACTCTGTTTCATCAACCAGAGAAGGCCTCAATGCCCTCGATCATATCAGCAGGGTATGCAAGGTGCACCTTATTCCTATTATCACAAAAATAAGAATGTACCTATGCAATCTTGGTACACCCCCACTCCTCCATCCTAGCCTACACCTCCTATTTGGCCTTACAACCCTCCATATCATCCTTAGCGAGTGAACCAACCATTTCAGCAGTATGTTCCTCAACCACCTCAGTATAACAACCCATCATAAGGGTGTAGGCCTCAACATAATCAACCACCTGCTCTAATGCCTCCACCCAAACCTCAACCTCATCTTACTCATTATGCTCCACCCGAGCTAACCTAGATGCTTGCACAACCCAATCCGAACCTGAACAAAAAACATGCACAACAGGTTTACAGTGGAGATACATCCTATCATCTTATGATGTGGATATATAGGAGATTAATCTCATTTCAGGAAGATTACTCCCAGAAAACCATCATCCATCTCCACCTATAGAGGTTGAGGAGGAAAAGGAGGAAAGTAACACTCAGACCGAACAACCTCCTTTTCCTAAGTGCTTGATCTACTCTAGTCAGCACACCCCAGAAGACACTGAAATTCTGTGTGTAGAAATACCCCTTCTCCATGCCATTAAGGATGTCCCTATTTACAATAGGCTCATTAAGGAAAAGTGCTTCAAGAAACCTGGGAGAAAGAAGAAATATACCCCCACCATCATCCTAGTAGGAGTTGTAGATGTGCACATAGATGGTGTCATAGTCCCCAATACTCTGATTGTTCTCATGGCTGCCATCAATGTAATGACCAGAGAAACTATGCTTAAACTCAACCTCCAAGGGACTTTGAGGAAAACCACAACGGTTATAAAACTTGCAGATCGGTCCATAGTAACTCCATAAGGAATTGTTGAGGATGTTATGGTTTCAATTGACTCTTGGGAGTATCCTACAGATTTCCTGGTTCTCCAGCCGAAAACCAAATTTAATGGAAATCCCCTCATTCTAGGGAGACCTTGGTTAGCCACTTTTGATGCTTATATCAACTCTCGGGTTGGAAACATGACTATTAAGAATGGGCCCTTATCTAAATAGCTGGTATTATATCCTCCAGCTCAACCTTCCATTGACCACGACCTACCTATATGGTTGGCAGATGAAGAAGAAGAAGATCAAGTATACAACAATACACCCTACCCATTTGTACCATAGATATTGTTCTTAGAGGGGGGGAGCTTGATGAAGATGAATTCATCAACCAAATCATTTAGAACCAGTCCCCCACTGACACCCTAATTGTAAACCTAGTCAAAGAATATGAAAGAAGGCCTTGGATGGAACTGCACTCAGTTGATTCATCTTCTGAAACCACCAAGGCTATGGAAGTTGGCCCATCCATATCTCTAAAAATTAACTCAAACCTCTCAGATAGAGAAGATAACCAACTATGCTAGCTTTTGGAAGAAAACCTAGATGCATTTACTTGGGACTACAAGGACATGAAATGGGTGCATCCCTCAGTGTGCACACATCATATTTACATTAAACAAGGATGCAAGCTTGCCCGCCAACCCCAAAGACGGATGAACCTAGCTGTAAAAGACATAGTCAAGAAAGAACTACAAAAATTGTTGGATGTAGGTTTCATTTATCCTATATCAGACAGTGAATGGTTATATCCTCTCATCCTAGTCCCAAATAAGAGTGGAAAATGGTGCATCTGTGTTGATTATTGGGAACTCAACAAATCCACCAAGAAGGACCATTTCCCTTTCCCCTTTATAGATCAAGTCCTGGATGGCCTTGCAGGAAATAAGTTCTTTTCTTTCTTAGATGGGTTCAATGGGTATAATCAGATCCAAATTAGCCTTGAAGACCAGGACAAGACTAATTTCACATGTCCTTAGGGCACATTCGGTTACAATGTCCTACCCTTTGGGTTGTGCAATGCCTCAGCTACCTTCCAAAGAGTTGTCTTGAGAATTTTCTCTGAGCTAGTCCATGACTCGGTTGAAATATACATGGATGAATTCACACCCTATGGGGATGACTTCACACCCTACGGGGATGACTTCCAAGAAGCTATCTCCAATTTGGTAAAATTGTTGAGAAGGTGAATCGAGTTGCATCTCTCCCTGAGCCCAGAAAAGTGTGAATTCTTGAAAAAATCAGGAGTAGTATTGGGCCACTCAATCTCCCAAGTAGGAATACAAGTGGACCCAAACAAAATCACCATCATCAAAAGGGTGCATGCCCCTCAAAAGCAGAGAGATGTTAGGATTTTCCTAGGTTTAGCTGGCTACTATAGAAGGTTTATCAAAGATTTCATCAATTTGGTTTTGCCACTATTTGGTTTGTTAGCCAAAGACTATGAGTTTACCTGGTCCAGTATTTTTTAAGAAGCTTTTGAGCTCATTAAGGGAAAGTTAACTGTTGCCCCCATTCTCTGAGGTCCAAATTGGACTTTGCCTTTCCACATCCACACAGAAGCATCAAAAAAATATTTGGGGGCAGCCTTAGGGAAATTAGAAGACAAATTACCTTATGCAATCTATTTCATCATTAAGAATGTGTTCAAGGCTAAAGTCGGTTATACTGTCACATAGAAGGAAATTTTATCCATTGTCCATGCTTAAAATATATATATACATTATATCACTGGTTATCAGACCTTTTTACACACTGACCATGCAGCCATCGAATATTTAATGAACAAACCTGATGTCAATGCTAGAATAATTAGATGGTTGTTATTAATGAAGTGGTGTGACCTAACCATTGTCGATAAACCTAGAAAGGAGAATGTTGTTGCAGATTTTTTATCCAGGTTAGCTCTACCTGCAGATGAAGAAAGAATGGTGCATGAACAACTCCTAGATGAACCCCTCTTTGCTATCTCAGCACTCTCTCCATGGTTTGCTGACATAGCTAACTACTTGGTTGCTTAAAATTTCCCTCTAAACCTATCATCCAAGGAGAAGAGCAAGATTATTATAAAAAGCACCCATTTCACCTGGATCAGGGGAAATATCTTCAAGTTGGGACCTGACCAAATTCTCAAGAGATGTGTGAGGGAGGAAGAATTTTTTGAAATCCTCTTTGTATGTCATGATAACCCTTGTTGATCCCACATTGCTGCAAAAAGGACATACTTAAATTCTTTGCAGGAAGGTTACTATTGGCCTACCGTTCACCAGGATGCTAGAAGATACACTAGTAGGTGTGACTAGTGCCAAAGGATGGGGAAACCTACATATAGGGATGAGATTCCTTTGCACCATCAGGTGGCTCTAAATCCATTTGAAAAGTGGGGCATGGACTTCATTGGACCCATTGGTCCACCATCTAGGCAGAAAATTTTTATCATAGTTTGCACTGACTACCTGACAAAGTGGGATAAAAAAAATTTGCAAAGGTAGCAATCGAGGAGAAGGTAGCAGAATTTTTGAGAGAGAATGTGTTCTACAAATTTGGATACTACAGAGAGGTAGTCACTGATCAAGGGGCACAATTCACATCTCATCTCATTGAGAATCTTCTAAGGAGGCACAAGATAAATCATAAGACTTCCACTGCTTGCCACCCTCAAGCAAATGACCAAGTGGAAGTGACCAATAGAGCCTTGGAAAATACCATCACCAAGGTTATGAGCAGTAGAAAAAATTATTTGGTGGACATATTGGTAGAAGATAATTGGGCCTACAACACTACTTGGAAAACAACAATAGGTTTCACTCCTTATGACTTGGTCTATGGGAAGAAAACTCTGCTTCAATTAAGTTTGAGTTCAACACCTTAAGGATGGCAACTAAGTTAGACCTGGATATAACAAAGGCCCAACAAGAAATTTTGTTGCAATTAAATGGGTTGGATGAGTTTAGGATGCAAGCACTCCTTCACACAAAACTAGTTCAGGTGCAAAGGCAGGTCTAGCATGACAAGGACATTAAGGAGAAGTCCTATCAAGAAGGAGATTGGGCGCTTATGTATGACTCAAGGTTCAAGGATTTCAAAGGAAAACTGATGAAAAGATGTTTGGGACCCTACAAAGTGGAAATTTTTTATGATAATGGTGTATTTCAGATCATGACCATAGATGAGGAGGGGATTCTTGTGCTTGTCAATGGTTACAAGTTCAAAGGTTACAAAAATCCCCTATCTAGGGCTAAATTTATAAATTCCATAAACAGAGAGGTGTATGTCATTGGAGACTCCATAGTTTCCAGCACATCCCCCTCCTATAAAAATAAAAAAATAAAAATAAATAGGCATGCGTTAAAACCTCTTAGAGGCACCTAAGTCCAACTACAGGGTTGGAAACCTCCATGAGGCAATCCTAGAGCAAAAAAAAAAAAGGAAAAGAAAAAAGAATAAAATATCCTTGGGTGAAAACTTCCTGGAGGCTCCCAAGGCAGGCTTGTGGGTTGAAAACATCTGTGGAGGCAGCCCACTTGCCTTCAAAAAAAAAATCAAAGAGAAGAAAAGAGAAAACAAACAAAAATAAAAAAGATGATACCTATGCACTCACTTATTTTTTGTTTTGCAGGTTAGTGATCAAGGATGATTTTTGGATCCAGAGGAGCAGTTTTTCCTCGATTTTCCCTCCTGCTTACACACTCCATGAACCACTCCAACATGCACCCATTCATTCATTTCACCTCACAGGTACTAGGCAAAAAATTCTCTTTTTTTCCCTAACTGTAATTGCTACAAGAAATACTAACAGCTACAGGATTCCTATAGCACTACAGGAAACCCTGTAAATGCTACAGGAAAATTATTTATGAGGAAATAATCTCTCTCAAAGGTTTCTAAACTTCAAAAATAGCGTTATAATTTATTTTTTTACCTATACCTACCACTCCTAACCCTCACTTCACTCCATGCACCAGGATTCACTCTCTAAACCCTATGTTGCGCCACTAGCAGCTAAATCATTTATACCTTAACATAAGACCTCTCCCCTTAATTTTCCATCACTCAACTCATTCCATCACTCCATCCCTAACCTCCATAAATGATTTCGTTTCATCCCTAAGCAATATGAAGCCCAAGAAGTGAAGAGAAGGTTGCTACAGGAATTTGGAAAGTTTCTTGTAGCAATTCTATGTATGGCACAACAAGGAAAAAATCTGAAGATAAGTTGAAGAAGATGGCATCGGAGGACCACCAACACACTCTAGGAAAGTGAAAACACTAGCCAAAGAACCTGAGGACCTCTTTATAGCACCTGCAAGAAAATAAAATAAAAATTTAAGCAAATCATTTAGAAAACAAGCATCTCACTTAGAAAACAAGTTGCTTACGCAAAAAAAAAAAAAAAAACAGCAAGAGAAATATCATGTCTACAACAACAAAATCTGGCTCCCTGCACCAGATCATGTCTGCAACACACTAGCACTAGGTAGGCTCAGGTATGGCCCTTCACCTCTGGCTATAAACTCATAATGATCAAAATAATTTAATGTCAAGGTTTAGAGGCTTAGAGAGTATAAAAAATGGGACAGCAAATGAGGATTTTGGACAGAGGCATGAGGCCTTAAAGAGATTTCAAGAGCCAAAAATTTTTTAGTGATAAAATTTGTTCCTTGGAGGCTCAAAAAAGATCTTAGCCACCTTTTGGTATAACAAAATATTATAGGTGGCTAACAAGATCTATCTCCTTCTTGATTAGTTCGGTAGTACTTACCACTTCATGTTGTACTCTCTCTCAAATCAGAGGTCATTCACGTAGTGTGGCTGCACATAATTCCCTTTTCACACAGTAATATTTTGATTAACAAAGGCAACGTTTTCAAGAACTTACCCCAGAAACCATTGAAGAACCTCTGCTCTACCTTAGAGTAGGACACGAACTGATCGACTGTGAATTCTATCACAAATTCTCCCAGCATGCTATCTACCAAGTGATCTACTGTACGGGTGATCGTATTGTCAATCCTTTCTATCTGTTGAATCAATTCTAGTGTCTACTACATAACCTGATCGTCCTTCCATCACATCTGTAATTCTACGAGCCTTGCCAACTTTTGTGAAACCAACTCCAAAAATAGAAGAAAAGAGATATCAATTCCTTAGAAATAAGCCACTTCGAGGGGGCAACATCCAATACATTACATGAAGGAACAATTCTTGGATGATAAAAATTAGAAAACCTCCTTTCTATATAGGAGTCCATGGGGCCACAATGTAATCCTAGCCGACCTAACAATAATAATTTAAGGGCATAATAATAACAATATGGGGGTTACAGTGGTACAATAATAACAATAAGGGGGTTACACTAACAATAATAAGGGACTATACTAGTAATATAGGGACCTAAAATTCCCCTCTCCTTCAAAAAAGTGTTTTCCTCAATGCTTGAGTAGCTCTAGGTGCTTCTGTATAAAATTATCATCCTCCGATGTAGAATCTTCAGTGGGTAAGTTCTTCCACTTGATGACATACTCTAAAATTGATCTATTCCATAGCTTTCGGGCTCTTGTTTCCGTGACTTCTTCAGGTTCCAATATGATTTTTCCTTCCTCATCAAGTTCTGGCAATATTGTTTGAACTGGAAGATTTTCACCTATAACCTTCTTTAAGCATGAAACATGGAAAATTGGATGCACTCGTGAAGAGGCGGGAAGCTCCAATTTGTATGCCATAGTACCAATATTTTGCAACACCTTGTAAGGACCATATTACTTTGGCGATAATGTATTATCCTTATTAGCTTGCTTTAGGGAAATTTTCTTGTATGGTTGTAGCCGTAAAAATACCCAGTCTCCTACATCAAAACTTCTCTCACTGCGATGTTCATCTTCCTTTTGTTTCTTTCTATTTTGTGCCAAATTTAGGTTGTCCTTTAAGAGTTGGAGAACTTCTTGTTGATGCTCGATGTGATCTTCCACTGCTTGAACCTTCGAATTTTCTCTTAAAGATGATGTGATGGATGGTGGATGATATCCATAAAGTGGCATAAATGGGGTCATTTTTGGTGCAGTATGGAAGGAAGTGTTATACCACCATTTAGCGAGAGGTAACCACTTGACCCATTATGTTTGTTTATCAGATACAAAACAACAAAGATATCCTTCCAAACATTTATTTACTATCTTAGTTTGACCATCGGATTGAGGATGATAAGATGAGCTATGAGCTAGTTGAGTACCCAAACATGAAAATAAATCCATCCAAAATTTTCCAGTAAAAATGGGATCTTTGTCACTCAAAATAACCCTTGGGTTTCCATGTAGCTTTTGAATTGTGTTCGTAAATGTAGTAGCAACTGTACTTGCTTTCAATGGATGAGATAATGCACAAAAGTGTTCATACTTGGTAAGTTTATCAACTACCACCATGATGACACTTCTTCCTTCGGACTTGGGTAAACCTGTGATAAAATCCATTGAAATATCCTCCCAACGTTGACTTGGAATGGATAAAGGTTGTAGAAGACTCGGGGTCTTAATTATCTCAAATTTATTCTGCTGGAAATCAAACATTCTGCCACAAACTTTTGAATATCAGATTTAAGGCCATCCCAGAAAAATTCTTTCTTCACCCTGTGGTATGTTTTTAAAAATCCTGAGTGTCCTCCTAAATGATAAGTGTGCAATTCCAAAAGAATATTTTTTTTTAGTTGGGAATTCTTACAAAGATATAAGCGATCTTTGTACCATAATGAATCATTTATCCAACTAAATGTATCATATGTACTAGGATCTTGCTGCAAATTTTGAATGAGTGTCCTCACTTCTTCATCCTTCTTCCATTCATCCCTTGCTTCGGTTATCCAATTTGGTTGGATAATATAAATGGCACAAAGCAATGCTTCCACCTCTTCATTCTTTCTTGAGAGTGCATTTGCAACAAAATTTAGCTTCCCATTCTTGTAGATTATTTCAAAGTCATAACCCTACATCTTTGTGACGCATTTCTGCTACTCTTCTAAAGATAGTATTTGTTCCAAAAAGTGTTTAAGACTATCATGATCAGTTTTTACCTTGAAGGGTCTTCCGATTAAGTAATTTTTCCATTTCTTTAGTGCATGCAATATTGCTAAAATTTATTTCTCATAAATAGATTTTTGTAAATATTTTCCTTTTATTGGACGACTTTCAAAATAAAAAACTCTTCCTTCTTGCATTAAAACAACACCAATTCCATTTCCTGAGTCATCACATTCCACAATAAAGGTTTTTGTGAAGTTTGGCATAGCTAATACCGGTGCTAGGCACATTGAATCTTTAATATGTTCAAAGGCCTTAGTTGCTTTAGGAGTCCATGAAAATGCATCTTTCTTCAATAATGTTGTTAGAGGTGTTGCTATTCTCCCATAATTCTTAACAAACTTTCTATAATACCCTGTTAATCCGAGAAATCCTCACAACTATTTTATGGTTGTGGGGACATTCCATTCTTTAATGGCTTTAATTTTGTTAGGGTCGACCTTAACACCCTCGTGAGATACAACATGACCCAGATATTCCACCTCTTATACTCCATAGAAACATTTGGTTGTTTTTCATATAATTGTTTCTCCTGCAATAGTTTGAGCACCCTATCAACATGTTGAACATGATCCTTCCAAGGCTTGTTGTAGATTAGTATACCATCAAAAAATACTAGCACAAATTTTCTAAGGAAGGGTTTGAAAATGGAATTCATCAAGCCTTGAAATGTAGAAGGCGCATTGGTATTTCCAAAAGGCATGACCGAAAATTCATAATGACCCTCATGAGTTCGAAATGTTGTTTTCGGAATATCTTAAGTCTTCATTCTAATTTGATGATATCCTGAACGAAGATCCAACTTGGTAAAATAAATTGCTCCATGTAATTCATTCAATAATTCATCAATCACAAGAATGGGAAATTTGTCTTTAATGGTAAGCTTATTGAGCTCCCTATAATCCGGACACATGCACCATGATCCATCCTTTTTGTGTACCAATACTACAGGAGTAGAGAAATAACTTTGACTACGTTGAATTATACCAGCCTCTAACATTTCTGCAATCATATGCTCAATTTTTCTCTTTTGGACATAAGGATATCTATAAGGCCTCATGTTTGGAGGAACACTTCCTGGAATCAAATGAATAGCATGATCATGATTACAAATAGGTGGGAGTCATTTGGGAGTTTCAAAAACCTTGGAATGATTGTCCAAGACTTTTTGGAGATCTGCAGAAATAGATGATTTTGATGTTGGAACATATAGTGAGCATAATTGTGCAATTACACCTCATTTTTATTTCTTTAGAAGTTTTGTCATGACATTAGAGCTTATTATCTTTCCTGGCTTCCTTGCAATACACGTAATTTGACTTACTTTCCTTCAGAAAAAAATTTCAAGAAAATTTCTTGAAAATTAAAAGCTATTGTCCCCGAAGATTGTAACCATTGTATTCCTAGTACAACTTCAGCACCTCCCATAGGAATGGAAAGCATTGGAATATTCAATAGATATTCCCCCATGGTTCATCATCTTGACTTTGGTAAAATGCATCAGCAACCTAATATGATATGAGTAGAGCTGGGAGTATCTTCCCTCAAATGTGAGAAAACTGGTAATCTACCTCATTAATGCTACATACCTCTCTAGCAAATGAGAAAAAGGGAAAATAGCCTTACAATTTTTTTGATAGGTGGGTTTCAAATAAGGCCCATAATAACCCAAATCCAACTTCGTTTGTTTGAACAAAAACTCACCAATGTCTGGTATACATGTTGCCTTGGAAATGATTTCAGATGAAAGCTCAAATTGGACCCTTGCTAGATTAAATTGGTGGTTTTGTAGGCTACAGGAAAATAAACGAGTCAAGTCTACATGACTGTTGACTTGCTTGACCTTCTCAAACAAAAATTGTAGCACCCTACATCCTGGAAACATGAAAGGATCATAGGAGAGGAAGTGATTGGAGTGGTGTCTAGGGGCTCAAATCTTTTAGCTTTTCCTTCATGATTTTTTGGCTTGATGGGAGTGTGACTCTCATCACCACTGGTGTGATTGTCTCCCTCTAACATGATGACTAGTCCAAAACAACAGAATAATCCTAGGGCTTTTCTTGAGGGTTTTTTTAGTACAATGAGTGGTGTAGGTCAAATCTTTGCAAAAAAAGGAAAGCTAAGGTGAAGACAACTTTCCAAACTTGTTTTTTGTGGTGGAGGTTAGCCTTATAGTTGCTCAGTCCTGTCTTTGTACTCAAAACCAAATTTTCTTACAATCCTAGCTCAAAGACATTAAAATTGATTTTTTCATAGTCTAAGGTTTGGTCAAATTTTGACAATGAATGACCTCTTTGATTTTAGGCAAATAATTTTGGGGAGGAAAAAAAAGGGGTTTTACAACCTTGTATTTAGCTTGCAAAATTTTAGAGGCCAAAAATTTGATTTTGAAGGTCTTTGGCAAGATCTGTAAAATGTTTCCAGGAGCGCAGCGCCGGGCCGGTCGAGTTGTCGGAGCGTAGCGTCGGGTGGAAAAGGCGGTCTTTAGGGCGCCTGTGGTAGTTTTTGGGCCTGCGCGTAGTGCCAACCCAGGTGTATAGTTCCATGCTGCGAGTGTGTAGTGCAGTGTATTTTTACACTGCTCGACTCATCTCTGTGCGTAGCGCCAAAGTCTAAGGGCATAGCGTCGTGCTCTGCATGTAGTGCTGGTCAATTTTCACAGTTTTCCAAAACACTGCAACTCACCTCCAATGGTTTCCTTTCCTTGAAAGTGGAAAATGGTGCAGGGGGAAATTTAGAAGGGGCCCTTTATAGCCTTTTTTGAAAATAAATTGAAAGGGAAAACCCACCTTTGTAAAGTTCATGTTTCCCTCTATCCTTGCATGTGTCCTTTTACTAACATTTCACTGTGTGGAACACTTTTTGGCACAGTTTTTGCAAAATGTTTACTTACGATTTTATCATCCTTTTGCAGGATAATCCTTTGACAAGGATGCCCTTGTTGGGGTCTTCATCCGAGATGTAAATCATGGGCTAAAATTCCTCTTAAGCCATTTTTGTTAAATGAATTATGTCCCATTTTGATTCTAAGGAAAAAACTCTGTTTTTTGCCACTTTGGTGAGATGAGGCTCTGCATACTAATACTATTTATCCCTTTCGTTCTGTGCAGATGACCTAATGCTATCCTTGGAAGTAACCTTGGGGAGGTGACTTCTACCTTTGTGGTGTTTGTGGTTATTTTCTTCTTTGTCACCATTGTTTTGTGACTAATAAAAACACCCCTTTTCTCCTTGAACACAGGTTCTTTGATGATTAGTATTTTACTAGTTTACCATAAACTCATGGTGTTTTTGTTTGTCTTAAGTTTACTGTGTCTCTTATCAAAAAATTTCTTTATGAACTCTTTCACAGGTACTTCCCCCCTTTTTTTCTCTATCTCTACTTCAGATTACTCTTCAAGGTATTTTTGCAGAAAGGTTTTGAGGTGATAGTTTATCCTTTGTATGTTTTAGGTGCTGAAACAAGAGGTTGCTTTTGGAGGTCCCTTTGACATCCCCTTTATTGTTTATGAAAGAGACCTTTTATTCCATTACCTTTCCTTTTGCTGACATGGTGTCCTTTTGACCACTCTTGCAGAGATGTGAGCACAAAGTAACTGTCTCCTTACAAGATTCATGTCTTTAGGCATAAAAAGTTCCTTGACTGATCTCTTTGGTGTATATAGGACTAGTGACTTGTCCCCTTCTTTTGAATGTATTCCCTTTATATATAAGAAGAAGCGGAATCTATAGGGCACCAAATCCATCCTATGAGTTTGTGAAAATCCTAGGTGATCTAGTGGAGGCCTTCTTAGACTTGGTTTTTGGGGTGGGATCTAGACTTAGGGTTTACAAGGGTAAGACAGGATCCATGCCAGGATTTGTATTTATGGGCATAAGATGCAACACACATACTTGACTATCTAGAAGGCTCTACAGAGACACCCAGTTTTTTAGTGTTTCTTAAAAGAGGCACAACAAAGCTTCTCCGTTTGGCAGGTTTAGGAGGTGGTGGGGAATTATGTAGGTAAGAAAAAAAAAAATAGAGGTTTTTGAGCCAAGGAGATAAGTTAGGTTTAAAAATGAATGGCTTGAGCCCCTGATGGGTCTTCCAAGAATAGTGGGCCAGTTATGACTAGATAGGATAACAAAATAATGAAAATTCTACCTCCAGGATAATGAAGGCTGTGATATTTCTAGAACTCAAAATGTTCTATAAACTTTGTTTCTAGAAATCTTGGGGTAATCATTTCGTCATCACCAAAGCAAATATTTATTGATGACTAATAGTGGCTCCACTTGGGGAGGGTAGCTCCTTTTCAGGAGGTGTCCAAAACTTTAGATTTCTGGCTTATGAAGACTAGTGCCTCATCAATTGGGTAGATTTTACCTCCTTCACTTGCTGATGCTTGCTTGAAGCTCTGATCTTAGAATCTAAAAAAAATGATTAACATCAACATAATCTCTACCTACCCAACCTTCTTGCCTGAAATTTTTTTCTTCCTTGGGTGCACTTGAACTGGAAAACCCTTGACATTTTCTTCTTTTGAAAGCAAAACAAATTATCTACTTCTACTCTTATCACTAGCAATAGTTCATATTAGGCTAGTGAACTCTTCTTATTCTCTACCTAGACTACTCATTTATCAATATTGAGCTGTTTGACAAACCTTATTCACTAATCCTGAAAACAAAAATTGAAAAACATAGACAAATCAGGATTAAGCAGTCTGATTTGCTATGATCTATGGCATTATGTACAAGCTACACATAGAATTTATTAGCATAAAAGTAAAACACAATACTGAAGGCTTAAGATGTGAAAGCATAATAAACATCATTATTTCTTTCTTTGGCATAGGATTTAATATTTTTAGAGCCATTGTCCTTCTATCCTAATCTATTCTATTTGATGAGCCAATAGTATATGGTCTTTTGACAATTTCTTTCTTTCACTAGCCTATTAGCAAAATAAATTAAAACATGTTTAAGCCATGATTTATATTGGATAATTGAACAAGAATTATCTTTTTAGTAACAAGTAGTGGCATTTAGACTTGCACACTTTCAGCAACATTATTTTTTTTAGGTATGGGGTTGTACCTTTCTTTCAATTTCTACCCTCTTTTTCCCTTTTCTATTATTTAGGTTTTTTTGTCTTTACATCCTTTCATCAAACAATGGTATGTACAATGAATGAGACAATTAAACCAATTTTCTTGACAAAAGTAATGTTTAAGCATCTTCCCATTTACAGGACCTCCAAACATTTCAGTTCCATCAAGTTCATACAAAAAGAAAGCATTGTTGCCTCTAGCTGACTAAATGATGTAAGGGCCTTTCCATAGATTTTCAAACTTACCATGTTTTCCCTTCTCTTCCCTTCTTGAATGCCATTTTAGAACCATGTCTCCAATATGAAAATAATTTGCATTGGTTCTCCTATCAAAGATTTTTTTGATATTGTCCTAAATAGCTTATGTCCTCTTGTAAAATTCTTCCCTTGACTGCCACAAATGAATGCTTTGGTTCAGCCTCCTCTGCATGTCATTTTCTTCTGATTGTACTTCTTGAATAAGCCAGGTTCAAGAAATGTAAATATAAACATATTTACCCTATGTTAAAGGATGTCATTTTCTTTTGATTGTAAATATGTTGGAACCTGATTCATTTTCTTCTGATTGTACTTCCATCTTATATCTTTGGCGAAGGTCAGCCGCTAGGCGGGAGGCCAATTCTGGGAATCGCCCTCTCGCGGCGGGAGGCCGATTCTGGGAATCGGCCTCCTGCGGCGGGAGGCCGATTCTGGGAATCGGCCTCCTGCGGCGGGAGGCCGATTCCGGGAATCACCCTCCCACGGCGAGAGGCCGATTCTGAGAATCGCCCTGAGGCCAGTTCAGGGAATCGCCCTCCCGGGATGCGGGAGGGTGGTTCCGTCTCGGGAGGGCGATTCTCGGAATCGGTCTCCCGCGATGGGAGGAAGATTCCCAGAATCGGCCTCTCGCGGCGGGAGGTCGATTCCCAGAATCGGCCTCAGGGCGATTCTCGGAATCAACCTCTCGTCGCGGGAGGGCGATTCCCGGAATCGGCCTCACTTGGAAATGGCAGCCGGCGCGTCCCGGAATCGCCCTCCGCCCGCAGAGGCGCGATTCCGAGGTGGCCTCCGCCTAGGTGGTGGGGCCAGGTGCTTTGGGCGAATAGGGAGAGTGCGGCGGCGCAACCACGATCAAAAAATTCTTTTTTATTTATTTTTTATTTATTTTAATTTTTAATATATTTTTTTTTAATTTGATTTTATTTTTTTATTTTTATTTTTAAATTCAAAAAATTTAAAATTATTTTTTTTAATTCAAATTTTTTATTTTAAATTTAGTTTTTTTTATTATTTATTTATTTATTTTTAATTTAATATTTTCGATTAATTATTTTTTAAAATTTAAAATTTATTCATTAAATTTATTAAATTTTAATTTAATTTAATTTTTTTTTAATCTTTTAGTTTATTTGGTTTTTCATTTTTAAAATTTATAAATTGTTTCATTTAAAAAAAAAACAGTGAATTTATGGATATTTGTTTTTTAATTATTTGAACGTGGTTTTTCCATTTTTTTTGTTTTTTAATGATAGTTTTTTTTATTATAATTCTTTTATTTTAATTTTCTTTTTCAATTTTAAATTTTGTTTTTTTTAATTATCAAATCTTTCGGTGAAAATCACAACAGAGAATTTTGTGTTGACGCGTTTCGAACCAGCCAGTGTGGTTCATCATCAGGACAAGATACGAAATCTGATCAAGGACGCAGCTTAAATAGAAAAAGAAGCTCCATATAGCCGTTGTACAATAACGGCTAGTTTGACAATAAAATAAAAAATTAAATAAATAAATCATTAAAATTAAAATTATCACAAATATATAAAATAAAATAAAATATAAACAATACCAATAACAGCTAGTTATAACAAAAAATAAATCATTAAATAAATCAAAATAGAAATAAAAACGAAGCTCGAAACAGAAAAATTAGCTCCAAATATAAAAAGCTCCAAATAGCCGTTATACAATAATGGCTAGTTTCACCATAAAAATCAATAACTAAATAAATCAAATAAAAAAGAAGCTTCAAATAGAAAAAGCAGAGCCAAATAGAAAAAAAACTCCAACTAGCCGTTGTACAATAACGGCTAGTTTGATCCTAAACAATAAAAATAAAACTTCACAAATATAAAAATAAAAATGAAATATAACATATAAAAAAATAAATAAATAAATTAAAAAATAAATAAATAAATAAATAAAATAAAATATAAAATAAATAAAAATAAAAATCAATAAATAAATAAATAAAAATAAAAATAAAAATAAAATACAAATACAAATAAAAATAAATAAATAAATAAATAACCATATCAGCTAGTTTAACCAAAAAATAAATAAAAATCAAATAAAATTAAAATTAAATGGAAAAATAAATCAATACAAATAAACAATAATTTATTCCTTTATATTTATATTTTATTTTATTTATTTTTTGTTTTTTTATTATTATATATATATATATATATATATATATATATATATATATATATATATATATATGAATAGATATAAAAATGAACATTAATAAATGAAAATGTTAAAAAATAAATAAATTAAATAAATAAAATCAAAAAAAAAATTTACATTACTTGAAATAATTTTATTTTATTTTATTTTATTTATTTATTTATTTTTTAATTAATTAACAAATTTAATTTATTTCTTTATATAAGCAACAAATTAGTAAAAATTAGATTATAAACAAATAATGAACAAGACTATGCTAAAAAATAAATCATATATATATATATATATATATATATATAAAATAAAATAAGAAATAAAATACAAATAAAAAAATAACTAAATAAATAAATAAATATAAAGGAGAAAAGCAAACCAGGATAAGAAGGGAGAAACGAGATCTTTGTTATTTTTGTTAATTTTAAAATTTGTATTTTTTTTTCTTATTATTATTATTATTATTATTATTTTTATTTTAATTTTTAAATTTAATTTTTTCTTTTTTGTATTTTATTTTTTTTATCTAAATGTTAATTTTGTAATTTAAATTATTTTTAAATTTTCTATTTTAATTTTTTTTTTAATTATATGGATTTTTTTAATAACTTAGAAAAAAATGTTTTTGATGTTTTTTTTTAAAAATTTTTTTGTTAATTTTTGTTTGTTTTCTTTAAATTATGTGTTTTTTTTTTCAAATTTTGTCATTTCTTTTGATATAATTTTCAAATATTTTGTTTTTATTTTTGTCTTTTTTTATTTATTTTTGTTTAAATTTTTTATTTTTATGAGTTAATTTTGTTTTTTTTTTACATTTTTATTGGTTTTTTTTTTATTGTTTTTATATATATTTTTTTTATCTAAGTTTTGTGTTTTATTACCAACATGAAAATCACCACTCTAAAAAAAAAGGTTGATCTTTTATCAATACGTTTCCAAAATTAGCATGAAAATCACTAACATTTTAAAACAAATATTCATACTTCATAAATAAAAATATTAGAGTGTCAAAAATGTGCTAAAAAAAAAGGTGATTCTGCATCACCACTTTTCAAAATTGGGTGCTTTTTATGCTACCAAAAAAAAGTAGGTAATAGTGCGGTTACCTATTTCATCGGTAACAGTGTTTTGACAAGGATTCCATTGTTGGGGTCTTCAGCCAAGATGCAAATCACGGGCTAAAATGCCTCTTAAGCCATTTCTGTTAAATGAATTATGTCCCATTTTGATTCTAAGGAAAAAACTCTATTTTTTGCCTCTTTGGTGAGATGAGACTCTTCATACTAATACTATTTATCCCTTTCCTTCAGTGGAGATGACCTAATTCTATCCTTTGAAGTAACCTTGGGGAGGTGAATTTTTCCTTTGTGGTGTTTGTGGTGATTTTCTTGTTTGTCACCATTGTTTTGTGACTAATAAAAACACCCATTTTCTCCCTGAACACAGGTCCTTTAATGATCAGTATTTTTACTAGTTTACCATAAAATCATGGTGTTTCTGTTTGTCTTAAGTTTACTGTGTCTCTTATCAAAAAATGGCTTTATGAACTCTTTCACATGTACTTCCCACCCCTTTTTTTCTATTTCTTCTTCATATTACTCTTCAAGGTATTTTTGCAGAAAGGTTTGGAGGTGATAGTTTATCCTTTGTATGTTTTAGGTGCCGAAATAAGAGGTTGCTTTTGGAGGTCCCTTTCACATCCCCTCTGCTGTTTATGAAAAAAAAAATTTATTCCATTACCTTTCCTTTTTGCTGACCTGATGTTCTTTTGACCACTCTTGCAGAGATGTGAGCACAGAGTAACTGTCTCCTTGCAAGATTCATGTCTTTAGGCATAAAATGTTCCTTGACTAATCTCCTTGGTGTATATAGGACCAATGACATGTCCCCTTATTTTTAATGTATTCCCTTTATATAGAAGAAGAATTAGAATCTGTAGGGCACCAAATCCATCCTATGACTTTGTGAAAACCCTAGGTGATCTAATGGAGGCCTTCTTGGACTTGGTTTTTGGGGTGGGATCTAGACTTAGGGTTTACAAGGGTAAGACAGGATCCATGCCAAGCTTTTTATTTGTGGACCTAAGATGCAACACACATACTTGACTATCTAAAAGGCTTTGCAGAAACATCCAGTTTTTCAGAGTTCCTTAAAGGAGGCACAACAAAGTTGCTTTGTTTGGCAGGTTTAGGAGGTGGTGGGGAATTGTGTAAGTAAGAAAAAAAAGAAAACATAGGTTTTTGTGCCAATGAGATAAGTTAGGTTTAAAAATGAATGGCTTGAGCCCTTGATGGGTCTTCCGGGAGTAGTGGGATAGTTATGACTAGATAGGATAACAAAATAGTGAAAATTCTACCTTGAGGATAATCAAGGCAATGAGATTTCTAGAACTCACAATGTTCTATAAACTTTGTTTCTAGAGACCTTGGGGTAATCATGTAGTCATCACTAAAGAAAAAATTTATTGATGACTAACATGACCCACCCCAAAACCCCTATGCTAGACTAAATATAATTAAAAGTATTCTAAATTGGACCAGTTTCGCAGCTCGTAGGAGACCCTGTTCCAACAGGTGATGTAGTAGCATTGCGATAAACCATTCCAAAAGAATATTTTGTTTTAGTTGGGAATTATTACAAATAAATAAGCGATCTTTGTACCATAAGGAATCATTTTTCCAACTAAATGTATCAGATGTACTAGGATCTTGCTGCAAATTTTGAATGAGTGTCCACACTTCTTCATCCTTCTTCCATTCACCCTTGCTTCGGTTATCCAATCTGGTTGGATAATAGAAATGGCACAAAGCAATGCTTCCACCTCTTCATTATTTCTTGAGAGTGCATCTGCAACAACATTTAGCTTCCCATTCTTGTAGATTATTTCAAATTCATAACCCTACATCTTTGTGACCCATTTTTGCTGCTCTTCTCAAGATAGTCTTTGTTCCAAAAAGTGTTTAAGACTATCATGATCAGTTTTTACCTTGAAGTGTCTTTCAATTATTTAAGTTTTCCATTTCTTTAGTGCATGCAGTATTGCTAACATTTCTTTCTCATAAATAGCTTTCTATAAATATTTTCCTTTGATTGGATGACTTCCAAAAGAAATGGCTCTTCCTTCTCGCATTAAAATAGCACCAATTCCATTTCTTGAGTCATCACATTCCACAATAAAGGTTTTTCTGAAGTTTGGCATAGCTAAGACTGGTGCTAGGCACATTGACTCTTTAAGATGTTCAAAGGCCTTAGTTGCTTCAGGAGTCCATGAAAATGCATCTTTCTTCAATAATGTTGTTAGAGGTGCTTCTATTCTCCCATAATTCTTAACAAACTTGCGATAATACCCTGTTAACCCGAGAAATCCTCGCAACTGCATTATGGTTGTCGAGAATTTGTTTTCTTTAATGGCTTTAATTTTGTTAGGGTCTACCTTAACACCCTCGTGAGATACAATATGACCCAGATATTCCACCTCTTATACTCCAAGAAACATTTGGATGTTTCTGCAAATAATTTTTTCTCTTGCAATAGTTTGAGCACCCTGTCAACATGTTGAATATGATCCTTCCAAGACTTGTTATAGATTATTATATCATCAAAAAATACTAGCACAAATTGTCTAACGAAGAGTTTGAAAATGGAATTCATCAATCCTTAAAATGTAGAAGGCGCATTGGTAAGGCCAAAAGGCATGACCAAAAATTCATAATGACCCTCATGAGTTTGAAATGTTGTTTTCAAAATATATTTAGTCTTCATTCTAATTTGATGATATCCTAAACGAACATCCAACTTGGTAAAATAAATTGCTCCATGTAATTCATCCAATAATTCATCAATCACAGGAATGGGAAATTTATCTTTAATGGTGAGCTTATGTAGCTCCTTGTAATCCAGACACATGCACCATGATCCATCCTTCTTGTGTACCAATACTATAGGAGTAGAGAAAGAACTTTGACTAGGTTGAATTATACCAGCCTCTAACATTTCTGCAATAATATGTTCAATTTTGCTCTTTTAGACATAAGGATATCTATAAGGCCTAATGTTTGGAGTAACACTTCCTGGAATTAAATGAATAGCATGATCATGATTACGAATAGGTGGGAGTCCTTTGGGAGTTTTAAAAACCTTGGAATGATTGTCCAAGACTTTTTGTAGATCTACAGAAATAAATGATTTTGATGTTGGAACTTCTAGTGAGCATAATTGTGCAATTACGCCTTGTTGTTCTTTATTTAGAAGCTTTTTCATGACATTAGAGATTATTATCTTTCCTTGCAATACCCCGTAATTTGACTTCCTTTCCTTCTGAAAAAAAATTCAAGAAACGTTCTTGAAAATCAAAAGCTACCATCCTCAAAGATTGTAACCATTGTACTCCTAGTACAAAATTAGCACCTCCCGTAGGAATGGAAAGTATTGGAATATTCAATAGATATTCCCCCATGGTTAGCTTGATATTATGGCATTTTCCAGAGCAAGTTATAGTTCCTCCATTTTCAACCATCCCTTGACATTCTGGTGCTGCGTATAGGAAACAATTCAATTCCTTGGCTACCTTACAATGAATAAAATTATGGGTACTACCTGAATCAATCAACACTATTACCTCTTTTCTTCTTGATATGTCATTCTATCTTGAGAGTTTGAGGAGTGTTAATTCCCGGCCAATGCATTACATGATATGGTTAGACTCATTTCTTCCTCTTCTAGGGTTGGTTCCTGGTGTATATCCTCTTCTTGTTCATTTTATTCTTCTTCTTCAAAATGTATGTTAAAGAATTTCTTCTCAGCACACTTATGACCTTTAGTGTATTTTCTATCACAACTATAGCAAATCCATTTTGATATTTTTTCTTCCAATTGTTGTGGTGTCAACCTTGTAGGTTGTGGAAATCTAGGAGTAGCAACACTTCCCTCTTTATAGCAGTGATTGGTAAGCTTCCTTGTTGCCATAATTTTACATTCAGTTTTTCTTACCAACTTGAATGCCTTCTCCAATGAATCAGGTTCCAAAACGCAAACTTCATGTTGGATGTTATCCTTTAAAGTACCTATGAAGAGATCAATCTTGTGTTCATCTAGAATATCAGTTACCATTGTATTCAATTTTTGGAAGTCCTCAATGTGCTCCCCCACTAAACCCTTTTGTTTGAGATTTATCAATTGGCTAAAGAAGGTATTTGTCTTTGTATCCTCATAATTTTCCGTCATTTCCTCCGTAAAAATTGACCAAGTGACAATTTTTTTACGAGAGAAAAGCCATCGATACCATGAAAAATTATTTTGTTCTAAATTTAAAGTTGCAATGTGTAGCTTTTGTGTGTTTTTCACATTATTCAGATCAAAATATTGCTCCATCTGTAGTATCCATGTTACAGGATCCTTTCCATCAAACTTCCTCATATCCATTTTTGGAATATGGTGGTTCTTCCCACCAACATTAGAGTTTATGAAATAACGATAAACATTTATTTTTTTCTCATCATGAGTTTCCTCTACTATATTTTCACCATTAGGAAAAATTTGTTGTATCAACTTTGTCAAAGCTTCCATGTCTGCTTTTAGATCATTCTTCATGTTTTCCATTTTTTCATCGATCTTAGCTTCCATGTCATCCATCTTAGATTCCATGGGCTAGCTTCCATGCCATATATTTTAGATTCCATGTCATTCTTCAAACCATCCATCTTAGATTCCATGCCTACCATCCATATTAGTTTCCACGCCTTTCTTCAAAACTTCCATGTCATTTTTTGTTGCTCTTTGCGAGAGCAAAATTTGTTGCACTTGCTCTTGTAAATTTGATATGTCATGTTGCCATTCTTCTTCTTCATGAGTCATAGTAGAGCCTTCTAAAGGCTTAATGGGTTTTGAATTCTTTTTAGGGGCCATTTTAGAATCCAATACTGATATATATTCTACAATATGCCCTTGGAATCAATTCAACTTGATTCCTCAAACAAGACTTATGCAATTCAAGAAAACAAAATACACACCTTTTACTTGCTTTTTAGGAGCTCTATATTGAAATTGAATTATATCTATAATGGAAGATCCTCAATATCTAAAATTTCGCCTTGTAGTACCCATCTGAATCTTCTTTCAAATGTTACAAGTCTGACCTGATATTGATTCTTCAAGGAAAATTTATGTCCAATCTCCCACAATGACCCAATTACTGACTAATTCAATAGAGCGAACTTGTACGACTTGCCACGTGTCACTGTTTCCTCCTTTGGCTCTAAAATTTATAGACAGGAAACTAAAATTTGTGTACTGGCGGCCATTATTTACAGAATTCCAATCTGATGCTCAGAGAGAGAGTTATGAAGATGTTCCCACGATAACCTCTTTGAGATGAAATTCAGGAGCGTGAAAATGACCTAACTTCCACAGATCATATCTCTGAAAATATTGTGAAACAAGATCTAAAATTTTGCGACGATGTTCCTATGGATTTCAGATTTTCTCTCTAAAACTTGCAGCTTCTGAATCTTCGTAGAAAAAATATTATAGTGAAAATTCTGCGATGACCTGTTTAGGTTAAATTCAAGAGCCTGCAAAAAGCCCTAACTTCCATAGATCATATCTCCTAGAATATTGTGAAAAAAGCTCTAAAATTTTGCGATGATGTTCCTCCGAATTTCGGCTTCACATGCTAAAAATTTCAGCTTCGAACCTTCGTAGAAACAAATTTATAGCGAAAATTCCATAATGATCGGTTTGGATAAGCAAAAACCGTAGAATCCAAAGCTCTGACACCAAACGTTGTGAAACTAGCTCCAAAAATAGAAGAAAATAGATATCAATGCCTTAGAAATAAGCCCCTTCGACAGGGAAACCTCCAATACATTACATGAATGAACAATTCTTGGATGATACAAATTACAAAACCTCCTTTCTATATGTAGGAGCCCATGGGGCCACAATTTAATCCTAGTCAACCTAACTATAATAATTTAAGGGCACAATAATAACAATATGGGGGTTATAGGGGTACAATAATAATAATAAGGGGGTTACACTAACAACAATAAGGGACTATACTCGTAATATAAGGACCTAACACCAACCACTCCTGAAGCTTATGCACAAAGGTTACAAAGAATATTTCATAGACATCGATGAAGATGTACTCGTTCTTCCACTTCTCAACCGTCAGCTTCATGTTGCGATTCTCCTTTACAGCAAACTCTTGAATCTGTCTTTCAAACCAATCTTCAATTTCCACCCTCTCAGGTCTCCAATGGCCTCGTGGCATTATCCGATCTCTCTCTCAAAATGATCTCATTCCCAAAAAAGAAACCAATTGTTGGCTTGAGGGGTCCTGACCTAGGTTCAAAGATGAAGTTTTTCCAAAAAAAACCTATACTACTCACACTTTGAACCATTTTTTGGCTTGATGGGTCCTAACCCAGGTTAGGAGGTGATGGTTTTCCAACAAACCCCTATAATACTGGCCCTTTCGGCAATTACTTGCTTGCGCAAGCCAAGGTCTCGCTCGAAGTAGTATATGATGGTGCTGGAACCAGGTTTCTGCACCCTAAGAGAGAGAAGATAATTTGAGGCAGATCTAGGTCGCAAATTATTAGGTTCGCAAAGAATGAGTCTATTTGCAGCTCTTTTTAACAATGTAATTAGCATATAACCATAACAAAGCTATCGGATCTAATCAGTACATTCGCATACACGTGCGTATTACCAAATGCCATTACAGAGCACTATAATTGTAGCCAATATCAGATCACAGATATTCTCATGCCAATTCAAAAATACAGATACATTCGCACCTTAAATAAATATCACAGATGCGCTTCAGCAGTAAACATAACCATTGTATATAAAACACAAATACTTCAACTATATTTCGCATTCATTAACATCAAAAATCCACATACAACCCAACACATCACACAGACATAGCCTAGCAGGGTCCGGACAATAGTACTGAGGATCTCCACGCACAAAGACAACATGAGTCCTTACCCAAAACAACCCAACAGATCTTAACAATTCGCACGTAGCATCAATCTATCAACTTACTTCTTTATTAGACCCAACTATCTATCTATTTATAATATCATAGCCTTCGCTATCCTGTGGTCCACAAACCATGGTTTGTAGAACCTAGAGCTACCCTTTAACCCATTACAACACATTAGGGGATTTTACCCATCCCAAAACCCCTACGCAGGACCGAATTGAACAAAATTGTACCAAAAACGCAGGTTAGGGAACCTTGTTCCAATAATCAATGACTTGAAAGATAGCCTCTTCCAGGGGAAAACCTCCTTTACATCACATAAATGAACAATTCTTGGATGATACAAATGACAAGACCTCCTTGGTATTTATAAGATTATAAGGGTTCACAATATAATCAAAGAATACATAAAATTAATAATGTAAGGGAAAAAAAATAACAATAATGGGCTTCTATGGGGCACAATAGTAATAATATGGGGGCTACATGGGCACAAAAAAAATAATAAGGGGGTTAATAATATGGATTTATGCAGGAATGCAACAAAATAAACATATAACCATAAATACAAAGATGCAACAGAAAAATCACTTCATTTCATTAATATCAAAGAACTGAAATTTGCTGTTATGAACCTAATTCATAACTTAAGTATTAAATATAGTCATTAATAGAATAAATATAAATAAATGTAATTACTAGCTAATCAGTTAGGATTATGTTAAATAGTCATTAGGTTAATGAAAAGGCATGTCTAAAAGACATGCCCCTTCAAGAAAAGGTACCTGCATGGGTATAAAAGCGGGACCTCATTGTAATCATTCAATCATGTTATATCTTATCAATAAAATATTTATTATTATAAATATCCTCTTGTGTATTTTTATAATTAAAGCCTTTTGCTATTAAATCTACATATCTGCAAGTCTTCTGCTACAGTATTCAAAATTACGAATTCCGCTGCTACAGTGGTATCAGAGCCATCTTGAAGCCAAGTTAAGGACAAGTTGAAGCAATGGCACATAACATTGTTGTACAAGCCTACGAATGTAGTTTACAAGCTCGAGCACATTATTTACCATACAATGTGCCATTACGTCAAGATCCCAAAAGAATGGAAATAATTAGAAAACTTCTAGAAAAGCTTGAGCACTTAGAGAAGTTATGTGCAAAATATTCTGCAGTAGTCCATAATAAAAAAGATGAAAAATGCAGTAATAATGATAAAGCAGTTAGTTTTTCTAAAGGAAAATCAAGTAAAACATCCATGGAAAAGTCAATTAAATATATTCCCTCACCAATGCGTAATAAGAGTAAAGAAGATGGGAAGTGTTGGAAGTGTGGAGAAAAATATTTCACAGGACATACATGTGTTTTTTATACAAGAATATAATTGACAGCAACAATAAAAAAACAGAAAAAAATGATGTTGAAAATAAAAATGGTGAAGAAGATGAAGCTGATGTGGATTTTCATCTAGTTAAATCAAATTCCAATATAACTGATCTGCAACAGACAAAAGAGCAGAGACAACAAACAAACAAAGAGAGATTGCAATATCTGGAAAAACTTAAATGGAAAGAACAAATGTGTAAAAATCTTCAAGAGAAGGTACAAGGTTATGCCTTCCACCATTTAAACCTTGCCTCTGCTGCTGCCACAGTCCCATACAATCAATATATCACAGTCTCGACATTCCTTGTTATTCTCAGGGAAAAACGTTTTGAAATCATCGGGGGAAATCCAATAGCCATCTGGTCCTATTCAGAAATGGTTGGAACCAGAAATATTTTAGACGCTGACTGGTCTGGAACAGAATCAGATAACGATGACCTTAAAATGGGAGACAGTCTGGATGATGATAAAGGTAAAGATAACCCCAATAAATTTTCATCTCCAACGCAACCCCCTCATGTTGTTGTTGCTGCAAACAATAATGAGAGTGATAATACAAGCTGCTCCTCTGAAGAAAGTGGGAAGAATCTTGTGAAATTTGTCAACAGATGTTCTAGTAATCATGGAAATGCTATTCCAGAAAGGCCAACAAATGTTAGCACAGAATGTACTTCAAGTAGCTACGGTAATGAGATAGTAGATAAACCCAGTTCAAGTGAGCAGACCGATTCTGATCTAAGATATCAACCAATTCAACAGCAGAAAACTATTGTATCAAAGTCGACTCAAGTGTTATCTGGTGCCTTAAGGGAAGAAGAATTATTTGATACAATGGTGTTGCTCTATCATTTAGGTCTGGCTCCAAATTTTAAGCAGGCATCGTATTATATGTCTCATCAGTCACAGTCAAATTCTCTCTTGGAGGACACAGATAAGCACATTAGAGCAGAGAAAACTTCCCAGGATCATTTGAAGCGTCTAAAAGAAGCTCGGAATGTGCAAAGATCTGACACGGTGATTGCAGATGCTTTGTGGGAAGGTCTTCATGTTTTCAAACAACACCATGGTTTTGCTCAGGTGTTTATGACATCTCAGTCCAACACATTCAGTGCGATGCTCATAAGAAAGAAAATATATGGTATAGTCGATGAAACGAGAAACTCCCCACCGACGGTGACGCGTTGCATTGCAACTCCCGCTGCCACTGCCGCCGTTCAACCTGCTGCTACTTCTCCGACGACGATGACGATGCCTAGTGGGTCTCCCAGTCAACTTCCGCTACAGCAGAGACAGTCAACGGTCAAGAGGGGCAAATCTGGGCACCCATTCATACGTGACTCTGCAAATTATTTGGTGGTTCGATATAATAATGACAATGTCTTTTATATTATCGTCACGCCCAAACAAAAGGGAGCACGTCCACGCTATCGCACCAGCAATCGATGCTGGCTGCATCGCCCCCCTTCTCCAGCAGAGTTCTATCCGCGGCCCAACTCTAACGCGATATACAGAGGCGGGCCCATTGAACCGGATGAATTCATTTTCCGTGCCGTTCGAAGCCCTTACTCCGGCAGGTCTGGTGAATAGAACTGAATCTTTCGGTGTTGGACTATGCAACGCTCCTGATAGCGATCAGGCAGAGTCATAGTAATCAAGCGTCGGGTTTCATGCATTTTCCTTATACAATATTTCGCGGAACCAATGCCTCCAAACAATTAAAAGCCACGGAGACGACACAATGTTAGGAATCTATTAGTTATAAATTAATAAAACTAAGAAGTTTTAATAATTAAGTTCTTTATAAATTTATTAAAGTTACTTTATTAAAAAAAAAAATTATAAAGTTACTTAATGATACAAAACAAAATTATTATAATATATATATAGATAGATAAAAGTACAAATTCGAATAAAAGGAAAAGGTTCATTATTTAAAAAAAGAAAAGTTAAATTACATATAAAGGAGTCGGAAAAAAAAGAAAAAAGAAAAAGAAGGAGGGGACTTCATAAAGGTGTTCAAAATAAATGAAATATCACTTATTTTATTTAGGAGAAATGGTTATCCCATACGAAGAATATAAACCCTTTGGTCAAGTATTAATTGATAAACTTGTCAAAGAAATCAATGAAGAGAAACAAATTGAGCCTAATTTGAAAATGATGAAGGGAAGATGATTTAAAAAAAATGGAGGAATTATGAGTACGAATTATATGTTCAAGACAACGACAAAAAGAACTTGGAAGGAAATTAAAAGTAAAAGGAATTGTCGAAAAGTTTAGCTTTGAGGACAAAGCTTTTTGAAGAAGGAGGCAATGTTATGAACCTAATTCATAACTTAAGTATTAAATATAGTCATTAATAGAATCAATAGAAATAAATGTAATTACTAACTAATCAGTTAGGATTATGTTAAATAGTCATTAGGTTAATGAAAAGGCATGTCTAAAAGACATGCCCCTTCGTGAAAAGGTACCTGCATGGGTATAAAAGCGGGACCTCATTGTAATCATTCAATCATGTCATATCTTATCAATAAAATATTTATTATTATAAATACCCCGTGTATTTTTATAATTAAAGCCTTTTGCTATTAAATCTACATATACGCAAGTCTTAAACTACGGTATTCAAAATTACGAATTCATTTGTGAAATTTGCTTACAGACAGAATGGAAATAAACTAGCTAGGACGCTTGTAGCTTATCTCTGAGAAGAGAAGTGGTGGCTACAGGCCTCTGAACTGTGTTACAATGAGGCTCGAGGGCCTATTTATTTTTTAGAAACAATAGAAAACCCTAAACATCCAAAACCCTAACCCTAGGAGATGAAGCGCCAAAAATATGGACCCCATTTGGGTAAATTGGTGTTTCAACTTCTCGAGGACGTAACTTTAGCATACGATCTCCATTTGATGCGAATCATACCTCGTTAGAAATACCTATCCGAGGACTACAAATTTTGAGCGAGAAACATCGGTCCATGGACCCATGTTGCTCTCGGTTTTCCCAAAAAGCATCATTTAGGGCCTCAAAATAGCTTTGAAAGTCCAGGACCCGAAAAACTGCTAAAAATAGTAAGTTGTGCCAAAACTGAAAAACTGAAAGAGACAATGGTGGGGCCCCAAGTGGAATAGGCAGGTGACCACCAATATTCACCTGGATCAACTACACTAGTATTATAGGGAACTAACATGCCACTCTCCTTCAAATAAGTGTTTTCCTTAATTCTTGAGTGGTTTTGGAGGCTTCTGTATACAATAATCATCCTCCCATGTGGAATATTCAATGGGTAGTTTCTTCCACTTAAAGAGATACTATGAAATTGATGGATACCATAAATTTCGGTTTCTTATTGTAACACCCTCTTCCCACATCTACCCAAGTAACTAGCCAACCAGGGTAAACATGTGATGAGAGGCTACTAATATGAGATTCAACCTCTTAGATGACCTTAAGGAAGTGGAACCAATGGGAACACCAAAAACACACTTTACACCACATCATTGACATCCACAGGAGGTAGCCCAACCTTCCAGGGCCCTATTCCCTGAGGGGGGATTGATTTTTATCCCATTTTAGGGTGATCTCTAGGAATATAAGGGCAAGGGAGTGGTTGTAGACACTATGTCCGTGGGATAGACTTGGCAAGGTAGCCGCTTAGGAACAAACAACAAATTTTCCACCTGTAGCTCAAGGATTTGTGCCACATTTTCAGCCCCTGAGCCCAGGTCACTGACCATAACTTCCTGTAACTCCAGGAGAGGGTAATTAACATTAAAAAAAACATATGGAAGCAATCACATCCACCAAAACTCATGAATTTACCCAGCCATGACAGGATTTCATCAAACATGTCACAAACATAGCATCTACATTCATAAACATCGGATTAAAACAAAGGGGTCTCTTTCTTATATGAGAATGGTTAAGAAGCATTGTTGTTGGAATAGGGTCCCCTAAAAGCTGTGAATTTTGTACAATTTTGTATATTTTTGGTATTAATTAGTCTAACACAGGGCTTCTGGGGTGGGTCAAAGCCCCGAATGCATTGTAAAGGGTCAAGGGTAGACTAAGAATCTGCAAACCACAGTTTGAGGACCATTGGAATCATAGGCCAAGTCAATATAAATAGATGAACACTTTGAGTCATAAGGTAGGCAAGAATTAATTTTGATGCTCAGTGAAAATTGTTAGATCTTTTGTTGGGTCATTTGGGTAAGGACTATTTCTGGCTGTGTGCGCAGAGATCCTCAGTCCTACTGTGTGTGGAACCTGTAGGCTGTTTGTGCAAGATGTGTTTGGATTGTACTAGGTTTTGATACTAATATATGTGGATATAGTTAAAGTATATCCGTGTTATTTGATCTGATGTGAAATTGTTGATGCGAACCTTTGGGACCTGTTGAAATTACAAATACAGTTGTGTTAATTGTTTAAGCTGTGAATCTATCTGTGTTATGGTATGAAGTGTATCTGTAATCTGTTATTAATGATGTGTTATGATATGGTGTGTGAGTAACTGCTGATATGCACATGGATGCAAAGATATTGACTAGATCTGTGCATGATAATAGCTCTGTTATACCGTGGATTGTACTGTTAGAAAACCTGCGAATACACCTGTCTTGGCCAAATATGATAAACTATGAACACAAATTTTCTAGACTTACCTACTCTTTCTCAGGGTGCAAAAACCTAGTTCCAGCACCCTCCCATACTACTTTGGGTGAGACTTTATCTTTTACAAGCAGGTCAATACCGAAAGGGCCAGTAGTATAGGGGTTTGTTGGCAAACCTTAACCTTTGAACCTGGGTCAGGACACCTCGAGCCAAAAAAAGGTTTTGTTGCCGAGACTGGGAGAATTTTGAGAGCGATATCAGGTAATGCGAGGAGAACATTGGAGACATGAGAAGAAATAAATTGAATAGTGGTTTGAAAAATAGGTCCAAGAATTTGTGGTAAAATAAAATCGCAGCACAAAGTTGATAGCAGAGAAGTGGAAGAAAAAGTACATTTTCACAGAGGTGTACGAAATTTTCTTTGTGACATTTGTGAAAGAGCTTCAGGAGTGGCTGGCAAGGCTTGTCAATTTCCAGACGTGTTGGAAGGATTAACGTGTCATACAGTGGACTCCAGAGTTGATCCAACAGTTAGAAAGGACTGATAAGACCCTCACTTGCATAGTAGATCATTGGGCGGATAGTGTGTTGGGAGGATTTGTGACAGAATTTGTAATCGATCAGTTTGTATCCTATTCAGAAGTAGAGCGGAGGTTCTTCAAATGGTTCCAAGGCAAGTTCCTAAGAACACTGGCCTTATTAATCAAAATTCTGCTATGCGAAAAAAGTATTCTGTGTAGCCAAACCAAGTGAACAACCTCTGATCTGGGTGAAAGCACAACACGAAGTGGTAAATACTACCGAACCAATCAAGAAGGAGATAGATCTGTCTACAACCCAATAAGAGATTTGGTTGTTCATAGCCCTCCAGCTACACCACCTTCAAACCAGCATAGTGGTAAGAACTCACTCGTGCCTCCACCTCCACCAGAAGATGAGATGGCCTCGCACATGAAGCTACCTACCTTCAAGGGCATAGGGGATAGGGATATAGATCGGTTTTGTTTTTTCACATATTCGATATGGACTACGCAGAATGTGGCCAATCATGCTATAAAAAGGGTGCAACTATCCCTTTCCTTTGAAGGAAGAGCCCTGGACTGGTATATGGGATACATAGCTCAGCATGCGAATGTGACCATTCAAGAGGTTAAAAATGCCCTAAAATAACAGTTTCAGAAGCCTAAGTCCTACTCTCAGAGACTGAATGATCTAAAATATTTGAAGCAAGGACTCTCTTAGTCTGTATGGGAAGCTGACCAACGGCTAAAGAAGGTGATTAGAGAAGGGGAATATATGTACGATGACAAACAACACAAGGAATGGGTCATCGCTATGTTACTGCCTCACCTGCGTGTACCTATGGGTCATAAAGCCATTGAATCAAAGGGAAAATATTTGAAGATTGCTATGAAATTAGAAGCTTCATGAAGAGACGATACCCAGCTGGGAGTACAAAAAATCAAGGGATAGCTGGAGGTGATGCACATGGAGATCCAGAACCTGTGAAAGGACGGAGGGAAGGAAGCTAGCCCAGATGTATGGTGCATACGATGCAGGGTATCAGGCCATACCAAAGATCAGTTCCCACTGCTGGCAGACTACCTCCAGGCAAGGGGACCCAGTTCGTTCTGCTCAGGACCAAGTGGACCAGTGTTCTAGTGTGATTATTGTCGCGTAGCAGGCCTAAATGATACTAACCACTGCCCCCATTCGGGTGCATATGTCCTAGAACTAAAACAACAATGGTATATTTTTTCTGATCAGTAGGACATGATGAACATAACTTCTGAACTTATGATCTAATGATAGATCGAGGAAACCTATATAGGGTATAATCAGACCCTTCTTCACCAAGATCCCCCTCAAGTATGGGTGGCTCCCTAGCTAGGGGCAGGGGAGTGTGTAGAGGTGGAAGCGCAGGTCAGAGAAGAGGACAACTGATTTGTTATAATTGTGGGGAAGTAGGACACTTTGTGAGGGACTGCCCAAACCGCTTGAGGAAATATTGCAGATATTGTAGACAGCTGGACCATGTGATTGAATACTATCTAATTCTTATAGTAAAAATGCAAGAAAAGTAGAATACACCTATGCAGAATGTGTGAAGGGTTAAAGCAGAACCTCGGGACGAAGGACAAGGAATTAATGTCATAACACGCAATGGCATGGCCATTGGGGGAGATGGGGAGAAAGCTACAACTAAGGCTCTTATCCAAAAAGAAGTCATCAAACAAGAAGGTTTGGACCTACATAAGGAAAAGGAAACCTTTGTCGCAGCTCGCCAAGACATTACTAAGGTTGAGGCATCTACTTCTCAGACCCGTCAAACCTCAAAGTAGATGATGAGGTCAAACCATTTTTGCAGGCATGTATGAAGCTACTGCGCAACCAAAGCACCATAGAAAATCTTCAAGCATTAATATACAATTGCACAGAAAGAACTAATCCACCCCTAGAATTTAAGGATGTGCACAAACTGTACAATGAGAAGAAAAACACTAGTAGGAAAATGCGGTTAACAATGCAAATTAGAGATTATGAGATGGATCAGGCTATTTTGGACTTGGGATTAGATGCGAACGTACTACCCAAGAAAACTTGGAAGATAATGGGAGAACCTAAGTTGGAATGTTCCACTATCCAGCTGCACATGGCCAACCAGCAGAAGATCATACCATTGGGGAGACTGTCAAAGATCATGGTAGATATCGTAGGAGTTAAGGTCCAGGCTGACTTTGAGGTTATTTATATTGTAGAAGATGTGGACCCCTATCCTATGCTCCTAGGATTGGATTGGGCCATAGTTACGGGAGGTATCATCAACCTAAAGAAAAGAAACATGGTGTTTGAAAATGAAGGTACATGGGTGATAGTACCATTAGACCTTGCAGAAGGAGAATGGTATAAGAAGCTAGTGTGCGAAGAAGAGGATTTGGACCATATCTATAATTTAACTACAAGGGACGAAGATTGGATCAATCCCATGGCCGATGGTGTACTTTGCTTGGGAAAAAGATAGAGAATTTTTCTCTGAATCCGATGGAGAGATGAAAAATTGGAAAAATCAGTTACATGATGTATCTACATTCCAATGTCTTAGAATCACTAAGAACTTCCGATGCATCTCCTCCGAGGTAAGAGAACTGCCCTACTTTGATGGTTCTATTAGTATTAAGGAATTTTTGTGAGCATTTGAGGCTCAGTTTCCGAGAGAGCAAAGGTTATGGACCCTTAATCTAGCCATGCGCACAACACCTGCAAGGTGGTGGCACACCCAGAAGAAGGTATTATAGGATTGGGAAGAGTGTCAGGATATGATGATCCTGCGATTTGAACCTCCGATTCACTTGTGCGTAAAGAAATTCCTTAGTCCAGGGGACCCGCACGAGCATTTGTTCATTTGGATGGAGAAATGGTGTGACTGGACTACAAAAGAATGGGTGCACCTATTTATTCATGCCTTGGGACCAATCTCCACCACATGGTACTTAGATGCGGAGCTACATCAGCGCACCCGCCACTGGGAAACATTAAAGGATGAATTTGTAGGAATATTTGGGTTAGCAAGGGGAACGGAGGCGCTTGACTAAGCTCTGCAGGATATAGATACCTTCATATTTAATGAATCACACCCTTACACAGCTCCTGGGGCACCAACGTGGGAAACACAGATGCAAGATATTATCAATTGTCGCAATATAGTAATAGAAGAGTGCGATGAAGATCATCACAATGTCTCTATCCCATAATCGGAGGGAGAGCACGCAGTGGCTGGACCTCCACTACAAACTATCGATGTTACTAAGCCTTTGAAGCTACCATAAGTCAACATTAGCACGAAAGAGCAGCCTAAGTTGGCTAAAATAGGGGATTACTAGGATGATGATACAGTCAAAAAATTTGCAGAACTACTCATAGAGTATCTGGGCTTATTCCAATGAATTTTTTGGAGCTTATGGGGATCACAGGAGACCTAGGGATCATGTGCATCATGTTAAAAATAGATGCATGTCCTATGAAGCGGCGACCTTATCATTTGAACCCTAAGTATAAACAAAAGTTCAAGGAAGAAACTGACAAGATGCTCACCGTAGGTATAATCGAATTGGTTGAATAGTCAAAGTGGGTAATTCTGATGGTGGTTCAGGAGAAAAAGACGAAGGGAGAGATATAGATCTGTGTGGAGTTATGGAAAATGGATGATTCCTGCATACATGATCCCTTTCCCACACCATTCTCGGACGAAATCCTTGATAGAGTCGGAGGGCAGGAAGCATACTCATTTAAAAACGAGTTCTCGAGCTACCATAAAATTAGAATCGCACCTAAATATCACAGCAAAACTACATTTGCTACTGAATGGGGATCCTTTCAATATATTGTCATGACATTTGGGCTTAAGGATGCCCCTACCATCCTTTCGCAAGTGGTGGTCGCAGTGTTCAAAGAGTTAATCCACAAGTTTTTGGAGGTGTATTTTGATGACTGGATTGTATTTAGCTTGGTGAAGAAGCACATCTCAAACCTGCGCATGATGTTGGATGCTTGTAGGAAGCACCATATTTCCCTGAATATCAAGAAGTGCATATTCTACCTACCCTTTGGAATCTTGCTCAGGCACATATTTTTTCGGCAAGGATTGATGGTTGATCCTTCCAAGGTCGCAGTTGTCATAAATATTTCAATACCTACAACTAAGAAATAGTTGCATTCAATCCTCGGACATATAGGCTACTACAGGAAGTTTATTCAAGGGTATGCGCTAATCACAGCACCTATGGAAAAGCTGCTTAAGAAGGATGTTTCATTTTTTTGGGATGACGAATGCTAGAAGAGCTTCGAGCTACTCAAGGAGAATATGGCCTCTACACCTATTCTCATATTTCCTGATTGGGTGAAGGTATTCCATGTTCACTTAGATGCATCAAGAATCGCCCGAGGAGTGGTCCTTCCGTAGCCTGGAGACGAAGAATCGATCATCCTGTTGCATTCACTAGTAGGAAACTCTTTGGTGTAGAATGCAACTATTCCACTACGGAGGGGGAGGGATTGACCATGGTCTATGCATTATAGAAGTACCGGCACTATCTGTTAGGAGGACACCTCAAAATGTTTACAGATCATTTGTCTTTGAAGTACATGGTGAATAAGCCTGTGTTGGGGGTAGGAGGAATCTATCGATGGCTACTACTATTTCGGGAATATGACTTTGAGATCATTGTCAAGCCGAGGAAGTTGAATGCTGGGCCAGATCACTTGTCCCAAATTGAGATTGGTGATGAGCCAACCAACCTGGAGGAAGGATTTCCTGATGCGCAGCTGTTTGCTATTAAGGTAGTTGATGCACACTTCGCCGACATCATTCAGTTCCTAACTATAGGCATGGCACCTGTAGAGTATTTGGTTAAAAAAAAAAAAGATTTGGTAACCCACGTTGCAGATTTTACCATCATCGCAGGTCATGTATATAATATGGGGGCTAATGAAGTGCTTCGAAGGTAAGTTTTGGAGCATGAACAACGTGCTATCTTGGCAAAAGCTCACAATTGTGTAGTGTTGGGGTTCCCATGTTTTGGCCAGATTGGCAAGACCAAAAGATGAGACAACATCAAACCACTTTCAAACCTCATGATCCAACCCTCCTGGGTCCAGAGAGGGATCTATCTATAAGAGCAAAGTTTTTATGTCTATGAAGCTCAAAATTAAAGATGCTAGGCTAGTTATAGGCACAGGGTTTTTTTGTTTGATTTGTTTGTTTGGTTGTTGATTATAAGGAAAGAAGGATTCAGTGTAAGACCAGGATGAGCAAAGAGGGATAAGGCAGAGGTGAAATGTTCCGGGAAATATTCAAAACCATTGGGCAATGGAGTCAGGAAAGGATTTGCTTGCTAATCAATAGGCAGGCTTTCAATTGGGCTAGTCATCTGAAACATAGGATCTTCAAGATGATTGTGTGATATGGAAAAGTAGGAGAGGAGGAGGTAACACAGATTTAGAGCACAGAGTTAAAGACTAGCTGGTCGTACAAGGATCCTAGTGGACAGGGCTAACTCTAATCCCCAGTGTTCCCAAATCTTCCAACTAAATCTATAACAAGAAACATCTAAGAACTGAATCCATTTAACTCATACATCAGAGAGCAGGCAATAACATCCACTACACTGGTTAAACCAACTGAAATAATTTCTTAGATAATACATTCAAAAGAGAAACATCAATGGCAAGGAGAGCAGAAACATAAGGTACCTAACAAGGGTAAATCCTATGCCAATATTCTGATGCAAGCCAGTAGAAACGAAATGAAATGAATGTAAACACAAAGATATAAAAACATCACCGCTGCTTCAGATCAGGATCCAAAGAAATGTGCTTGTCATATTAAATAGCAATACCAATCAAGTAAAACTTTGCCAATAGCTGAATACTCAGTCTGAAAACATCTCCTTCAACCTATCTTACAGTTTTACATAGAGACTGTGTCTCAATAGAAACTACTTGCAGTTCTCTGATCACTGATCAACAACCATTAAAATGAGTTTCTTCATGAATTTATAGCCCCGGAGGAGTAGAGGAGGTAGGTGAAGAACTAAATGCAGTATTAAAACTTCTGAAAAGCAAGAGGGCCGAAGCCCATTCTGTTTAAATCCTGTGCATTTAATTTCTGGTGTTCTTTGGGTGAACGAATGATCTTCTTCAGACTCCAGATTACTCTAATATGACTCTAATATGACTCTAAATATGTAAATGACATCCTTTAAAGTGCTTATGAAGAGATCAATCTTATGTTCCTCTGGAATATCAGTTACCCTTATATTCAATTTTTGGAAGTCCTCAATATGCTCCCCCACTAAACCCTTTTGTTTGAGATTTATCAATTGGCTAAAGAAGGTGTTGCTCTTTGTATCCTCATAATGTGCTATCATTTCCTCCGTAAAAATTGACCAAGTGACAATTTTTTTACGGGAGCAAAGCCATCGATACCATACAAATGCATTTTTTTCTAAATGTAAAGTTGCAATTCATACCTTTTGTGTGTTTTGCACGTTATGGAGATCAAAATATTGCTCCATCTGTAGTAGCCATGTTATAGGATCCTTTCCATCAAACTTCCTCATCTCCATTTTTGGAATATGGTGGTTCTTCCCGCCAACATTAGAGTTTATGAAATCACGATTAACATTTATCTTGTTCTCATTATGAGTTTCTTCTACTATCTTTTCACCATTATGAAACATTTATTGTATCAACTTTGTCAAACCTTCCATGTCTGCTTTTAGATCCTTCTTCATGTTTTCCATGTTGTCTTTCATGTCATCCATCTTAGCTTCCATGCCAGCTTCCATGCCATCCATCTTAGCTTCCACACCTTTCTTCAAAATTTCCATTTCATATTTTGTTTCTCTTTGCGAGAGCGAAATTTGGTGCACTTGCTCTTGTAATTTTGATAGATCATGTTGCAATTCTTCATCTTCATGAGTCATAGTAGAGCCTCCTGAAGGCTTAATGGGTGTTGAATTATTTTTACGGGGAATATTTTAGAATCCAATACTGATATCTATTCTACAATATGTCCTTGGAATCAATTCAAATTGATTCTTCAAACAAGATTTATGCAATTCGGAAAAAAAAAAATACACACCTTTTTCTTGCTTTTGAGGAGGTCGATATTGAAATTGGAATATATATGTGATTGTAGCACTTGAATATTTTAATTTTGGTACTAACGTAGCCCTATGAGTTCTCTTTCTAATGCCATAGGTCTGACCTGATTTGGATTCTCCAAGACAAAGTTGTGTCCAATCTCCCACAATGACCTAATTATGGATTGGTTTAGTAGAGCGAACTTGTACGACTTGCCACGTGTCATTGTTTCGTCCTTTGGCTCTGAAATTGGTAGAAAAGAAACTAAAGTCTGTGTAATTGAAACCAATTTTTATGGCACTCCAATCCGATGCTCATAGAGAGAGTTATGGATATTTTCCTAGGATCACCTCTTTGAGATGAAATTCGGGAGCCTGCAAAAAGCACTACCTTCCACAGATCATATCTCCGAAAATATTGTGAACCAAGGTCTAAAAGTTTTTAATGAGTTTCCTCAATATTTCAGCTTCACACCCTAAAAATTTCAGATTCTGAACCTTCATAGAAAAAAATTTATAGCGCAAATTCCACGATGACCTTTTTTGGAGCCTGAAACAAGACCTAACTTCCACAGATCATATCTCCGAAAGTATTGTGAACCAAGCTCTAAAATTTTTAGAAAATATTCCTTAGGATTTCGAATTCGCACCCTAAAAATTTAAACTTCTGAAACTTCGTAGAAAAAAATTTATAGCAAAAATTCCACGATGAATTGTTTGGAGCAGCGAAACCCTAGAATCCAAAGCTCTGATACCAAATGTTGTGTAAACAGCTCCAAAAATAGAAGAAAAGAGATATTGAAGCCTTATAAATAAGCCAATTCAAGGGGGAAACCTCCAATACATTACATAAATGAACAATTCTTGGATGATACAATTTACAAAACCTCCTTTCTATAAATAGGAGTCCATGTGGCCATAATGTTATCCTAGTGGGCCACAATGTAATCCTAGCCGACCTAACAATAATAATTTATTTATAATATATCGGATTCTGGCCATTATAATATTAAAGAGTTTTTAACAACCCGGGCTTTGCACGCAAGTACCGGATATTTCATCATTAAATGCCTACCATTGAAACGCTATAAAATCCACGTAATAATCGATACATTTACTGGCATAAGTTCAGCAGCGACTAAATCATGAACTATAGGAGCCACATTGAAAGAAGATATCTGGCGCTGGAGGGCTGCAGTACCTCATGAGTGAGCACATCTCCACCTACTGAAGATTTTAATAATTTGCATGGCGAAATAAAATAAGTAGATCGATGATACTTAAGGGAATGATGAAAAATCAGTAAAGTGTGGCGGAAATTCCTTTTTCCACAGTTCGAAATGCCAGAGTCGAAAACTGATAAGGCTGCCTCTGGCGCACCTGAGTGAAGCAGAAATAGCTTGACGAAGTGCAGCCGTAGGTGAAATAAGGGATCCTCAACTAAGGCACGAGAGAAAATAGTAGAGCAACTGACAAACTGACACTGATGATGATGATGAAATGGGGGATACTGAGTAACGGATGGATGACTTCCCTTGTTAGAGCATAAAGGGCATGGATGACTTGGTAGTGACGGACACAATATTAGGAGGGATAGGGGACAATGGGACTGAATTCCAGCATGTGCGACACGAGAGAGGGACCAAGAAATGAAGGATGGAGGACTATAGTTGGGTACAAAGGGACTCGGGATAGACTCCATGAATGCAATGATGATTCAACTTGGATCCTCTAAACAAGAGCGACTCGATGGTGTTGTCACACAGTAAAGGTCCAATGGGGGACCATAAAAACATGGTACAAGAGGGTATCTCATGACGAAAATCAACCTGATTTAGTACAAGTATGGAGGCAAAGTGGTGCCCCAAATACAAGTGTTGTAAGTGAGGAAATCTGATTTGAAGGAGAGGTGAATGGATTCTCTGTGGAGAAATTGTGTCCTGGTGAGGTATCAAATCATGAAAAACTAACAGATACCCATTTGAGTGCTCGGTGAGAGCTTTCCAACGGTGCATATGGTGTGTCAAACAGGGATATGGTTTGGTCACAGCAGGCGAAAGAAAAATCAGGGGTTTCTCTTCTAATAAGGCATTTTCCCTCCAAACACATTCATTTGCTTGTGTAGCTGTGGTGAATGTGGAGAGGAGAGAAGGCCCTAAATTTTGCAGCGATCGTAGCGGACAAACCGATCGTTGGAATCGAGATCCGTCAGTTGGAGGTAAGAGGCCTAATCCTACTCTTTCTTTTTGATGGATTTAAAGTTCAGATTAGGGTCCCAAATATCAGGAACAGACCCTCCCTCATCTTCATGACCGGGTCGCACTATTTGGGGCAAAAACTGCGACCTGGGAAGTAGGTTTGGGCTTGAAAAGTGCGACCTGTCCCAAGATTTGGCCAAAACGTGTGACCTGTCAGATGGGGGTGATTTTAGTGCTATTGTGGGCTGAGATTCGGGTTTTTTGTATTTGAATGCAGTTTTTCCTATCTGTATACTGAAAAATATGATTTTTTTGTGCAGATATGGCAGATATACGGATCAAGTGGAGAGAGAGATCTGGGTACATTACGGTTGGAAATCCAAGCGGATTAGGGTGTCCATCGCGCACTGGCCAGGTTTGGGGTTCTGAAATTTGTCGAGAACTCACTGATGAGAGCTGGGGAGCCCTTGTTGGCCTGGATTGTCAGTTATTGGGATCTAGATCATGAGGCCTTTATAGTGTAGGGGCACAGGATCAAGTTGACAGTCCAGGATTTTTATTTCTTGACTGGTCTCCCACCATTAGGGATATTGGGAAATACACAGCCAGTGTTACCGCGGGGGCATAACATTATGGAGTTTGTAGAGTGACATTGTCAACCAGGCCTCCAATTCAAAGGGACTCGGATACCGATTGGGGATCTAGAGAGGTTAGAGACCCGTGCAGTGGCGGCAATAGTGTTGCAGATCTTGGGCAGCCAAGCGCTCCATCACATCACTGGAGGGTAGATGATGATTGCGGAATCAGTGTTGAGTAGGACCTACTATGGGTGGGCCCAAATGATGTTGGTGTCGTTGAAACGATAGCTGTCGCTTTGCAAGTGGCAAGTGAACCATGATTGCTCATATGGGACGGTATTGTGCTCCTTCTTTTTCGAGAAGATCCCGACCTTGCGAACTTGTGTACAGCTACTAGATGGGGGTCTGAGGGAACCCAGGATGAACCGTTGGGGGCACTTACTATGTAGAGGAGGAGGAGGGGCGGTCGGGCGGGTGTTCTGACCAGAGTTCTTTACCCATTGGGATCAGATGCCATTATACATAGATGACCATCCCTATAGTGGGATGAGTTATTGTGGAGATCCGGACTTACCACTTCCGCTTGGTCGAGAATGGGGGTCTGATGGTAAGTGACAAGTAACTAATCTTTTATGTGCATGTTAAAGTTTGTGGATAGTATATGTGGTACTGATCCTTATACTTTTGGTATGCAGATATAGCGCCGGTAAAACCAGCTGGATATACGGGGCAACCCACAGTAGCAGGAACTACAGGTGTTGGTGGATCGAGAATGACACAGAATGAAGATATGACCGCTCTCCTGGAGGACATCCGCTGTAGGTGTGAGGGGCTGCTGACCGGTGTTTCGGAGCAGGGTTGGCAAGACTTAGATGACCAATACATAGAGCTATGTATTGGGCTACCCTTGGAATGGCGAGGTGTCATGCGGCGCATGGCGATGGCCGGTCAGACTGTGCGTGATCTACGAGCTGCGGGAGCAGAGCCATTGGTTCAGGATCCTCCAGAGAGTGATTAGATGTAGGGAAGGTGGTGCCCCCTAGTGGGTATGTAGGGGCAAGTGGTGCCTTCCAGTTTTGAGTTTTGTTTTTTGTAGCATGCTATGAGCATGTCAGATGTATCAAAGTAGATGGACTCTAAAAACATGTTATATGATATATATTATGAATATGTATTTTTTTGATGATATGGAATGTTATTTTCTGTTGTGTGACAAATGACAGTCTAGAATATGGTTTGCAATTCTATCTACGTAGTGATTTTTTCCTCTAGTTACATGATTGAAAGTAATGAATTGAAATTCTCGTATCAAAAGTTTCACTCGTAAATATCGTCTAAACAGGATAATATTATGCACATGATAGACACCTTTGAGTTCTAAGATAAGAATCAGGGAATATAAATGAACGTGCAGATGGAGGATGCGATGGGAGAGGGAATCGGCTAAGAGGCCACGTACTACATCATATTCGGCCTGATTATTGGTGGCATTACCAATGCAGACCCCATTAGAGAGGATGAGGGTATGCAATGGGGTAAAGATGGCCCAAGCTATCGAGGCTAGATTTCGGGAATAGCGACTTTCCCCATCGTCATAGCCAATATAATGTGTGGACGGGAGGTCCTGCAAAATAGTGTCACAATACAAGAAATGGGAGGAGGAAGAAAAATGATGGCAACGTGAGTGTAGGGTAGACATCAAATGACAACTATGGGAGGAAGTAGTCTGGATAGGATGGCTAAGACTCATAGACCAACTAGAGGGTGATGTATGAGGGCTACGGGAGGAATAGTTGGAGCTCATGCTGCGGAGAACATCGTAGATACAGATAGTATCATCCTGGTTATGGGTGGGAAAGAAAAGGTCAGGGAAACCACATGATGCTACAAAGCTACCTAAATCATCAACGTGGGAGGAAAGGCTCACATACGAATCGTCAAGGGAGATAACAGGAGAACAGGTAAAAATATGGTCAAATGATGTGGAGCCAAAAAATGTCACTAAAGGGAGATCAAGAAAAACAGAAGGAGGGGATTCAAAAGGAATGTACTCTGATGGTTGAATGGATGATGATAGGTAGAGGATGGGGACGGCGAGTTCCATCATCTCAACATCAGGGGGGAATGTCAATTGTAGTAGGGGGATCCTCAAGCTGACCTGATGCATACTGCGCGAGGATGGGAGAGGCGGATTGATTTTGTTCGACCTCATACTCGTGAATGACCTCTAGGGAGGCTCGGTAATGTGTTAGGTGAGGAAAATGGTGAGAATAATGGCCATGGACACCACACAGAGCATAGGGTTTGTTGGTGCGAAGAGTTTTTGGGTTCTTGGCTGCGGGCGAGGAAGAAACTGAGGATTCAGGGACTGTAGACTGAGCGAATGCAACTTTAACCATGGGTTTGATACGGGGAAACTCAGGACAAGTATGGGTGGCATGACCGATGCAATAACACAAGGCACAAGGCTTGGTAGGTGGAGGAGGGGTAGGAACAGTCGGGGTGGTCTTGTCTTTGGATGCCCCCTTGCGAGCTTTGCGTTTCTTTCTGGTAGCTGTCACAACAGGAGAAAGGTCTTGTTGAGGTGTTGGTGGCACTGTAGGGATGGAAGAAGCTAAGGGAATCGGTTAAACCAGTGTCAAAGCAAGGTATGGTTTGAGTTGGCCTGGTGGGGTTTCGGCTGGAGGATGAAGATACTAGACAGGTATTCCCAAGGTAAAACTAGGTAGGGAAAGGGTTGCCATGATGGGGTCTAAATAAACTCCGGGTGGGGGAGCAAGGAAAGGTATATTACCGGCAGGGTAATGGCCAGGACGGATGGCTCCCATATGGTTGAGACTTGGGGGAACTGACCCAGGAGGGTAGGGAAGCTTGTGAGTACTAGCTGGATGGGAAGGTCCAGGCGGAAGAGGTACGACCAGCTGAGGTGAAGGGCTAGGAGTGGGTTGTGGCGGGAAACTTTGAGGTTGCTGACTAGCCAAAGCGGGCCACTTAAGGTCAGCCTGAGACAAATGTATCATGCAAACATTCGCTAAGCTGGGATCAGAGACAGGAGGAGGGGAAAGACCAAGGAAGGTTCCAAGCAAGGAGGAATATTTTTAGACGTTGGGGGAAACACTGGTCAAAGAATCAATAGTTCGCTTATTGGTTACAGAAGAGATGGTGGACTCAAGGTAGGTCTGAGATTTTGGTTCATGATATGTCAACTGGTCGATGGTGACTATCTTTCCATTGTGAGGGAAAAACATCTTGCGGTGGATCGTGGATGGGACAACAGACATGGCATAGGTGTAGCTACGCCCCAAAAGAATGTTATAGTCAAGAGGGGCGTCGATGAATTCAACGTCAATGCAAACATTCTTGCCCGCAAGGGTGATAGGATAGTTACAGAATAGGCCAATGGGCTGGGAGGCATGGCCATCCCACGCACGAAGGGTGATTGTGGAAGGGGCCAGCTCAGGAGATCTGAGTTGTTTCCAAACCAAAGCAAACATCACACATGTAGATGCCCCCTCATCAATAATACATCGAGACACATTAGGGTTCCAAATTTTGACTGGGATTTGGAAAGCGACGGAAGTAGGAAGGGGAGGATGATCTAACTGATGGGCATCGAAAACAATAAATTGGTCATCAGTAGGATCTACAATGCCCATGGAGGATAGTAGAGCATTCCTTTGAGAAGGACATGACTGGAGGATTTCCAGTGTTGAAATGGCGGCAGGATACTGTGCCAAATCATATACTACGCTATACAAATGAGCAGCTTGACCGGAAGCAGCATTTCGGCGTAATGGACCCTTAGGAACCTTGATAAGGACCTCAAATTTGGGTTGAGGGATCTACAAAGGACCATTGGGTATCGAAAGAGGCTCTATAGAACCTAAAAAAGTTGACTCAGGGATAGACGGAGCGAGAGGTGTGGGGTATTGACGAGACCGAGTTTGAAGGTTAAGGTCGACGGTGAGAGGTTGGTCAGAAGTCATCATGAGAATCTGGTAATCAGAGGAACCAGAAGGGGAAGGTTGAGTGGTTACCGGGGCATGAGGTGGTTGAGTAGCCACGAATCCTTGTTGAGGGAAAGGATCGGTAAATACGGCTGGTTGAGAAGTAGCCGTATTGGGGGGAATAGTAGGGGAGGTATGATGTCCCCGCAATGTAGCCTGAGACTCACACATCTGCCGCATCTGTGGTAATAGGGGACAATCGTGAGTGTAATGACTGTAAAAACCGCAACATGAACAAGGCTTATTGGTGCGAAGAGGCCTATCCGGCTTGGGCTGAGAGCCCTGTGGCTAGTTAGCAGTGTTAGAATCAATACTTGGAGGATTGGATCCACGATTACCAGGGGCAGATTGATTTTGATTGCCTTTCCGCTTTGTTTGAGAAGAAGGAGGATTATTTGTGCCCTGCTGTGCAAATACTTTCCCTGGAGGGGGTAGTAGTTGCTGTTGCGGGGGTTGAGAAGGCAAGGGAGTTGGAGGTCCAAATGCTGGAGGAGCTGGGACACTAAGCTATGGGTAAGGATAAGGGTTAGGATGGGCAACATTGAGGTAAGAAGGAGTGTGGGAAAAAGGAGGAGGCATGCCATATCCTGGATACATGCTACCTAGAGGGGGAAAGTGTTGAATGTGCTGGCCCCTCCCGAAGGGAAAACATAGCCCATAGGAAGTTGAGCATAGGTATGTGAAAGAGCTCCAACGATACCGTCAGCAGGGTGAGATGCCCCCAGGACATTAGTGCCACCGGGTTTGGGAAGGTCAGGAAGGACAGTATAAACATAACCAGATTGAGCATAGATGAGGTCATATTTCAAGGCTATTTGGAGGGTAGCTTCTTCGGTTTGAGGGAACTAGGATGCGACATCTTTTCCAATGGCAGGTAAGAGAGAGCGAAGGAACCAGTCGATATAGACTCGATCTTCAAAGGTGGGAGCTTGACATAAGCTCCTTCTTCTCCACCATTCCTGGACATGAGCGGAAAGGCAGGTCGAAGATGATTGACAGAAAGAAGTCAAGAGTTCGGTACCCGTGTCGTATTGGAGAGGGAGCTAGAAATAAGATAAGAAGGCTTAGGAAATGGTCGCAAAGGTAGTATGGGAAGAGGCGGTCTGATCAACATACCATTTAGAAGCCTCACTGGTAAGCGTGTGCTAGAACAATCTAAGAAGTATGGAATCATCAGTAATGGAATTGGATGAACACCACATGTGGAAAGATCAGATATGGTTGGAGGGATATTCACTAGCAAGGCCTTCGAACTTGGGAATGTCAGATGGGAAATTGGTTGGCATAGTAGGCAAACTAAAATTGTGGCAGATAGGATCATTGAATAACTGATTGAAATTAGGGAGACTGAGACCAGCCATATAAGGAAGCAAAGGGACAGTCGAGGTAGTTCCCATGGTGGTTCCGCTAGTAACAGACCCAACAGTAAGACCGGAGTTGCTGCTAGCGTTAGGCCCTAAACTAGACATGGTGAAGGTAACAGGGGGAGAACCAGAAGTATGGGGAGAACATGAAGAATCAGAAGAAGAGTCGGAGTGCAGACTTGGGGGAGGACTAACTCGATGACAGCAGGAGGGATTAAGTTGACCAACCAGAAACTGAGGGTGAAGGCTAAGAATTCTTCGGGATAAGTGCCTTGGAGGTGCAATGATGACAGCACAAAGGGAAGAAGAAGGACCAACAAAGGCAGGGAGGTACAGGATCAAATGATGATGATGTCGAAACAAGGGCAGAGAGGTGTAGTGTTAATTGATTTTAAAGTCTTTTCCTAGCAGTGTTAACCAGACTCTTCTTCACTTAGGGTCAGTGTGTGGCGTGTGTTAATTTTAATTTTTAAACCCAGAAGTTTTGAGAGTAAAAGAAAAAGTGTGTTGCGTAATTGAAAATAAAGCTGCTGAGAACAATAAATAAGGCTGAAATAACAAAAAATTAACAGCTAACAATGCATCGATCTAACCCAAGAAGGTAAGTCTCTCAAAACTAGTCGAAAAGTGGGAAAAAATCTAGTCAAAACACACGAAAAAGGGGCCAATAGATCTAAGGTCATGAGGGACAGGGATCTAAATGAGAGATTTACTGAAAAGAGGTGTAGAAAACAACAAAGAGACAGAGGCAAGGTTGCTGTAACAGGGGAGGAAATCAGCTAAAGGTAGAAGGGACAAGGAGGTGACCTTAGAGGAAAACCCAAACAAAACGATATGAGGTGATTTGAAAGGGAGAAGAGATGATCTGAAAGCGATCTGAAAAGGAGGTATCAGATCTGAAAAGAAGAAGGCTAAAACTCTGAAAATTCATATGTCTGAAACAGCTACAAACTCTTCCACAAAAAGTGGAGGGTACTAAAGCCCTAGGGGGCAAGATTCCCACTTAGTTGAGTAAAAAAATCAGAAACAGGTCTAAACAGGCAGAGATAGAGGCTGGAAAACCCTGACAAAAGCTTCAGACAAACCCAGAAAAATTGTTGTAAAAGTGCAAAAAAAAGTGGAGGTCATAAGTTCTGACCTATTTTCAATCCAGGTCTCTCGGCGGCAGATTTCAGAAAAAGTTGTCGTCTTAGCTGCGGCTGATGTCTATCACCTGCGTAATAGGGCCAAAAACACATAGAAGTTAAAAATTTTGATGTTTGAGGGTTTTTGAGGTGAAAAACACGATAAAAATAGGAAAAAAAAAACAAAAGAGAAACCCTAGGGTCTAAAATAGCTGGATATGCAGGAATATATAAAACAACAACAGTCATAAAGGAAAACCAATGTGGAGTCGCCAATTGTTAGTATAAATCTTTTTTTGGAAAAAGACCACTTTAGCTATGCATAACAAATAGCCCTAACATCAATTATGGCTGCCAATATCTTCAAATCTGCAGTTAGTTGATCAAGACAAAGCTGCACAAATCCAGATCTATGCATAAAAAGACATTAAGCAGTGAAAATGAAATTTTGCTCCATGCATCCAATAGACAAGACAAGAACAATGTTTTTGAAAGAATTTTTAATATTAAAGGGCACCTCAGAGGAAAATAAGAAAGGTGTTTCCAATCCTCCTCAATGGGATGGGTTCTTGAAAGTCCTCAGCACTTTAGATCTAAAATTTCTCTCTCTTGTTGGTGTAGAAAACCCAGACAAATATAGAACTCAAAGGGAGCTCACAAAGTGGAATGATAGAAAATTTGACAATGATAATGGCTCAAAGTCAGACCAAGAGCATAGATCCAGAGTGATCTAGTAGGCAATGAAAGGTGACAAATGAATAGGAAAACCCTTCTATTTATAACAAAATATTAGGGTAGTCTAGGACTTGGTGCATGAATAAAATATTATTAACCAAATTCTAGAACCATCTTTTAGGAATATTTTATTATATTTGTTGGAGGGAAAAGGTATTTGACTTGGGTCAAATCCCTTTATTTGTAAATCATAAACAAATAAATGATTTATTTATTATTTTAAGGAAGTGGTTGCATGATAATTAAATAAATAATGGTTTATTTGATTATTTATAAATGATTTAGTCATATTTAGCAAGGAATATTATTTAAATAAGATTTAAATAATTATTCCTAGAAAATAATAAGATAAATGAGGATTTATCTAATTAATTTCCTTGTTTTGGGTTAAATATAACCAGGAATAATAATTAGATTATTGTTTAATTAATTATTCCATGAGGAAAATCAAACAAATATAGATTTGTTTAATATTTCCTTTTGGGGTTTTCTGTTTAGACCATAAACAACCTAATAAATGTGTTTCATTAAGTTATTTTACATATTTAAAGCAATTTTACTTAGGGTAAAATTGGTCTTACATGGTGTACTTGGGTCCATCTAATGATAATAGGTTAGATGACCAAAAAATGGTGTAACACTTGGGTCTATGTTCCTTAGCTTGGCTTTAAGTCTTTGCACATTCTCTGGGGGGTTGGGCTGCTTCTCCTGCATTTTGGCTATTAAGATTGGGAAATCTTCGATCACATGGTCCAATTGTCTACAATATTTGCAAGATTTCCTTGTAGGGTTTCAGCAGTCCCTTGCAAAGTGTCCTACCTCCCCGTAGTTATAACAGATTAGCTACCCGGATCCTCGACTTGCACTTCCTCCCCAACCTCCCCTGCCCCTTGCTAGAGAGCCACCAAAGCCTGCGGGAGATCTAGGTGACGTAGGGTCAGACTGTACCCCATATAAGTTCCCTCTATCTATCATCAGATCGTAAGTTAGATAGTTCTACTCATCGTGTCCTACTGACCAGCAGAACTTGCACCACTATTGCTTTAGTTCTGGGACATATGCACCTAGCCCAGGGCAATGGTTCGTAACATGAAGCCATACTACACGGTAGTCACTGCACCACAACGCAGATCCGCTTGAGCCAGGATGCAATAGGATGGGTTCCCCACTTGCTCCTGGGAAGACCGGACTAGGTCCCCTTGCCTACATGTAATCTTCCAGTAGAGGGCACTGATCCTTCGTATGGCCAGATACTCAACATCGTATGCACCATAGATCTGTGTTGGCCCCGTTTCCTTGTTCTTTTCACAAGTTCTGAATTTCCATGCGCATATCTCTGAGCTGCTCCTGAATTTGCTGTACTCTTAACGAAGTATCTTCTATGGGCACAGCTTCTAGTTTCATAGTGACTTCCACAACTTTTTCCTGCGACTCAAAGGTTTGGTGACTCATTGGCGTATGCAACTGGGGCAACAACATAGCGGTGAACTATTCCGTATGTTTTCTATAATCATACTCAGATAATCCTTCCCTAATTGCTCTCTTCAGTCACTGATCAGCCTCCCATACATATTTAGATGCACCTTTCTTGAAGTCCTTCACTTCTTCTACCAACTGAGAGTAAGATTTTGGCTTTCAGAATTGTTGCTTCAAAGCATCCTTAATATCTTGAATAGATGCATTCCCGTTCTAAGATATTTATCACATATACCAGTCCAATGCTCCTTCTTCGAATGTCAGGGACAAATGTGCCCTCTTCACCATATCATTTGTCACATTTTGCGTAGTCCATACAAAATCTGCAACAAACCAAAATCGGTCTATATCCTCATCCCCTACCCCCTTGAAGGTAGGTAGTTTTAGGTGTGTAGCCATATCACTATCCAATGGAGGCGGTGGTATGGGCGAGTTCTTACTTTTGTGTGGCGTGGACAACGGTGTAGCCGGGGTAATTTGCACAACCATCTCTCGCATATGGTTATTGACAGATCTTCCCCCTTTAAGGTTGGTTCAATAGTATTTACCACTGCGCATCACGCTCTCGTCTAGATCCGAGGTCATTCACTCTATATGAATACACAGAATACTCTTCTCGCATAGTAGTATCTTGATCAGCAACGATAATTTCTTCAGAAACCTGTCGCGGAACCCTTTAAAGAATATCTGCTTGGCCTCAAAGTAGGTGATGAACTGATCAATGGAAAAAATTTTCACAAACCCTCCGAACACACTATCCACCCAGTGATCCACAGTGCGAGTGATGGTATTATCAGTCCTTTCCAGCTGATGGATCAACTTTGGAGTCCACTGAGTAACTCGTTCATCCTTTCAATGCTTCTGGAATTCTACGAGCCTAGCTAGCCACTCCTGAAGCTCGATTGAAAATTTCAAAAAGAAAATTTTGTAGATTTCTATAAGAATGTACCTATTTTTCTACTTTTCAGCCGTTAACCTCGTGCTGCGATTCTCTTTTATCACAAATTCCTTAATCTGATTTTTGAACCACTCTTCCATTTTCTTCCTTTCAAGTTTCCAGTACTCTCTTGTCATTACCTGATCCCTCTCAAAATGCTCCCAGTCCCGGAAACGGAACCATTTGTTGGCTCGACAGGTCTTTACCCAAGTTCAGAGGTTAAGGTTTACCAACAAACCCCTATACTACTGGCCCTTTTGGCAGTGACCTACTTGCGCAGGTCAAAGTCTCACCCAAATTCATACGGGTGGGTGTTGGAACCAGGTTTTCGCACCCTGAGAAAGGATAGGTAAGGATATTAGAGCTACCTCCAGCTTTATAATGACCAGATCACCTATTTCAGAGTCATATCTATAGGCCTTCTTCACATCTACATGCGCAATTTTAGCTATGATATGGTGATAAATTTTTTTTATACTTATAAGATAGTAACGTAGTATTGCATAAAACATAACAGACAAATCCAAATCCAGTAAAACCACTTACACAATATTATTGCAGCGTAACACAGAATACGCATAACATAATAGTTACCAAAGATTCACATAAACAGTGCACATAGATTCAGTACTCAAAACAACCTTTCTTATTCATTAATCTGTCAATTCCCTCTTACAATACCCAAGCCCAACCTGCGCACATAGAAGGACTTGGGATCTCTGCGCACACAGCCAGCCGGAATCCCTTCCCAAAAACCCAAACAGATCTATTAAGCCACAATTCACATCAAGAACTCATCATCTTCTTGCCTTACAATTAAAAATGTTCCTCTATTTTTAAAAATATAGCCTAATCTTTCCTATGGTCCACAAATCGTGGTTTGTGGATTCTAGGTCTACCCTTTAACCCATTACAATGCTTTTGAGGCTTTTTCCCACCCCGAACCTCTGCGCTAGACTAAATATAATCAAAATTATACAAAATTAGACCAGTTTCGCAGCCTGCAGGAGACCATGTTCCAACACAATGCAAGAATATATATATATATGTATATCATCATTGAGTTAGGCATTCCCATGCTCGGATAAAAAATAACTACATGTTCTGATATAGAAATGATTTTATAATTTCATGAAGTAGTAGACACAGCATGGACGCAGCCATCTATTAGAAGTAGTCTACTGTATGATGAATAATAAAACTCCTCGCAGCCTGGATGGTGGAAACTAGATCCAGGGTCTTGATTCCTGCTTCTCGAACTAGTATGATTCTATCCTTGTGATTGATTATGTCAAAGTCAAACATGGTAGAAACCACTTGATTACTAGTCAATGATGTGAACTGTTAACAAATGTGAGAGAAACCACCAAAAATGACAATGGTTCTCAAAATACTCAATACAATCTATGAAATGTGAATTTGTGATCTGAAGTCGAACATTTCACAGAATCATTCAATCGAAGGTCAATGATGCAACCTATCATCGAAGGTGAGAAACTTGCCATTAGGGCATGCAGATCCCAAGGTATTGTTAGGATTCTAGATCAAATTTCTAGATGAGGAGATGTCGTCAATAGAAAGTGATCTATCGTAGGAAATCCCATCACATGAAACCATTAGATCAAGTCTTGAAGAAATTTTTAGCAAGGACTGACTTAGGGATGGTCAACGCGAATGGAGACAAATGTTTGCAATGAATGGTTTATTAAATTGATATCTTGAACACATAACGACACTGCAGATGGTGACAATTGACCTAAAGCTAATACACAGCAACCGGTTGAAGACGTTCAATGTGGTTCGATTAACTGTTTGGTCAAAGGATTTTCCCAATGCAAATATGAATGTAACAAAAGTGTCGTGTTCAAGAGTGGTATACAACTTTCTGAAACAAAGTGTGACAAATGGATTCATTTTTTCTTTTTTGCCCCACCATTTCTAGAAAGTACCTCTTTATTTTTTGACAAGCATTAGGAGGATAGCATTTGCTTGTTATATAAGCTCATCCTTCATATGAGTCCAACTTAGTATTAAAATCGAACCCTAAGGAGGAGTGGTTCATTCCTATTTATAATTTACAAGTCCTTTACTGTTAAGTTTTAACGATTCCAGTATAGGTGAAACTCGATTTTTTTTAGTTTTAGGGAGTTAGAAGAAAAACTTAAGAAAACTCCTTGGGTGTTATTTTTCATAAATTTAGTCTCTCAAGCTTGAAAAATGATAAAATAATGTAGGAGAGAACTCTACTGACCATGATTAGCCAACGTATACCTTTTTCGTAAATAGTCCATTTAAGTCCGGAAAAGGGGTAAACTTACACTGAAGGGACAACTGTTCATTTCCTTTAACAAGTTCGAATAGTCAAGTACTTGACCATCTTTCCATAATTAGAGAGTCTGAAAATGGATTGAAAGAGAACTCTAGGGTTTTTATTTTTCGTAATTTTCAAGAACCCGAAAAAGTGATAAAAGTATACTCATTATCAAAATAATCTTTTTCACTTGACAATCCCGTTTTCTGCACATAAACTCAAAAATTAAACATATCTGTTTTCAATAAGTAAAAAATTTCAAAAAATAGCTTTTTAAAGTGGAAAATAAATAAAATATTATTTTATTTATTCAAAAAATCTTATAAAAAGCAGCTCAACTAAGTCATTTTTACCTTTTGTGTTCAGAATTGAGAATTGAGAGCTCTAGGCAAAAAACATTACAGAGGTGATAACGGGAGAACCAGCCAGCCAAATCAAAATCTGTCGAATCCAGATAATCCACAACACTCTTCTCTTCATTTTAATCCATTTACATTCTTTTTTTAAGTTTTTAAATTTATTTTTGGAGGGAAATATGGTTCAAAATCTCACTCATGCGGGTCCACAGGCCATTCATTGGTTACCTGTGCACCCCGATAATCTTCCTAAAGGAAAATTATTAGGCTACCAAATTTTCTATGAAGGATACGTGTGATCCACACTGTCTTTATATAAAAATTGCAGGGGCACTGTAAGAAAAATAAATTGAAGAATTCTCTCAAAAATTGATAATTTTTTTTACTCTAATAACTTCTAACCATTAAATGTGTCCATTTGCAAGTCATTTCATAATGTTGGAGTGGTGAGAACGTGAACATGAAGAGGTAGATGATATGGCCATGAATAATTCGGCCATAATGTGAACTTTAAGGGATTGTGGTTTATACAAATTCTGGGCCATTCAGGGTATGAGAGGACAGGTAGAGCTAATGACCTGGCTAGTAAATAAATGGAATGTTCAGGAACAATGCTTTATCATCGGAGATCACAAGCTATAAATTGAGCTTAAATATATCTACTTCCTCATTGGTTTACCAAAATGAGGTGAACCAATCTCTTTGTTCAGGCCTAGGCAAGGTGGCCAGCCTATTGCTAGCTACAAACATGAGTTTTGTAATGAGGCAGCTGATCCCAAAGACAACCGAATAGACATAAAAACTATCATACGTCTTGATCTGAAAGTTATTGCATTTAGTGTTACCAGATTATGTGGGAGTGCAACTCTACACGTGGCTACCAAGTCATAGACGCAGACGGCTATTGAATGCTCCAGAGGCACTATCTCCAATTGGTGTGAAGGGGTTTTGACCAACATAAAACGTCAACTGACCAGAGCGAAGAACACAAAGTTGAAAAACTTTGGGTATGGAGAAATTTTAGTATCTTTCGCTTTGGAAAGAATTATGTCTCTTGCCCCTTAGCTGATCTCTATTGATCCTGGTGAACTCAAAGAGCCTCACATGGTACGATGGGTAGCACTGAAGGCTTGCCATGGTGGCAACAGTTGTACAATAGTTCGATTCACTTCATCATACTTCCGTTGGTTAGAGAACCAAATATTTGCTATCGAGGATTTCCTATATGCAGGCATAGAATTTTGAGGAAATCTCAAGATGCCTTTACCTCTAGGGACACAATGGGATGAGTCAGGTAATTGAACTATTTTGATGTGTTTTAATTCTATTTTTTTTTTTTTAAATCATCCAATACTGATAACAAAAATTTAAATGTAAATGTTGGTCCACGAAGAGAAGCCAATCTCCGCTGCTTCGAGAGGATGCAAAAAGATCCTATTGCACCGCCAGAGAACCAGGAAACAGCGATTCTCACTGATTTACAGCAGAATCTGGAGAGGTTGACTAGATACATCCCAGAGACTATGATGGACAATATTCCTCTTCGTCTCCAGAGGCATGTCGCTGGTGTTCCTGGCTAGTTTTGGAGATACCTACATAGAGTGGCACGAGCTATAGTATATTATCATGATCATCACCACAGATAGTGGATGATCATCATAGATTTATTGCATTCTTTTTTGTATCACTATCTTTCGGATCATAAGGTGGTTTAAACCTATGGTCCTAGAAGATGTAATATTTTTTGAAACACAACTCTATCTATGATATGACTACTTTTTCCTGCTATCTTGTTCAACACATATCGAATGTTGTTTTAATTTACTTTTTGATGTCACAAATGTCTATTAATAACATTATTAGCTAATGCATCAGCCAATGTATTTAATATTCTTGGAATGTGTTGATATTCAATGTAATAAAAATGCCTTTCCAAGAGATGAACCTTCAAAAATAATCTCAGTAACACTGGATTTTTAATTGTGTATACTATGTTTAAATGTAATACAATGAGTTTTGAATCTAGCCTAACGATCAAATGCCGAATGCCAAATGAAATGGCATCAGATAATAACTCAATCATTGCACTATATTCTGCAATATTATTTGTTGTTTGACCAAGGCTTACCCCATGCATAGAAAATAACTCATCAGTGGGTGAATAGATAACCCAGGCTGCTAAAGAGATATTCTATGTACTACGACAGGCATCATCAGCAAAACCAATGTACACTTGAAGGGGCATCAACATTTGAAATATCAAGAGTAATCAAGATAAGCAGGAATAGTAGTCAACGTAAACTTAAACTAGACACACTCATGTAATATAAAGCAACTAATCTTAGGAAAATAACTAATGTACAGGTAAGATCTTCACACAAAAAATCAAGCATAATATCTCTTCAGATGAAGTCCATTTCTGGGTTTATCGAAAGAGACCCTGTCATAATCAATCAATTCGTAAGCCCCTTTTGCAAGAACTCGCTTGACAATATAAGGACCATGCCTCATGGGTTCAAATTTTCCAGCTCCTAGTTTATTGTTAGCTTGGTCATATACCAATACTAGGTCACCTTCTGAAAAAACACGAGGTGTAACCCTTGGTCGTACTGAGCTTTAATGCATTTTTTATGAGCTTCGGCTACTAATGCAACGGTGCGTCGATTCTCATCTAATTGTGCCAGGTAGAAAAATCATTTTTCCTCTTTAGAAGTGGCTGGTAGTAACTCTATGGCTAAATGGAGTGACAACATTTCTCATTCAATTGGTAACACAACTTCTAAATCGTAGACCAGTTGAAAAGGAGTGAACCCTGTTGCAATTTTTGCTGAGGTTTGGTATGCCCAAAGTGCGAAGAAAAGCATAGTATTCCAATTCGATTTATGAATTCCAATTATCCGTTTAATCATATTAGTTAAAAATTTATTGATGGCTTCAACCTGACCATTAGCCTGTGGGTAATATGGAGTAGAGCTATCATGGCACAGGCCAAGTTGGTCAGAAATTTCGGTCATCATGATGTTTCAAAAATGACTCCCATGATTAGTAATGATAGCTTGGGGTACATCGAATCAAGCAATCACGTGATTGAATACAAATGTAGCTGTAGTTTTTCCATCTGCCGCAAATGTAGGCATCGCCTCGACCCATTTGGTAAAATAATCTGCTGCGAGAATAATATATCCATTCCCCCCAACTGAGTGAGGGTTACATGTAATGAAATCAATGCCCCATTTTTCAAAAGGAACGACAAAAATTACGGGGTGAAGAGGAGTTGGTGGTGCACGAATTTTCTGATAAAAAATTTGACAGTTGTGACATTTTCAGACTACAAGAATACAATATTTGAATAACGAAGGCAAAAAATAATCAGCGGGCAATATCTTTTGGGCTGTGACATACCCAGCCATATGACTGCCACATGCTCCAAAATGGCAGTCATTCAAAACTCGTTTAGCCTCTTCATGAGTAAAATAGCGTCGAAATACAGAATCCACACCATGACGATAAAGTGTGTCTCTAACAATATTGTATTGCTGGGATTGGTAACAGATATTTCGTCGATGTGAACGTGAAATTTTAGGCCGAAAGGTTTGGGTTTGGAGATAAATGATGATATCCACATACCAAGGATCTAACGTACTGATAATAAACAGAGATTCATCAGCGATTGGATGCTCTACCACATCAGTGATTTCTTTGATTTGGATTTTTCAAATTCTAAATCAAACTCCTAAAGGATAACTATCCATTTAGATTATTTTTCACCGAGAAATTGTTTAGTCAAAATGTACATCATCGGGTTACAATTAGGAATCACTATTTTTTTTCGTAACAAAATGTAATGACGAAAATGTTGGACAACTTGAACTGCTGCCAAGGCCAATTTATTGCCATGTGAGTATTTAATCTCTGTTGGATTGAGATTTTGAATGAGATAGAAAATCACATGTTCATTGTGGAATGTTCGTTGTCGATATCCCCAGTGGGGTTACCATTTTTTTAGACGAACAAATCCCTCTTGCGGACAAGAGCAATCTCCCTAGTATCCTAAGGATATCTAGAATCAAGCAGACAAATGCAGACCATTTTCTCTAGACCATTATGCTTAAGAATTATTAATTAACTATGGAGAGATTCTCCTACCTTAATTCCAATGCTTTACTCGGTCTTCAATCCAGTCGCTCTAGAAGGTATTGATCCAGCGTATAAATCTGCAATCAAAGACAAGAAAACAAGATCAAAAGCATTTGCAAGATATGATAATTCAAAAGAAATAATCTATCTTAGTGATCAAGGAATCCAAGAATTAAATTCTTTAAAAGATTTATGAACAACTCAATGAGAAAATAGAATCCATTTGTATTAACTTTGAATAAAAGAAGAAACCTTAAAACCTTAATGCCTTAATGTTTGTATAAGTTCTTTCGAGGTCCCGAACAACCATTTTCCTTAGTTTGACAAGACTCCAACTCTTTGATTCAGCATGATACTATGGCCATGAGTATGTAATCTCTCTCATGCTAATGATGCTCAATGTGGAGAGTATAATTTCTTCAACAATTCATTTCAAAACTACCAAGTTCTAAGTACCCTTGAGATTGAAACATGGTCTCAATTTATAGCAGAAGGGAAGTAGTTTCAGATCCATTAAGGAAGGGATAAATACCTCGCATCATGGGATTTCAGCTCCAAAAACCAAGGGATAGATCCATTTATGAAAGGATAAAGTTTCATGAAAGAAAGAGGTGAAGCTCGACCAGATAGCGTTTCTAGAAGACCTCAGCTGGGAGAATATTCGACCGGCTGGGCTTCTAGAACTTACTTTTTTCCTTATTTTACCTTTTATGGGGGTTCGCAGTTTTAATGAGTAGAACGTGTAGGATGTTCCATAGGTTTTATAGAAATAAACCACAGTACCGCAGGAAATGACTAGGAAAAGTGTGGAGTTAGGTCTTTTAGGATTTTTAAGAGCTTTTCTCCAGTTCCAAGAATTGATCTAGGAACTTTATGTTTTTAGACCTCTAAGGGAGCAATAAATAGGTAAAAATTAACCCATATAGATAGATAAACATCATGGTGACAAATTTTAGTGGAACAAATTTCCCCCTAAAGTGCGAAGTTTGAAGAGTTCTGAATAATTCTGAAGTGTGAAGTTCTTTATCATTCCGAGGATCGGGCTGCAAGCACACCGATTGAAACCCTGAAACAACATTCAATGCAAGCATATCTCTCTCTCTCTCTCTCTCTCTCTCTCTCTCTCTCTCTCTATATATATATATATATATATATATATATATATATATATATATATATATATATATATATATATATATATATATATATCATCGTTGAGGTAGGCATTCCCATGCTCAGATCAAAACTAACTACATGTTTTGATACAGAAATGATTTTAGAATTTCATGAAGTAGTAGACACAGCATGGATGTGGCCATCTATTAGAATTAGTCTACTGTATGATGAAAAATAAAACTCCTCACAACCTGGATGGTCGAAACTAGATCCACGGTCTTGATTCCTGCTTCTCGAACTAGTACAATTCTATTCATGCGATTGATTTTGTCGAATTCAAACATGGTAGAAACCACTTGATTACTAGACAATGATGTGAACTGTTAACAATTGTGAGAGAAACCACCAATAGTGAAAATGATTCTCAAAGTACTCAATATAATATATGAAATGTGAATTTGTGATCTGAAGTCGAACATTTCACAAAATCATTCGATAGAAGTTCAATGACACAACCTATTGTTGAAGGCGAGAAACCTACCATTAGGGCATGCAGATCCCAAGGTACTATTAGGATTCTAGATCAACTTTCTAGATGTTGAGCTGTCGTTGATAGAAAGTGATCCGTCATAGGAAAGCCCACGACACGAAACCATTAGATCAAGTTTTGAAATTTTTTTTAGCAAGGACTGACTCAGGGATGGTCAACGCAAATGGAGACAAATGTTTGCAATGAATGGTTTATTACATGTGATTTACTATCTTAGTCAGAATCTCAATCCAACAGAGATTAAATACTCACATTTGGAGAAATTGGCCTTGGCAGCAGTTCAAGCTGTCCAACGTTTTCGTCATTACATTTTGTTATGAAAAACAACTGTGATTTATAATTGTAACCCGATGATGTACATTTTTACTAAAAAATTGCTCAGGGACAAATACTCTAAATGGATAGTTATCCTTTAGAAGTTTTATTTAGAATTTGAAAAATCCAAATCAAAGAAATCACTGGTGTTCGCAATGAAGGTTGTGCATAAGACGGATCGTAACTCGGTTGAACATATGGCTGATAATTGACTGGATAATTTCCACCTCCTTGTAACATTTTATGTTCTAAATATAATTTTTGTCCTAAAGGAGGTTTCAATCCTTGATCTTGGTACTGTCCTTGAGGTTTATATTGACCTTGAGGCATGTACTGAACTTGAGGCATATACTTTCCCTGAGGTTGACCTTGAGGTATGTATTGTCCTTGAGGTTGATAGTGACCTTGAGGTATGTACTATCCTTGAGGTTCCCCCCCATGCTGTATTTGACTACTTTGAGGTTTCCCCCTAGGAAGTAAATTACTCTGTTGAGATCCAGGGTTTGGGATATTTCCAAACATCATATAAATTTTCTCATTGTTCAAAGTTCCAGTATTTGATTCATTCAGGCCAGATGATGACATTGATTTGCTGGGAAGAGGATATGCTCCTGAGAATGTACCAGAGAGTGACTAATATCCTACAAGAACCAACAAAGCACCATACAAAAATATTTCTGGTGATTTAGTAAACATAGATGACTCACTAAACATGTTTAGCGGAGGTCTATAACCTATTGGTGTAGGGAAAAAGGGAATTAGGGGTGGTGAATACTCTAGACCTACGTTTTGTAGAAAATTTGTTAATGAAGAATACCAAGCGTCTTGTCTAAAAGGACTGTAAAAAATTCATTCATGTTCTCTAAGATTTAAAGATTCCTGAGCTGAAGGATGAACAAATTCCTCTTCAGTATCAATAATTTTTTCAATACTAATGAGACTAGGAGGGAGATCTTTTGTGATCTGGTCTCTTACTCTGGGTAAATCAGGATGACCAGAAGTTGGAGTAGCGAACTCTAAAGTAGGTTCAGACGTAGCAGATTTAGTTTTTGGTTCAAAAATTTCAGGTTTTTCAGCTGATAACTCACTTGTTGCAGAAGTAACTTCAGTTAATTCAGAAATCGAAATTGTCTGTGGAGTATTTTATGCTATTTGTGGTTGATCTACTTCAGAATTAGGATGAATAATTATGGATGATTCTCCATTTTCTGTTAATCCAGTTCTAATGATAACATTTGGTATCATAGATTTATTTTTTTCTAATTGGCTTCTATGCGATTGTCTTGGTAATTCTTCCACGATTAAAACTTTTAACACATGAAAACAAAGAAAATTTCAATAAAATTATCCTAAGGCCACTAAGAAATAATCAAATGAATCACACGCCTATAAAAAATCTAAGAGATTAATTCACACACAAATAGTAGATCCCTGCACTAAAAAAACTAGTTGGTGATGAAATCCAACATCGTAGAATTTTAATGCAGAAATGGCAGTTCGAACAGTTACCCCGACAACCTGCTTAATGGAAAAAACTTGTGCAAGTTTCTCTACTTAAACCATCTCGAGCTAATATAACCCTCCGGAGAGTCCAAGTGAGTCTAGCCAACGTCTACTCCAGGTACAATGGGACCACCCCTCCACCGTCACCTTGGAAAAGAATCCTAAATTTTATGGCCACTAAGGTCACCAAAAAGAACACATATACCTGGGGGAATAGTCTACGATCCGATATACACTAAAGGGTAGAGTAACAAGCTCAATCCCCTTGAAGGCTCCTTGACATAATTCAAGTTTTATTGACAAGTGACCCCAGGCTCCTCGACAATGGTCTATCCAAGGATTACCATTTTTAATATGTGCACATTCCCAATGAGATAGGTATGATTACCTCACTGGTTCAGATATGATATCGTGCTTGACTCCTTTAGGAAGAGCTTCCCAGAGCATACATGCTACAATTGGATTTTCCTACTGCAAGATCAACTACTTGTTTTTTTTTACTGTCTTGGAAAGTTAACTAAAACCTCTTCCAAGACACTAGCCTAAGCTATGTTGGTGGAAAAGAGCCCTGGAAAATATAAAATTTCTAGATTGATTTTAATTAAGTGTTACTTTTAATTGGAAGTTTCTTAGGACAATAGGTACAGAAATGAAACTTTGATGATGTTTTAATGACACAACTCAAAATAGGCTATAATGCATCTATATGATAAACAAATCGTTTCTTTTCAATGAAATCTAACTAGAGGAAAGAGTTGAGAGATTTCAAAAACTTTAAAAATATCAATTCTTTCTTTTCTACATGAGAAACTATGAAAAGAAGACAATTCAAAGAATTCAAATCCAAAAATATATTTTTCTCAAAATGAAATTCCCTATATCATTAAGATCGGAAGCAAAAACAAACTTCTTCCCAAAGAAAATAAAAAAGTCTTAAAACTACAAAATTCAAAACTAAAAGAAATTTCTAATCTTGAACTCTATCTAAAATTTGAAGGATGTCTTAACTCAGTTTGTAATCTAACGAATATCTTCCTACTTATTTTAGAAGAAGATAAAACATCCAATAACAGTTTTAAAAATGAAATTCAGACCTTATCTATCCAGAAGGCTTTCTAAGTTTGCTAATGAAAACAAAATCAAATTTTCGTAAGAGTAATAATTACATAAATTTCAAAGGCTCAATAGAACAATGGCATACCAAGTAGCTGAGGTAAACAGAAGTTTCTGATTCATAGCAACAAGAGGACAAGGCAACATTTACTCATAAAAGCAAACTAACTGAAAAGATAATTTTAAACATAGAATTGCTATAAGAAACTTTTCACAGAAGCCTTTGACAGTCAAGAAAAAATGGGTAAAGAGAAAAAAATCAAGTAATGGGATGCCATAAAACCGAATTTCTACTTTTTCTAAAATTTTCCAGAGGTCCACAACTTTTAATAGAATAAGGTGCAGTACCTCAATGTATTCTACTAAAAATTGCGAAGTCTACCACTCTGTTTTTAAGACAAAAGTGAAAAAGGCAGGAAAAGTAGAGAAGAAATAAAAATACAGATTTATAGTTAGGGATTTGACTGAGTTTTCTACCTAATCAAGTTTTTAGCTAATATCAGTCAAAGAAATCTCAAAAATCAAACTGAAAATAAAATAAAACTAAGTTCAGATAATTCCCCAGCAGAGTCGCCATTTTGTTAGACAGACAAATCCCTCTTGCGGACAAGAGTGATCTCCATAGTATCCTAAGGATAGCTAGAAACAAACAGAAAAAGGTAGACCATTTTCTCTAGACCATTATGCTTAAGAATTATTAATCAAATATGGAGAGATTCTCCTACCTGAAGTCCAACACTTTACTTGGTCTTCAATCCAGGGGCTCTAGAAGGTATAGATCCATTGTATAAATCTGCAATCAAAGACAATAAAAAAAGATCAAAAGCATATGTAAGATATGATAATTCAAAAGAAATAATCTATCTTAGTGATCAAGGAATCCAAGAATTAAATTATTCAAAAGATAAATGAACAAGTCAATGAGAAAATAGAATCCATTTGTATTAAATTTGAATAAAAGAAGAAACCTTACAAAATTAACGCCTTGATGTTTGTACAAGTTCTCCTGGGGTCCTGAACAACCATTTTCCTTAGTTTGACAAGACTCCACCTCTCTTATTCAGCATGAGATTATGGCCATGAGTATGGAATCTCTCTCATGCCAATGATGATCAATGTTTTTTAGTATAATTTCTTCAGCAATTCACCTCAAAACTACCAAGTTCTAAGTACCCTTGAGACTGAAACATGGTCTCAATTTATAGCAGAAGGGAAGTAGTTTCAGCTCCAATAAGGAAGGGATAAAGCCCTCTCATCATGGGATTTCAGCTCCAAAAACCAATGGAAATCTCCATTTATGAAGGGATAAAGGTTCATGAATGGAAGAGGCGAAGCTCAACTAGATAACATTTCTAGAAGGCCCCAGCTAGGAGAATATTTGACTGGCTAGGCTTCTAGAACTTAATTTTTTCCTTATTTTACCTTTTACGGGGGTCCTTAGTTTTAATGAGTAGAATGTGCGGGATGTGCCACGGGTTTTATAGCAATAAACCCCAGTACTGTAGGAAATTACTAGGAAAAGTGCAGAGTTAGACCTTTTAGGATTTTTAAGAGCTTTTCTCCAGTTCCAAGACTTGATTTAGGAATTTAATGTTTTTAGACCTCTAAGGGAGCAATAAATAGGTAATGATGAGCCCATATAGATAGCTAAACATCATGGTGACAAATTTTAGTGTAACATGAACCTCCTTAGGAAGTTAGCCTTTCCTTGAAGTTTCTGTAACTAAAGTAAATTTGATGGCACATGCAAAGCAAGAATGACCTGGACATTCAATGGGTCGATTCAAATTCCTTCTTTTGAGACGACGAATCCTATAAAAAAAACAAAACCAATACAAAACACACATTTGTGTGGATTGACGCATATTTTGTAGTGTTGAAAGCATAAAAAGATAGCTCTCAAATGCGTCAGGTGATCAGTTCGGTTTCTTGAATGCACAAGTAAATCATCTAGATAAGGTTGAACAATGTCATTGAAAAAAAAAACCATTGCTCTCTGAAATTTTTCCCCAACGTTATTTAAACAAAATGGGATTTTACGATAAGCGAATGTGCCCCAGGGACAGATGAAATTTGTCTTATATTAGTCCTCTAGGCGGATATTGATTTGATTGTAACCAGAGAATCCATCAATGAACCAAAAAAATTCACATCCGGCACTATGGTCGATAATTTGGTCGGTAAAGAGAGAATGATAGTTTTCTTTTGGACAAGAAATATGAACATCCCTATAATCGATGCACACTATGACTGTCCCTTGTTTCTTCATGACAAGAACAATGTTGGAAACCCAATCAGTAAGTGAAATAGGGTAAATGAAACCAACACACACAAAAATTTCAACTTCTGCTTTAGTGGCAGTAACCTTCTTCACATGAACGAAAAAGGCCTTGATGTACCAGTTTGACATCAGAGTACAGTTTAATGGTGTGTTCAATGATACTAGTATCTATGCCTGTAATTTCCTTGTAATACCAAGCAAATATATCTCGGAATTCACGAAAGAGAGAGTGATAAGTTTCGAGTTTTGATGGAGAATAAGACATGCCAACATGATTGTTTTCTACAACGTCGAGTTTGGTCGAAATATTGATAGAAATGGTTTCTTCAATATTTGACAAGTTTCACTCGGATTTGATAGCATTACATGGAAAATAATTAGAAAATAAAGTTTTGATCGATGGGTGATATAGTTCAATAAGATTATCTTCTTCATAATCCGAAAGATGGGAACGATGATGATGATATTCTCATGGTTCTCCTTCTGGCATCATGGATTCCACAATGATCTCATTAGTCAAGAAAGTGGATGAAAAAGGATCAGATGGAGTAATAAAATCTAATGAAATGTAGACCCAAATGATCGACGATGATGATTTATGATTCTCCACCCAAGCCATGTAGATTAATTTCTATGCCATCTCAATTAGGCTGGGCGGCAGGAATTCATCTAGTGTAACAACTTCAGAATCATTGGTAATATTCCTTAATTCATATGGAGTGGAATACATCATGCAACATGTCCCTATTCTTGCAATTTCTATTGACATCACAGGTGGCAGTAATGAAAAGGTGCCCATTAGGGAAGAATCCTTTAAAATCCCTACACTTGAAGTACTAGCTGCGGTGTGTGAACTAAAAAAATGCTTCTAGTTACCTGGGAACTGGAGGCAAAGAAGGAGAGTTGATTTATGACTGTGATAACACCTTTATGAGGAAAGGCAATCATTCTAAAATAAGTAGAGACGATCACAGGCATAGCATATACACAAGGCCTTCCAAGTAAAATGTTGTAGTCAAGAGGTCCATCAACAACCTCAACTTCAACAGTTACAGTTTTTCCCCTAGCTCAACATTCAGGTTATTGATGATACTATAAGGATTATATGTACGACCGTAAAAATATTTCAACGTTGTAGGTTATTGAGATAGGTGCGATGAGCCAAGTGACTTCCAATAGTCTAAAGACATAATGCAAGTAGATTCTCCCTCATCAATAATAGTATGATGAACGAGGTGATTGAGAAAATTTACTTGGATGGAGAAGGCTAATTCTGCTAGTAATTGTGGCACGTAGCTCATATGATTAAAGACTACCAGATTGGAATCTGTTGAATCGATTCCACCAGTTGCCGACAACAAAACCTATTTCTAGGAGGGAAAATTTTGAAGTACCTCAAGTGTCGACATAGTTGAAGGTGACTGGGCCAAATATTCAACTATATTATAGTTTTGAGTTGCTCAAGCTCAAGGATTGAATGTTGATTTATTGATGAGTCCCTACAGTCGCTTTATTTTTAACTCAGGAATTGCAGTTGGCAGAATAGATTTTGTGGACGAATTCGTGGTTGAGGTAGTAGGTTGACCAGTAGCCTGACTAATGTAATATTTCTTTCACGTTGACACAAAAACATCATTTTTTGGCTTTGTGATAGATAGCATAAGCACTTGGGAACTAGAAGCAGGATCCGTAGCAACCATATTTGTTTTTGGATTTGGAAAAGTATTTGTCAACGCAACAGATGCATTCGAGGTCTTAAGAAATTTTGAGACTTCGGTGCGAGGAAAGTCTCGAACAAAGTGTTCCTCATTACATATTATGCAAAGGTAATGAGGTTTCTAATTATTTCCAGCTTTTTGATGAGATGATCATTCCTGCAGGGTTGAATTTTTCTTTTTCTTCGCTTTCCCATTTTTCTTACTTCCGGGTTGCTTGTCACTTTTGCCTTGTTCAGATGACACGTAATGAATTTCGGAAGAAGGTCTAGGATCAGATGCAGTAGAGTGGTGAGTGTTTGTATTACCTATCATACCGTCATCGGCATGAGAGTCCTTAAACGTAGGAGGAACAATAAAATTATATCGTGACACGTTGGGGTTTTTCTCATAGAGCATGCCAAACTGAGTATAAATCAAATCTAAGTATTGGGCATGAGAAATGACCTTCTCTTCGGTGAAGACACCACCCTTAGCCACATGCTCAGTGATATATGGTAGCAAGGACTTAATGAACCACTCAACAAGGAGCTAATAAGGAACAAATGTTTTGACCATTATACGACGATGACACCACTCATGATATGTTCAGAAATGTGAGTAGCATTAGTCTATTTAAAATTGGTCAGCAGTTTTGTTCCAGTTTCATATCGTATGGTTAACTGGATTTGGATCAAAAAATTAGTAGATAAGGTAGTGAAATTATCAAATCAAGCCCATGGTAACTCAATGTACCACTTCACAACCATACCAGTGAGCATATGCTGGAAAAGACGTTGTCGAACGAAGTCATCATTTAAGGATTTGGATGAACACCATAAATGATAAGTCATAACATGCATTGATGGGTCTTCTCCATCGTTTCAATTGAACTTAGGAATATATGAGGGTAATTTATGTGGTATCATTAACCACTAAGGAGCATAGTTGATGGGATCATTGGTAAACCAATTTAAATCAGGTAATTATAAAGTTGCAACAAAGGGAAATTGTCAATTTAAGTCAAGTTGATCATAGCTAGGATATGATGGAATTGCTTGGGCAGAAGGATTTGGAGTACCAACATACGAGATTTGTTTCTGGTAACCTATATGGGGGTTTTTTTGATAAGAAAATTATTGAGGATTCTGTTAAAACCTAGGTAAGCTATTTGTTGTTGGTGCGGTTGTGGCTGCCAAGGAGTCTGCCCACCAATATTATATCCCAAACAAGAATAGCTTGGACCCGGTTGTGAATAGGTAAGACCCAACTATGCCTATGACATCCCATAATAGGGTAATCCATATTGTGAATAAAGGATTCCAGATACAGGTGTTTGTTGTAAACCAGCCGAAGGGGTTGGTGTATGAGGGCCCAAAATTTAAGGGTAATGGGTTGAAATACCTACCTGAGATGGTTGATATAAAGAAATCTAAGTCTATAACAGGGTTAAAGAAGTATTAACAAGTGGATTAGATGTAGGTTCAATGAAATGAATGCACAACTGTTTGTGGTTGAATGGGCAGGATAGGCTGCCAATGAAAAATAGTCATTCCAAAATTTGGTTGACCATAAAGTGACGTAGTACTGTCAAAATGGATGACCAGAGGTTTCCCCCCAGCATGAGGAGTATAATAATATGGAATATATTTTTCTCCAAATGACTATAAATGGAAAGAACAAGGGAGGAGATGGATGAAGCATCTCCAAAGGACTTTGATTCCAGGACAAACTCTAGAGTTGCACATAGTGGGGGTGATCATGCAGCCACACACTATGATGACCAGCGCGGTCCTATGTCCAGCAGTGACATAACTGAGATGAGAGAAGAAGGAGGAGTGACCAAGGAGAGGAAGAAGCAACATGATAGATCCATTCTCTCAAATTTTTATGGGTCACTTACAGTTTCAGCCAAAGCTTGGATGGAGGGGCTAGACTCCATTTTGCAGCAACACAACATTTCTGAAGAAGAAGCAACCACATTTGCAGCACTGCACTGGAGAGATAAATCTTACACCTAGTGGAATTTTGAATCCTTTCCTTTTAAAAATGCACATGTTTTATCTCATGCATTAGTAAAGATATTTGATGGGAGGAGTCATAAAAAACATGGAGGAACACACTCAAAATAGAACCCTACATGTGATGGATGAAACTTGGGACTCCACTCTAATTCATACAGCCATAAGGGAGGCTGGGACCTTACACCATACCTTGCTGGAGGAAAGATTTTCATCATATACATTTGAGCAGGGAAGCATGAGGATCTCTTTCCCAAAGGAGGACCCCATTATTGGGAGGTTTCCCACCGATGAGGAGGAGGTTGGGAGCAATAGCGATGGCACAACTAGAGAGTATCTAGTACCTCATGTAGAGGAAGGTGGAGCCTTTGGCTCCAAGTGGAGGTATTCTTGCATCATTGCAAGAGGGACCCCAGTGTTTCGGGGATTTAACACCCTAGAGGTTGGTTGGGATTCAACCTCCACAGAGCAGGGGCGTACTACTTAACAGAGACTCACACGATCATGCACAGTCATAAAAACGAAATCGAGTAGAATGAGAGGTTTACCCGTTGGTCCTACGTTTGAAGTAGATCCACGTGGAGTTCAAACTCCCTGCAACCGTCC